>JADLZN010003323.1:0-254291 GCA_018155175.1 Sinocyclocheilus anophthalmus
AACACCTGCTCAACGAGAGAAAGCACAGACTGGATGCAAAGAACCTCACAGAATGGTATGACAGAAGGAAATCACCAGTCTTCACAGAGGCTCTAACAGCTGCTAGACGCCAAGCGCCGCTGGAAAAAGCCATCACACATGACTTGAAAACAGAACTGTTTCACACAAAGACACTCTTAAAAACAACATATGTGGAAATAAATGAGAAAGACACCAGAACGGAATGCTTACAAGGCCCGCTCAGTAAAAAAACACAGCCCCCCCCAGAGCTGAGGTCCACCCTGACTCAGCAATTACAGAAAGGCTTTGACATGTTTTCAGAGATTTACACAGTCTTTAACCGTGGATACTGCGCATAGCTTAAGCACACAGCCTGACTGAACATCGACAAGTCGTCAGCGATGCAATCAAGACTGCCACGGGTAGTAACCCACTCTGGGCACATCCAAATGGACTAACTGGGGGAGGGAGCCCAAAGCCTCGGCTTTACGCTGGACGTACACACTGTGTCAGCGGTCCCCGTTGAAAACTCCGTGACAAAGGCTGTCTTATGACACGCGAACACAAACAAGGTCAGGGCCGGAGAACCGAAAACAACGGCAACGATGTGAATTCAGTCCGGTCACAGTATAATTGTGTCTGAACTATGCTGTTAATGCATATGCAGGGCAGCGGGGGGGGGGGGGGGTGTGAACAGATATAAAAACTGGAAATGAGCTCACGAATACGATACGACTTCCCCGGCCCACGGCTCACCCCCTCAGGCCAAGAAGTCGAAACTGGGCAGGGAGCGCGAGATCCTGTGTCAGCACTACAAGGGCGGGGGGCTAAACACAGGGGGGGGGGGGCTGGCCACAAACATGGGTTGTGCAGGGCCGAGAGTCTCCCAGAGGATCACTGCAGACACTCACACCGTGTGACCCCATAGACCCCAACGAGCTGGCCAGAGACAGCACATCTGGCAACCTAAATACTCTCAGACCCAGAGTCTAAACACGGACTGATCGCTGCCCCAGACAACAAGCAGGGCCGGCGTGAAACTCCCCAAGCTTACTACCACAGACTTTGACAAACATACTCCAAAGCTCACAATTACCCTGGGATGGCTGAGGACACCAGCTGCAAGAAGGCACCTATGCATTAGGGCCTGCCGCACAATGCCTAATTAACAGCTGCGTAACCTGACACAGAAGGCCTTAAACAAGCACAAGGCCTCCACTAAAGGTGGTTGTCAAACCCCACTGAGTCTGAACTGGACAACTCAGAATCCAAAGCAGGCACCAGAAGGCACCCAGCATTGCTACAATGCAAAAGATAGCCCCTAGCCGGAAGAGGATAGAGCCATCACCATAACAAACCCAGGTTCCAGACCAACCACTGGTAACAGCCATGGAAAAGGCTTCCTCGTCCTGACAAACACCCACAGGAGCTGCTGAAACTCGCAAAAGAGCTCCTTGAACAAAAATCAACTAAGGAGTACTGAGAAGGACAAACCTCTGACTCCTTGCCTGCTGCAACACAGCATCAGGCCCCTCCAAGGGAGGAGCATCCCTTGAAACCGGTCGACACCCCCAGAAGTAGCCAGACAACGTTGGATTGAGCAGCTTGCCCACATGCCCAACAGCGAAAGCTCTACCACCACAACTCAGGCAAGCTCAAGTCGGTGTCGCCACAAGAGCCAAGCGACACCGCAAAAATCAGATTTCTAGTGACGTTCGGGCAAAACAGAGATCTAACAACCACCTGCTGCTCTCCTGCAATCATCACTAGGTCAGTCTGAAACTCTCTGCACACTACAGAATCTCCATAACAGTTCCCGGCAATCCCTGGAACACCTTCACTCTCACCAAGTGAGAGTCCTAAAACCCGGCCTTTCCCACATCACGGTAACGACGATAGCCGTACTGGCTAACAAACAGGTCACCAACAAAAACATCCTAGAACACCGACTACATCACTGCCTACATGATGGAGGTTGGTGACACCGTCACCGTGAATCGACACCTGCTGCATAAGCTCGAGGGCCCACACCTTGCTACAGCCTACATCACCACAGCACAGCACCTGCAGCATCCACCACGGCAACAGCGAACCACATCCTGATGCACCACCCGCCACATAGCCGCCACTGTGGCCCCAGATAGTGCCGTGAGAGTGGCCAGTTGTTAGTTCGTGATTGCGGAATGGTCCTGCACTTTGACATCGCTCGTTGTTGTCTATTCTTTGGACAACAACGTTCGAAAGGGGGGATTTTGTAGCGTCTGGACCAATCAAACACACAATATATATATTTTGTTAGCTAGATTTCAAAAATACTCTGTAACACCCCAGGACGCCGAACAGGACCCTGTTTTCATGGTAACCCGATACATTTACAAACTTGTGGAATGCGAGCAGACTCTCAGCTGCATTATCCAGAAGCAAGAGGCACAAATGCACAGTACAAATGGACTTTTCTACTAATTAAGTTCATAGGAAAACCTTCTTTGAATGAACACTCATTTTCTTCAGGCCATTGTGTATATTTTTGCTGTGTTGTATTTAATCTGTTGTTTTATAGACTATTTTTATTCGTGCTTACTATAAACCACTCATTCATATAACCTTACATATACCTTGTTTAGTATCTATGAATTCGCCTTCTGATGATCTAAACAAGAAGGTATATTATTTGTTGGTACGTAGGCAAAATATTAGTGCCCTGAGAACCTTTAGTATTTCCAATCAAAGTTCCAGATACTAAAGTACAATGTTTCCACACAAAGAGCCATAAACCCCACAGGATCTCAAAACGCCCACTTGAGATACCGGCCTTTCTCATTGGACAAGCACATCTTGAAAGGCGGGGATCTTCTCTGACCTTAAAGCTGACACAACATGTGACCCGCCCAGTCGGTGGTTCAGTCAGATGCTAAGATGAAGATGTGAGAAAACGCCTGCGATACAAAGAGCATTGTGCCAGGGCCTTCTCTTCGGTCGGCGCTGGTCCCTTTTCCATTCATCAAGATTATTTGATGCAAACTGGTTCTTTTTCATCAACCATCTTCAGCAAGATCTTGGGCCTTAAGAGTGCATCAGGAATCTATTTTCAGACAGAAGAGACTTGCAAGTATCAAACTTAGTCATATTAATTGATACATTAAGTATAATTTACACCTTTTTACAAAGGTGTGTTCGAACTAAGAATCTGACGCTTCCCTCAAGTGTAGATCTGCTGAATATGCAAATGGTTTCATAAAGTTTCATGTCCTTATGTCTCTTTCTGGAGGGAGTTACTTAACCCTTTCCTATAACCACTGTCATGGGTGTGTGTAATGTGTATCGGTTAGACGCAGCTTAGTGTTTGTGTGTGTGTGTTAGACCAGTTTATGTTTTTATGTAGTATGTTGGACTAGTTTAAGTTTTTATGTAGTTAATAAAACCTTACTTTTATCACACTTGACGTGTTCATTGTTTTCTCATAACCGGAGTCACTAATCATGCCGATTTACGCTACAAGCTTTGTAGAATTGTACATTAAGAAAGTTGTTTCCCTTAACCAGGAAATTAATGTTCTTGGAATTGACAAGACAGTTGATCCTGAGTGGTTAGCTAAATATCTACAGTGGATCTAAAGTATTAATAATTAATCATAATTAGTTATGTTTAATTATTCATATTTCCCATGAGCTGATTCGTTACATTGTTATAAAAATGTATGTATTAGTGTTTTTATACCACTTTTTATAACTCTACTAATGTTACTATTTATGTTGCTTGTATGTTACTAACATGCCATCCAGGTGTTTTAATGTACGTTTTCAATGTACTGTGATTTGACATGCACAATATTGCATGCTATATGTTACAGATAATATGCAAATTTGCCACGTTAACACTGCTGTGTAACATTCATGGATAGTATTCCTCTTTATTTACAAACAGACCGCCAGGATTCAGCAGGGACAGGCCCCACACACACCCCAGGGACAGAGGCATTGGAAAAGAGCAAAGGGTCCCGAGGGGCTGCGGACCAACACAGAGCCAGCACCATAATCCAGTGCGCCCCACCCTAAACTACAGCTCAGGGTATGGAGGACACCTCTCTAGCAGCAACAATCACAGCAGCCAGCCACACAGGGTGAGGGCATCCAAATTTCTAGAGATACAGTGCTATCAAAGATGAGCTAAACACAAAAGAACCCTTAATATCCTGAATGACTTGATGCTATTTCCTGTTTCAGTATGGAGGTCCACATCAGCAGCAGCGTTCCACTGGGCGTCCCCCACAGACCCAGGGAGACAAATGGACACAGTCAACTCAGTCCAGGACATTCCAAGGGCCCTCTCTCAAACGTCCCCGCACCTCCTCACAATAATGTCACCACCACACGGGATCCATCCCCTTCAACGAGAACGACTGTCCCAGCAAGAGAAGCGGAGCAGTCGCTGTGTGGGGGGTCACATCCAGGTCAGTCATTTTCCTTGTCTTGTTACATTTACATTTATGCATTTAGTATATGCTTTTATCCAAAGCAACTTATAAATAAGGACAATGGAAGCAATCAAAATCAACAAAAGAGCAATGATATACAAGTGCTATAACAAGTCTCAGTTAGCTTAACGCAGTACACTTAGCAACATTTTGTAGCAAAATTTTCGTAGCAAGCATTTTGTTGAAAATGAATGTGCAAAGACAACTACTATTTACATGTACAATTCTGAATTTTTATGTTTTTCTGTTCGTTTTTGGTTACAAAGTGATATGTCAGTGAAAAAGATTTGGTTATAAAGAGGCAGTAGTCTTTAAGCACCATCTGCTGGTCAGAATGAGAACATCCTTAAGTGATAGTGCATGACTCTTGATCAATTCTGCAGAATTTCCACCTGAGAGAGAAATATTTCATCAACCGTTCACCTCCATCACATCCACCTTGGCCATGGAGCCCAGCATACAAAAGCTCAATGCACTGGAGCCTGTCTGAGAAGAGGTCCTCCCCCTCTCGATTTCAGGTAGACCAGTGGTCTCAGCTACATTTTTTGAGCAATTGATTTTCTATATATAATCACATACTTACCATACTTGTGCCTAATCACATACTTTGCTTTAAATACAGCGGGTAAAATAAGTATTGAACACGTCACCATTTTTCTCAGTAAATATATTTTCTAAACCTTCTTTGACCGGAGGGGGCTGAAATTTTCACCAGATGTCGGTAACAACCCAAGTAATCCATACATACAAAGAAAACAAAACAAATAAGTTCAGAATTTAAGTTCTGTGTAATAAAATGGAATTACCCAGGGGAAAAGTATTGAACTACATTATACGTGAGGTACAAAAGGTATGGAAAGCCAAGACAAACCAGCGTACAATCATCATTAATTAGTAAAGCAATTCTGCCCCTATGTCAGTGGAAATTAGATATTACTGGTCAGATTCCAACACCTACAGTACCAGATGATGAGATGAAACAAGGGTGTAACGATTCAGGCACGACAATGATCCAACTCACAGCCAAGGAAACTTCTCGATTGTTTCAAGCGAAAGAAACTAAAGCTGCTAGAATGTGCCATCCAATCACACCTGACTTGAATCCATAGAAAAAGGGCCAAAGATCGAATTCATAGAAGAGTCCCAAGAACTTTCAAAGATTTGAAGACTCTGTGGCAGAATGGGGCGCAAAATCACACCTGAGCACTGCGCGATAGTTTCTCCATACAGGACGGGCTTGTAAGCTGTCATTAACTCAGCAAGGCTTTTGTACAAGTATTAACTAAAATTTTCAGTAGTCAAACTACTTTTTTTCCCTTTCCCTTTGGTCATTCATATTTAATTAAACATAACTTAATTCTGAACTTATTTGTTTTGTTTTTATTTTATGTATGATTTACTGTTTGTTGTTACGACTTCTGTTGAAAATTTCATGTCAACACCTTTCGAAATATATTTACTGGAAAAATGGTGACGTGTTCACATATTTTATATTAACACCCGCGTATGTAATGTCAAATTAGTATACATTTGTATTGCGCATTAAATCAATACCCCGTTCTTTCTTTCACTTTTTTAAAGGAGTCCAGTCCATTACGTCTTATAGATCACATACCCATATTCCGCCCATCACCATCCAAACAGTGCCCCAAGCCATGGCCTCCACAGCAGAAACCCACAACCAAACCCACCAACAGGGTCAACCCAATATTCCGATCCGAGATCATCCAGGGCCCCCCCCCCCATCCCCCGTGGTGTGCCAAAGGTGCTGGGATTGCCCATCACGCATCAAACCCTCCATGTGCCTGCTGTGCCTTACGGGAGTCAGCAGCACCAGCTTCCCCTCCCACCACAGCTTCACAGCCGTCCCCTTCATCAAATCCCAGCCACCTCAGTACCGCCTCCAGAGGGGCGACAGGCTCAGACCGCCCTGCACGCATAAGCAGAGTGTACCTCAGCCCAGATTTAACACAGCACAGCCTGGCTGGAAAACACAGAGCCGCTCGGGAAAACATGGCAGTAGTGTGAGTAAATGAAGAAAGAATTTTAATTTCTGGGTCAACTATTCCTTTCAGTATAATGCCCAATGTTCAAAGAGCTAGTCTCAGCCTCGGACAACACACCCACAGACTGTGTAAGTGGGCGTTCTTGGCCAGAATAAGCTCCAAGACTTAATATCAGTAGTCAAAAGTCTATCAAGGCTTCTGCAAGGCTATCAATTAAATATCAAGTCCATATAAATTATCAGTGAAAGCCAAACATTACATTTCAGAAAGCAATTCACATATATCGAGCTGCTCTTTTGTATTAGTAGCCTATAAACTTGTGAAATGTTCGGGCATTTGTTTCTCTACAGGAGATGGGGCGTACCACCTCTGGCCTGGAATCTCAAGAGTCTGTGGATGGGGACAGAAAACGGCCAAGCGCATCTAAACATATTAGCCGCCAACGGAGTCCCATCCAGTCATACAGTAGTGCAGACTCCCCTTCTGAATCCGGCACTCAAACCTCAGACAGAGGTCAGAGGGCACAGAAGTCAGAAATGAAGAAGAGCAGCCACTCTAAACACCAGACTGGGTTCAAATCCATTTACAAGAGCTCCCTCAGCAAGCTGGACACTGAACTCTTGAAACACATTCAGGCCAAGAGGAGGCACAAGGAGCGTTCAAGGAAGGAGAAAAAGAAGGAAGGAGAGCTGTTAGACACAAGAGAACGGATGGAGAAAAAAATGGAGGACAGGAAAAAGAAAAAGATGAGGGATGGAAGAAAGGGGCATGATAAGAAGAACATACACCAAAATGTCCGACAGTTGGGACAGATAACAAGAAGAGCAAAGGAGGAGAGGAAAAAAGGAATGCTTGAAGACAGGAAGAGTGAGACGCCTTCAAAATCAGCATCTCCCAATTTAGAAACATTGTACCCCAGTGATTCTGAACCTCTCCTGGATGACCTACTGTTTGAGCCACTTCATCTCAATCACAGAGAGGAAGAGTTCTCTCGACATACCTTAGGGTTCATCCCACCGTCTACATCCCCTCCTGTCAGTAATAATCATTGTTCTCCATGCCAGTCAACCCATGAAGCCAATACTAAAGACTTAGAGGTTGACGACCAATCAGAATCTTCTGAGCCTGACCATGTAGACACTAGCGATGATGACAGTGTAGAAGCCCATGATATTGGCAGGTCCAAACTTACTCTTCCCGATAAGCAGAGGAGTTGTGAAGAAACCATCAGAAGTAAAGAGGGTGTTTTAGGGTTGCATAGTGCCCCAGACCTCCTCCCGGCTCACTGCACCTATAGTGAGGAGCTCCTAATGCTGGACCCACCAACAAGCCCACCTGTTCTGAGCTGGCAGGGATCTCCAGTGTCGGACTTAAGTGATGATGATGAGGAAGGGAAAGAGGGAGATATGATTAGAGTACTGAGGAGGCCAGTGCTACAACCTAGTCCAACAAACTCATCTCCACTAAGAGATCCAGTGGAGATCAACACTGGAGCCGACTATTGCCACAGTGACCTGGCCAAACTGTACGGTCTCCTTGAGTCCCCTAAAGCAATGGACACTGAGGAAGAAGATGAAGAAAATAGAGAAGGAGAGCAGAAATATAGTAGTCCTGATGCATCAAGTAGTTCTGAGCCCAACAAACCACACTTGCACCAAATGGACACATTCGAATCAGCGACCTCAGCGATGGGCAGCCGTAGATACACTTACAGGGGTGGGCCATTTGGACGGCCACCCCCTGGTGCATTAGTTGGGGTGAAATACTCATCATCTCTATCCTTGGGTCCTGAGATCCACCCTCCAGACCAGCACAGTCCACCTGCCACATCTCCAATCACAGAGATCCCAGATCAGGTCACACCACCACTGATTCAGCCTGCAGAGAAGGACAAAGAGAGTGAAACTGAGGAAGAA
Organism: Sinocyclocheilus anophthalmus; assembly: GCA_018155175.1. Taxonomy (NCBI): domain Eukaryota; kingdom Metazoa; phylum Chordata; class Actinopteri; order Cypriniformes; family Cyprinidae; genus Sinocyclocheilus; species Sinocyclocheilus anophthalmus. The sequence goes on from JADLZN010003323.1 coordinate 8,397, forward strand.
AGAATGGAAACCAATGCAAAAGAGGAAGGAATAGAAGAAGAAAGGGAGAAAACTGATGTGCAGAAGATGGATGAACAAATGGAGATCAAAGTAGCTGAATCAGCTAAAGACCCAACCTGCACTTCACTGGAGGAGAAGGAACCTGTAATGTCTCCCGCCACTCTGCAGGATAAACTAGTACAAAGCTGCGAGCTTCTACTCAATCAAAACTCCAGCCCTCTGTCAAAGGCTATGAAAGTCAGCGGTTCCACATCTACTGAGAGAGAAAAGGAACAAGACAGAGCCAGACAGAAAGATCAAGTGAGGTCTCCAAGAAAAGCTGGTCGGAAAGTAAAAGGAGAAGATCCCGAAAAGAGTAATGGAGAAGAGAATAAAAAGGAAAAAGTGAAGGATGAGACTAAGTCAACGGATTCATCTTCTGAAGGTTTAAATGAGCACTTGGTGGAAATCAAGAACAAACAGGTTGCCCCAGAAAACCAAAAAATTGACTTGAAAGATGGAGAAACAGAATCTAAAGAAGTCAAGAGAGAAAAAGAGACAGACATTAAACAAGAGACCATGAAAGAAGACACACTAAAGGCTGAAACATATGCTACAGCATCATCTACATCTGCCACAACCAACACACAAACCACTGTTACTGTGACACCCTCCAGCAGACCTCCGCTGCTGGCCCGGGTCAATCTCCTTAATCTGCAGGAGTTGTCTAAAATTCCCTTGAAAGAACTGAGGATCTGTTTGGTCAGGGTTGAGAGTGGAGGTCGGCAGACTTGCATTGCATCAGAGATTGAGCAGAAGACCATGCCACTCAATGCCATCAACATCAAAAATAGCGCAGCTGAGGTCATACAAGCCTGCAAGTAAGTTCACATCTGACTTTAGACCTCAGATTATTCTGATGTACTTAATAGTTATTAGCGGTGCTTGCTGAGGCTAAATGGCTATAAAGCTAAAGGCTAAATTCCATGGACTGACACTGAAGGCACCTGATCCATATCTAAAAACAGAATGTTGGAGGTGCACTCTTTTAACTTGGGCCAGTAATCAACCACCTAGTGACCACCCAGAACACCTTAGTAACTCATACCATTGTGCTAAAAGAGCTACTTAGGAACCACACGGCACCACCCAGGCACTTATTCACAGCACCCTAGCATCATAACAGTGTTTAATGCTCTAAACTTAGTATTATAATGACTTTGATGGGGAATATGAACCATGCATCTTTCTTTTAAGTTTTTTCTTTCTCTGCATTTACACATACACCCTTTTTGTTTCTGTGACAGAGGGGCAAACATCAAGAACAAGTTTCGGGAGTCATACCTGCTTCCAGCGTTTTCAGTGAAACCTATCCTGTCCACCGAGACTCCTATTCCCAGAGAGAAACTGAACCCTCCAACACCGAGCATTTATGTGAGTTGAGGCCAATCAGTTAATAAGGCTTAAGGTTTAATAAAGTACTGTAATTTATTAATCATATTCTCTGTCAGACATTAGTTTATATGGATACATTAGAGGTCTTTATTATTGTTGTTGTAATGATAAACAATAACCATTTAAGTTGACTGTTTGATGTCTGTTATTCTGAATTTCTGTTTATGTTTTTATATTTTTAGCTAGAGAGTAAAAGAGATGCCTTTTCTCCGGTGCTACTGCAGTTCTGCACAGACCCTAAAAATGCTGTTACTGTCATCAGAGGACTGGCTGGATCCCTCCGTCTCAGTGAGAAAATACAATATCACAAACACACACACATTATGTCCACATTAATACGAAAACATTTAAAAAATACGTTTTCCAAAAGTTTCCCCATCCACACTGAAATGTCAGAAAACACTCAAATAATTGTATTGCACACATGTAAAACGTAATAAAAGCTTGGTGAGATATAAAGTAATATAAAAAAATATACAATATAAATATGAGATATAAAATACAGTTCTCATGCTATTATTCTGCCATGTGGTCATTTATTAATAAAATATTATTATTAGGGTCAACAAATGAAATCCTACTTACCTATACTATACTACACGGTGGTGTGTCTAGTGCGCACTCCATTATTCCATGTATGGTCTAAAATGCAATTGTCCTCATGTTTTGCTGCAAGGCAGCAGTTGCAGGTTCATGATCTCTGCTGAAATGTAATATGAACAAAAATAGTGCAAAGTAACATATATCCTATCATTTACAACACTATGAAAGTGAATACCATATATTAGGCACATTCCAGTATAAACATAGATATCTATCACATGACTAAGCATGCCATCGTTTTCAAAAAGCTCAGTTTTTGCAGGACAAAAACACTGTCTCAGTATGGATGGAAGTCAAAAACGTAGAGAAAAAGATGGCTTTCAAATGTTTCCCGTTTAGTGTGACATTCTTGTCTTTCTGTTAGATCTGGGTCTGTTCTCCACTAAATCCCTAGTTGAGGCCAACTCAGAGCATGCGGTGGAAGTGAGGACTCAGGTGCAGCAGCCAGCAGACGAGAACTGGAACCATTTAGGATCCGCCCAGACCTGGCCCTGCGAAAGCAGCAGATCTCACACCACCATCGCTAAATATGCACAGTACCAAGCATCCAGTTTCCAGGAGAGCTTACAGGTAGAAATTGTTACCACGAGTGCCTCAGTGGGATCAGAAAGCAACTCTATCTCATGCTTAACTGGAGTTGCATCTAAGTCTCAACGGGAAACACTCTGGTGACAGCGTAACAGTCTGCCTCACCCAATAAAATCATATTAAATTAAATGAAAAAATATTACGTGAAATATCCCTTCTCCTCCCTCTCAGGACAAGGGTATTGCAGTTTGATGATGCTGAGGGTCCAGGCAATCGCCTGGAAGTTTTAGGTACACAGTGACACGCGCACACTCAAAATTTAATTCAAGAAAGTGAAAGCTATTTGTATTTTTAGGAAGAGAAAGACAGTGAAGATGAGGATGAAGAAGACAAATCGGAGGAAAAAACTGTGAAAAAATCCAACTCCCAAGAAAACACTGGGACTACCACCACAATCCAGGTAAAGTAAAAATAAGTTAAACTATATATAACAATGCTATCATACTTGTAGATGGCTATTACCAGGCCCAAATTGTTGTTATATATATATATATTTTTTTTTTTTTTTTAAATCTTCTCTGAAAAGATTTTCTCTTTTTATAACAGCCGGAGCAGAAAACCCATTGGAAAAATCATTAAATTTGGAACCAACATTGACTTGTCAGACCCAAAACGGTGAGAGATGTTCACTTTGATATCATGGTGACATTATTTGACAATCATCCATAAAATAATGTTAGACAGGGAGACTATGGGGGTCATGCGCAACAGACTTCCGTATTAAAGCAGGTCTCGTTGCTTCCAGTTCAAGTGTTTTGTACAGTATGTGAAGCTGTTTAACTCAAGATGCCTTACAAAGAGATACCAAAGATGATGATAACCAATGTCCATCAGTATGTAGATTGATATCTGAAAGTTTTTTTATTTTAAATTCTTTTAAATTAACATTCGAATATTAAAATTGAATAAAGCACCAACAATAACAACAACTAGCTAGCTTAGCTGATTAACTTAAAAGTCCATAGATATTGCCATCAGTTCGTACGGCTGTTAACACTCTCTCCAACAAGCGATGAGACCTGTTTTCCGGTTTGGTCGGGTGACTTTCGACATACACCCCATTCACTGTGCTTTTATGAGTGTCATTATTACTTGCATTGGTGTGAGTAAAGGACTGTGGGGTCTTGTGTTCAGGTGGAAGCTGCAGCTGCAGGAGCTGTTGAAGTTGCCTGCGTTCATGCGTGTGTCCTCCAGCACGAACATGCTGAGTCACGTTGGCCAAACTATACTGGGCATGAACACAGTCCAGCTTTATATGAAGGTCCCTGGCAGCCGCACACCAGGTCAGTGTACACACACACAAACACACACACGAGGTATTCGTGCATTTGAGACTTCTCTAACCCTCACTAACTTAGATTTGGAAAAAAGACATTATTGAATTCATTTATGAAGTTGTTTACCTTTTTTTTTTTTTTTATTACCATTCCGAAGTTTGGTCTCCGTCAGAACAACAAAACTTTAACACACAATATTATCATAGAGAAACATGTTTGATTTAATTGTATTTTTTTAAAATAGGCTTTATTATCATTATACAACATTTAATTTATGTTATTTTTTAAAATATGACCTGGACATGTTTAAAATAAAGCAAAATAAAAAATGGTCATAAACCTTAAGCCTGACATTCTCTCTTAAGGACATCAGGAATTTATTTATTTATTTTTGTATGCATGTATGCTTCATTTTCAGTATGCAAAATAGAAATTATAATATTTTTGTGAAATGTGACCTGGACATGAATTGGAAAAATTGGAATGATTATTTCTTTATTTTACTTGCAATTTTTCATTATGATAAATATAATTTATAATTTGTAAAATGTTACCTGGACATAAAATATCAAAATGTATGATATGATTTTTTTTTTCATCATTTATTTATTAAAATAGACAAAATTGTAGAATTCGTAAAATGTGACTTGAACGTGTTTAAAATAAAACGACATTTAAAAATTGAAGCTATGATTTCCTCTCTCTAGGACATCAGGAAAATAATAACTTCTGTTCAGTGAACATCAATATTGGCCCTGGAGACTGTGAGTGGTTTGCCGTCCATGAACACTACTGGAAAGCCATCAGTGACTTGTGCGAAAAGTAAGATTTGGATCACACATAGCAGTTATTTTTATGGCTTAGCATGATGACAAATGCGATTAAATATAAAGCATTATGTCTTCTGTGTGTTAGGCACACTGTGGACTATCTGACAGGCTCGTGGTGGCCGGTTCTGGAGGATCTGTACCGTTCAAACATCCCAGTGTACCGCTTCATTCAGAGACCCGGTGACCTGGTGTGGATCAACGCTGGCACTGTGCACTGGGTCCAGGCCGTGGGCTGGTGCAACAACATTGCCTGGAACGTGGGCCCTTTAAATGGTGAGTCTACACTGTGACAATAGGGGGCGCCAAAGACATTCACCACACATTTACTGTAAATATATTTGGCACTTGCTTCATCTTTGTCTTTCCAGCCCATCAATACCAGCTGGCTCTTGAACGCTTTGAATGGAACGAGATCAAGAAAGTCAAATCAATCGTCCCCATGATTCACGTGTCCTGGAACGTCGCCCGCACAGTCAAGATCACAGACCCAAACACATTCAAGATGATCAAGTGAGTGCGGCGTTGCATTATTTGTGTCACTAAAACCTACTTGAAATGATTTCATAGTTCCATCTCCTTCTTGTCTTGTATTTCAGACATTGTCTCCTCCAGTCCATCAAACACATTCAGATTTTGAGGGACCAGTTGGTGTCTGCAGGGAAGAAGATCTCCTATCAGAGCAGGGTGAAGGATGAGCCAGTGTACTACTGCAACGAGTGCGACGTGAGGATACTCAATACATTGATGGCAAATAATGTTCTGTCGTGAGATGTTGCATCTTGTTGATGTATGTGACTGTGCATGTGTGAACAGGTGGAGGTGTTTAACCTGCTGTTTGTGACCAGTGAGAACAGCAGTAGGAAGACGTATGTGGTTCACTGTGAGGACTGCGCTCGGGAGCAGATCCCCAGTCTGAGCGGGGTGGTGGTGCTAGAGCAGTACCGCGTCAGTGAGCTCATGAACACATATGATAACTTCACCCTGGTAAGACAAACACTCATACGCACTAATGTGAAAGTGTAACATTAAATACTTTTGATTTTTTTTTTTTTTTTACTTTTTCTTTTTATTTATAAGACAAAAAGGCTTTATTTTCAGTATCCTTGAATTTATAATTTTGTGAAATGTGAAATGTAAAAAAATGCAAGGATAGATGTATTGTTTTTTTTTTTTTTTAAAAAAAATAAAAGCTAATTAATGAGATTGGGACCTGGACTGTTAAATAAAATAATATATATAATATCATTACCTCATTACATTTTATTTTATTGTCTTTATTTTTTTTAAATAGTTTTTAATTTTGTAATGCAAATAATAATTATTACAATAGTGTTTGTTAATAGTGATTGGCATGTTAAAGTCAAAATCGTAATTATAATATATACGGAGATAATATATACATATATAGATATAAATATATATCTATATATATATCTGATGTGGGGTGTGTGTGTGTGTGTGTGTGGTTTTTTATTCAAGTGTTCATTTGAAAAAATAGGGATTTGATTTTCATCAAGATATGTTTAAAATAGTAAATAACAATAACATAAGTAATTATATTTTTATTTTATTTTTTTCCATTTTTTTTAATAGGCATCTTTTCAATACGCAAAATAGAATGTCTAATATCTTTGTAAAATATGAACTTGACATTTATTTTAAAAAAAAAACAATATGTAAAGCTTTTTTAATTTTCATAAAAAAAATAGGCTTCATTTTTAGTATGCAAAATAGAATTTTTGTGAAATGTGAACTGTATATGTTTAAAATGAAATGGCAATATATAACGCTATTTTCATTTTATTTGAATTTTTCATTTTTATAAAATAGGCTTCATTTTCAGTAGGCATAGTATAATTTATTATATGAAATGTGAGCTGGCCATTTTTTCTTAAATAGGCTTGATTTTCATGCTTTGTGAACTGTGGCTTTGACATGTTTAAAATAAATAAAAATAAAATGCAAAATTGCAAAATAGAATTTTTTTTTTTCGTGTGAAATGCTTCCAAGTAAAATAATCCATCAACAACATCATCATTGACCTCTATGATACTCTATGTCCATTTTAAACATGTAAACTGAAATTATTTTCACAGCAATTGTAATGCATGAGTTTTCTCTTCCCAGGCTCCAGTCCCGTGCTGTAGGTGAACCTGATGTCTGAAACTACACAGCCATAACCAAATCGTCCACCCTCCTGGCCCATAGCAGCGGCACAAACCTTACGTTCTTCTTTTTTTTTTCTTTTTCTTTACCAAAACCACTACTGCAACTTATGGAACAGCCAATCAAATCGCTGTTTACTTCCCATTGTTTACAATACTATCAGCCAATGTCTCTCCAGCGCAGTCGTCTTCCCCTCAGACATCTGATAGTTCTCACGCTCCTGATTACAGAAAGACTAGAGTGGTGCTACATCATTGGACTTGGCTATCAGGTCACTCATCCACAATGGATAACTGCTGTGATTCCTTTTTTAAAAAAAAATTGTCAACTTGCCGAACATGTGCATTAATTCAGGTACTGATGTCGTTTACGTTTTTTATGCAAATGGTAGACGATTTCACCAGTCCAGTTTGTCTCTGGTTTATCTGAGTAAGTGGTGCTTTGATACAATGTATATAACAGCAGGGAATTCATTTCTCTTGGAGCTGATGACCATTGCAGTGGCATTAGGTTTTTTCTGTTGTTTCAGTCGTGTCATATTTACTACAAGTCTGACCTTTGTAAATGGTATTTGCATATTTGACTGGGTGCTATTTTTTTTAAGTTGTTAGGTTTTAAGTTTTTCGGAAAGAAAAAAAAACTTTTTTAACAGTCTAGACTAAGACCATTTGGGCCTTGTGGTATACATTTAGACAAAAGGTGATTTCCCGGTATTTGATGAAATAAATAATGAAATTTTTTAGAGCATTAAAATATCACGTGAGGTACAGTATATGTAACAGTTATTCCAAAAAATACGGGTTTAATCTAAAACGTATTTGATTGCATTTGTCTGGAAAACCTTGTGTGTGTTACGTGAATCTTTTTCGTACAACTCAAAAAATTCCTGCAAACTTGTGGCTCTTGGTGCATTTCTCAGTCTGATCGACTCCTTTGAGTTTCTTATTTTTGGACTCATAACTGAATTATTATTTGTTGGCTTTGTTTTTTATTTATTTACTTGTCTTTTCCTTTTGTATTTATTGATCGTTCGTGATGCTTCTCTTTTTCTGAGACATGCGTATTTTGTAAATCTTTCTGTTGTGCTGATGTGGTGAGGTTTACGGGGGAACGTCTGATTCAAAATGGTGCTGATCCCCCTTCCTCCCGGGTCTCTCTCTGTCTGTATAAATGATCCGTAGGTTTGAAAACATGAATTTAATCTCACAAGTTGGTGCTTAGAACAGAGTCAGTACACTTTTATGAACTGAATGTCTTTGTACTGTATATTTAACACATGAAATCTGTTTGCTTTACATGAGGTACACGGGATATTGTGACGCGTGTATGATTCCAGTCATCCTAGCTGTTCTGATTTGTATCATTGATGAATTGCAGATTATTGAGAGTTTTCAGATTTGCGTTCCGTCGATACCCCTCGGAGTTTGTTTTCAGGTTCGTTGCCATTTTTTTTGTTTTACTGTATAATGAGAAAAGAAAAGATAAAATAAAAAAGTAAAGGAAAACATTAAGGAACTGAGCCAGACTTGTCTAAAACATTTTGTGATTTTTGTGTGTTATACCTGATATAATTCTAACTATAAAAAATAAAACATTCTGATAAATTCCTATGTGTTTACGTGTAAGTTATTTCTGGATTGTGTGTGGAAGTGTATTAGAGGAAGGTTACAGATTCGCAGTCTCCTGTCTGTCTGCGAGTGGAAGCGGAGGCCTGCAGAGGTCATGACACCTCAGTGCTCTCTGTGGACTTTACTGCGGAAATCCTGGCTCCAAGGACAGGAAGACAGGTTTTCCTCTTTTATGACTGTCAGGATATACCTCGTTTTTCACCATCCCTCCACACTTAACTTGTATATTTCACCAGCACCCTTTTTTATCTCCCTTTACATATCGCCACTGCTGTGAATAAATAAACAACTGTAAACTGTTTATTTGCTCACAAATAAAGTCATCATCCTATTTTCACCTGTTAACTCGATATCTTATCCAGTTCACTCTATCACAGTCATTCTCAGCCGGTGGGTCATGACCTGAAAATGTTTATCAGTTCTGATAAAATCACAGACAGCTGCCAACAAAATTATGCTAAATGCAAATAAGTACATGCAAGTAACCATACAATGGTGCATAGTTCGGACAGCAAAATAAATAGGCTACAAAAGGAAAGAGAAAATGCTATATTACATTATATTATATTGGTTTAATATCTCTCAGGACATATCAGAGCTGTCAAGACAAATTATTTTATTTTTTTATTATATTATCCATGAAAAATGACATTTATTCATAGATTAGTGTCAAAGGAATGTCCATATGGCAGTTATAAGATATAATATAAGAAGCTAAAAGACTTAGCATCATGTATTCAGTTTATAATATAATAAACCATTTGCAGATTTTTTTTTTTTTTTTATAATATTTTGGTTACACTTTATTTTAAGGTCCAATTCTCGCTATTAGCAAACCATTAACTACTAATTTTTGCCTCAATAAACTTCTAATTTGCTGCTTATTAATAGTTAGTAAGGCAGTTGTTAAGTTTAGGTATTGGGTAGGATTAGAGATGTAGAATATGGTCATGCAGAATATGTGCTTTATAAGCACTAATAAACAGCCAATGTTATTGATAGGCATAAGCAACTAGTTAAAAGTGAGAATTATTCCCTAAAGTGTTACCAACATTTTTTTGGCCACAATTTCCGCATTTAATTTTGGATCCTGAAGCAAAAACCTCCAGCATCTCATTCAAAGCCAATCTACATCACGTCTGCTGAAATCTCCAAAAAAACATCCCAACAGCCCCCTGTGCCCTGACAGCTCTGACACGTCCTGAGAGATATTAAACAGGCATCAACTCCCCCCGCTGTAGCTGCACCCAAATGTTTTAGAGGGCCCTTAATGATACAGACCGACATAAAGCCTTTAGTAACTCTTATATACAGCATTTCATATTTTTGTAACTCAAGCGAGAAAGCCTTCTTGATCTCTTTCTGTGCCACTGGGAGTTTCTCCAATCTCTTTCAGATTTCACTGTTTTTTGGTATGCCTCTTAAGTTCTTCTATTGTGCTTGAGATGTCTGATTTTAGACCAGAGGGTCTGGTTTTCTAAGACTGTGATGAAAATACAGAGCTTGTGATGTAAGAACCAGGGTTATGTAACAGGCAGGGTTTTTTCTTTTGAAAGTGACCCAAGTCAATCATTCAAGCTGCCCCTTTACTCAAAACACCAACTACTGCATTAATAATGATGCAGAAATCTGTTCTTTAGGTTTGCTTTCAGGACCTTTTATAGTTAAACTATGAAATGTCAGTTTTTTATGACATGCTTCTAAAGATCTTTTCAATGTTCTCAAATTTACAAAACAAAAAAAAGTCTGCCACAACTTAAGAAATGAAATTTACTTAATTTGGTAACTTAAGAGTGAAAATTGTTTCAAAGTACACCAAATTTGTTCAGAGTAATGTGCAAAACACTCTTTTGTGGAGTGTGTAGCTCCAAAGGGAGTCCAGGTCATCCATCTTATTAGGCAAAAAATCTCCTGGATAAGACTACGCCCCCACTACCCAACACCCCACAATCCTAAATGCCCCAGCCGGAGCAGCGGGAGGTCAGAAAGAGAAGTGGGAGCGGAGAGATATAACCGAGATACCAAGGCAGGACATCTTCGTCAAAGGAAGGAAAGAGCGGAGCAGGAAAGGAGGAAGAGAGGAGTGAGCGTTCCACAGAGTTCAGTTTCACACAGAGCCAGTGGAGATTCTACAGGTGGACATGAAAACTAGATGAATAAAACATATAGTAAAAATTTTAGACTGGAATAATCATCTCAGCCAATGTGAAGGATTCATTGGGGAAAGGAAATTATATAACAAGTAAAGGACATTTTTCTACAGGAGGAAAGGTGGTGTTTGAGGGAACGGACGACCAACTTTATTACTCTGTAAGTATAGAAGATTTTAGACTTTGGATTGGGTTTGAACTTATATGTAAATAACACTGTTTCATGTAAATGCCTTTTAGGGTTTTACTTTATATCACACTGTCCACACAAAAAAAAAAGTCACTAATTTTTTATTTTTGTGTGCAGATTTTTTAAATCGTATTAGAATGATTTCTGAAGGATCATGTGACACTGAAGACTGGAGTAATGATGCTGAAAATTCAGCTTTGCATCACAGGAATAAATTACATAGAAATAGGAATAGGAATAGAAAACCGTTATTTTAAATAGTTATAATATTTCACTATACTGTATTTGTGATCAAATAAATGCAGTCTTGGAGAGCAAAAAGATTAAAACATCCATTTAATAAAATAATTTAAAAAAAATATTTAAATATGCACATATAAACTGTGGCCTTTCAATCATTCAGGCTTTGAATGATTAGATTGTAAAGGTCTTTCTTTATGAAGCATTAAGGCCTGGTATCTTAGACCAAGATGAAATATATTCTTAATTTTCAATACGCCACTGTTTGAACTTATTTCATAGTTTAGTTCAGTTTGGGCTCTGTTCTGCTATATATACTGACCTTAATTCCCTGAAGACTGTCTATGTCCTGTCAAAACCCCCTTTATATATTTATATATTTTGTGGAATTTCCTGATATTCTGAACCTTGCAGAATGTAAGATTGGTCATGGTGGGGATTTAATCTTGGCAAATGTACAGATGTTTGCACTATTCACACTAATGAAAACATATAAACACTTAAAAAAAGAAAAATTTCATATTATAAAATATTTATGTTAAATATCTATAAATTCTATAAGTGTAATAATATAATGTGGTCTTTTGCGTAATATTGTCACTAATAAACACGTAGTGATTACAGCTATTGAAAACTTCCTCAAGGTCACGACAAATTGCTCCTATAAGACTTTAAAAGGTGATTGTGTGGGAAAGGTTTTTAAATCAAGGTCTTGATAACATCGGAACTATTAATGGAAGCGTGATATCATACTTGTACTCACTAAAAATTGGGCCCACTCCAAATAAACAAGGGTAAGCAGAGGAATTATTCCTAGAAAGAATAAGCAAGCATGTGACCTCCGAGTCCTGAAGTCACAATCTAAAACATGTAGATGATCTGTGCTCTAACATCTGTCCTTATACTACTCAATGTGTATTATTGATCAAAGAGACTAACCTGCATAAATCAGAGGAAAATTTATATTTTCCTGACATTCACTTGCTTATACGGTTAATGTGGATCTGTAACAAGCTGTTAAAGGCTATTTATGACTGTTTCTTTAGGATGTTGCTCTTTTAGGGTTCCACTGTTTTATAGTATTTGTGGTCTGGTCAGCATTCTGGGTTTCCTGATGAGCCATTCCAAAGTTATTGGGGGTTTTTTTTGGTCATCCTGGAGATCAGGGTGGGGTCAGCGGCTTTATTTCCTGATCTTCAGTGTTATTATCACCGTTTGCTTTCTCTACATTTTACCAGACCTTTTTAGAGAAATATAGTCCACACTTTTTGTCTTCTGCTTCTTGTTTTTATAAAATGATAAGCTTCACTTTTAAATCTTTTAAAAAATGGGCCACATTTACTTTTATATTTAAGTGTCTCAATCTTTTGCTTTTCTTTAAACAACTTCTTTGTGGTAATCAACATTATGTCACAAACAGCTAGGCTACTGTTCACTGAGCTTAATGGGTTAGTTCACCCAAAAATGAAAATTCTGTCATTAATTACTCACCCTCATGTCGTTCCAAACCCGTAAGACCTTTGTTCATCTTCAGAACACAAATTAAGATATTTTTGATGAAATCTGAGAGCTCTCTTACCCTGCAGAGACAGCAACGCAACTGAAATGTTCCCAGATCCAGAAATGTAGTAAGGACATCTGTAAAACTGTCCATGTGACATCAGTGGCTCAACTTCAGTTCTGCCAAGCTACGAGAATACTTTTTGTGTGCAAAGAAAACAAAAAGAACAATTTATTCAGCAATTCTTCTCCTCGAGTTACCATCTTCTGCCATTTTGGAGAGTACCACGACACATGTGCGCATTTTGGAGAGTACCAGGACACATGTGCGCACTTTCCCCTGAACGTAAACAACGCTGATTCCGTTGATTACATTTTGGGGTTGGCCTATGTCCTTACTTACCATGCGTTTCTGGGTCTGGGAATATTTCAGTTGCGTTGCTCTCTATGCAGGGTCAGAGAGCTCTCAGCGCCAAGATATCTTAATTTGTGTTCCGAAGATGAACGAAGGTCTTAGGTTTGGAACGACATGAGGGTGAGTAATTAATGACAGAATTTTCATTTTTGGGTGAACTATCCCTTTAACTTCTTTTGAACCTGAATTATTCCTTTAATAGGCTAGTAATTGTATTGCTGTTAGCGTGACTTAAAAGGCTATTTATGACTGTTTGTGGCCAATTTACAGTAGCCAATTCATTCATTTATTCCTTTTTTTGTGCCAGCCAAAAACTATACTTTCATACTTGAAAGACTGATGAACGGCAAGATGAGTCTTTCCCGTAACGGTACCTTGGAGAAACCCGTGTCCCTGCAGACCGCCACGGACCGAGGGGAGCCCGAAACCCCTCACCCGCGCCTCCATCACACCGGCTCCATCTCCTCCAGTACTCCAGCAAACGTGTCCAGCTCATGTGTGGTGGTTCCTCCTCCGTACTCGATAGCAGGCAGTGCGCTGAACGAGTCGCCTCTGGAGCTGAGGGGCTCTCTGGACTGTTGGGCCTGTTCTGTTCTGGTAACAGCACAGAATCTGATCATCGCCGCGCTCAATGTGGGTCTGGCTGCGTTTATCTTCGGCCTCATTCTCTTGCCTTCGCTCGTCATGGTCGCTTTTGGCTTCCTCTGCCATTCAACGGTAAGTTCGGTCTAAGTTACGTAACAAATAAGCAGTGTTGGGGGTAACGCATTACAAGTAACGCGAGTTACGTAATCAGATTACTTTTTTCAAGTAACTAGTAAAGTAACGCATTACTTTTTAATTTACAAGAGAATATCTGAGCTGTCTCCAACTGAGCTGCCCCAGTCAACTCCCACTGCTTTTGTGGATGTTTTAATTTTATTATCTCTGGTCAGTGTAATCATGCTCTTATCTGAACTGACAACATATATCAGACAATTTTTACAGTACTTTCAGTCCCCTCCCTCCATCTCTTGTGAAATCTTCCTAACTAACTCCTTTTCTTGCACTCCTCCCCGTCTGTTCCAAAGGTTCAGCGCCATGGTACTTCCGTCTACTGTTCAGATCTCTTGGATGATGGAGGCTGTGTGGCTTTACTGGTGGTTGGGTTCCTGCTGCTGGCTCCGCTCCTGGTTCTGGCTCTGGCCGCTTACTGCAGGATGGCACGCCACCTCCAGCTGGGCCTGTGTTTCATCCCCTACAGCCGTGCCGTCTACAAGAACCTGCCTGCATCACGGCATCGAGGCCTGGGGGGCTGCTGTGGCCAGCAGGGGGCAGGAGAGAGCGAGGGAAAGGGTAGCGTGTGGGTTTGAGCAGCCTAAAAAAAAAGAGCATGGTGAACTTTATGTGAATAGCCATAGCAATAGGTCACATACAAAGAACCAAAGAGTGCTGATATGTCAATACAAGCAGTGCCATGTTCTCAGCAGTTTTACAAATTGTGCATTTATTCAACATCAGATTTTTTTTTTATCCATGCTTTTGCAGTGATGTTTTTTTAGTCCTTTTTAACTGGATCAACCTATAGACCTTAGTCGGGGTAGCACCATATTTCATTTTTGTCTGGAATGAAAACAAGGCTACGAGGGATAGAAGTACAGTGCGTTCTATTGGTTTTACTGTTGTTTAACAACGTTGTTCAGCTGACGCAACATCTTTCTTTTTTCGGAAGACAAAGCGGTTTTGAAAGTTATGAAAATTACATGAACTTCACTCTTAAAAATAAAGGTTCTTTATTGGCATCAGTGGTTCCACAAAGAACCTTTACCATCCATGGAACCTTTTCATTCCACAAAAGGTTCTTTGCTGTGGAACAGGGTTCTTTAGACTATTAAAATGTTCTTCACGCTAAGAAAAAATGGTCCTTTTAAGAACTGTTCACTTAAAGGTTCTTTGGGCAACCGAAATTGGGCATCGCTGTGAAAACCCCCTTTTGGAACCTTTATTAGGATCTTTATACAGTGCGGGCCATTGTAAAGACGGCAAGTCTATCCCTCAAAGCCTCGTTTTCATACATGATTAATTCAATATGGTTTCTAACCTAAGGTCTGTAAGATGGTGAAAAAGGGTGGAACTATTTTTAAAAATGAAATACCTATTGTAATGTTGTTCCTTTGTAAAAAATATGTTTGCATTTTTAGTATCTTAGTGATTTTTGTACATTTATCATAAGAAACTATTTGTAAAAATGTTCTTATTTGTACAAACACCTCTTACTAATAAAATAAATCAAACATTCCCGCCATAAATGTATAAAATTTTAAAAATGGTCAGTGTGTAGCAAGCTATTTAGTCATTTTTAGTGCGACTGTTGTAAATGATTTCTGTGGATCCAAACTAATCCACATAAGAAATCTATTCTCGTAACTTCATAAAATTAAGGTTGAACCACTGATGTCACATGAACTATTTTAACGATGTCCTTACTGCCTTTCTGGGTCTTGAATGTGGTAGTTGCGTTAGGGTCAGAAAGTTCTCGGATTTCATCAAAAACATCTTAAATTGTGTTCCAAAGATGAACGAATGTCTTACAGGTTTGGAACGACACGAGAGTGAGTAATTAATGACAGACTTTTCATTTTTGGGGTGAACTAACCCTTTAAAGGAATAGTCAATCCCAAAATGAAAATTATGTCAATATTTACTCACTCTCATGTCGTTCCAAACCTGTATGAGTTTCTTTCTTATGTCGAACATGAAAGAAGATATTTTGAAGAATGCTGGTAATTAAACTTTTCCAACAATCCCCTGTTGTAACAGAAATAGCGTACAGTAGTACATACAAACTTTTTACAGTAGGGAAAACAAGTGGGGGCAATCAATTATACTTGAGTTCACCCACAGCAAGATGTAGGCTTACAAAAACAAAATTTAACAGAAATATGATTGACTATGAAACATAGTCAAAGTACTCTCAAAATAAATTATTACTATTATTTTTAAGGAAATCATTCAACCCAACATTATTTTTCATCCATGTTTTAATATCAAACACACAGTTTTGTCGTGCATCATCTTATTTGACAAAAATAAAAATTGTGTAAATTATAGGTATTGATATTAAAGTATAGTATATTAATTATATTAAAATGTGATTACAGTTAGTTTATTTTACAATTCTAAAATAAATTTGTAATAAATCATAAATCAGAAAATAAATAAAATGGAAAACAGAATTTAGAGGAAAATAAAGTGAATTTCATGGGGCCCTATATTAAAAGTTGGCTTGAAAGGATTTATGAAAAATAATTTGTTTACATGCATTCTCAAAGAATTTCCTTCCATAATAATGGTAAATTAATATTTTGATAAATATGATATGGGAAAATAAGTCATAATATTTCTGGCCATATTACCCAGCCCTAATTTAAAAGTGTATCATGAAAAGTGCTGAAAAGGGTAAAAGAAAAAAAGAAAATACAGATTAAATAATATAATACGCACATAGGCTACTGCATATACTCAAGTCTGGCTAAGATTCAAAACAGAGAATAAATAGAATCAAAAGGTTTATTTTAAAGGGAATTTATGGAATAAAGCAGCTGTCAGCTGCTGGACTGGGCAAAAATATGGGCTATCGTTTTCATTCCTTTTGGGTGGGTTTTGAGTTAGCTTTGGGCTGGACCTGACAGCCCTGACTATTATAATAATATAGTTTGATTTCTCAGACATCTAGTGCCTGTAGTGCCTGCTTTCAGTCAGGCACTACAGGCAAAAACTCCCTTACAGCAGCTTTAATTGCCATTGGTTTATTTGTTTTTTGAGTGCAGTTTATTAATAAGGTCTGCTAAGACAAATATTGAAAAAAAGGGAAAATGTACTCAGCCACTTCTGAGGTCAGGAGCTTTTGTTGTGGCTCGCAGGATTAGTTATTTAAAGCCTCAGGCGGTGGAAATTTCCCATGGCGTTCCGCGCACGCTCAATCAAAGCTTTAATACGCAAGCGAGGTAACGAACAGAAGGGCAGATAGAGTCAGCACAGCATCAGTATCCTCCTGGAATGCGACCTGATCACTGCCATAACACGATCTCTATAGGGACCAGCACGGGCGCAATCTCATGGAGCCAGAGTTTCAAACGCAGCACTTCCAACAGATCACTGGATAAGACACACGGCGCCACTTCGTTCCTCTACAAGTACGTTTGTCAAAAGTTGGTGATTGAAATGTTTAAAACGGGTGTGTGACGTAGGCAAAGATTATGTGTACAACTTTTTAATATGTATGCATCATGCATAAATGTTTAGTGTGCTTGACATAATAATAGCTACTCACTCTTCTATGCCCAACTATATTATTGCTACTCCAACGTGAATATTTTTTATTTATCCTGCAATGTTATTGCTAAAGTTATTATGCTATCCTGAAATATAAGTTATATATTACTGCATATCTCCTCTGCATTTCAAGAGTTTATTAATTAAAATAACATTTTACTAAGTTGTAGGCTATAAACAATATGATTATGTCAGTGTGTTGATGCTGGGCTCTTGGTTATCTGGCTTTGAACTCATTTGATCTGTGATGTGTTCGTGTGCAGCGCGCGCCAAGTCGCTCTGGTTTGATTGTCTTAAATGAAGGATTAACCTCTCTTCGGTTGAGTTTTATGTAAGATGCTTTTCATAGAACTACAGATCTTTTTTCTTGCATCTATAGGCTGTAGGTATGGTGCTCAATCAAAGGATCAGTGAGCACTGGAGAGAAGAGGGTCTTGGCTAGTTTCTAACTGTTGATGTAAAGGAGCCCAAAATATTATCGTATAGGGTTATATTGCCAGTACTAAAGCACATGCTTTGTACATTCTAAATTATATTTAAATGTAAATAAATTAATTATAATGGAACTATGCAATGGATTACATATATAAAATATTTATTATTACATCATTAATTAAAATGTCACACCTGCATGTGTACTCCCGGGGTACAAATAATAATTAGAATATTATAAGTAGAATAATATTATTACTATTCACTATATACTGCTGCAGTTATCAGATTCAACATGTTTATGTTGGTGCAACAACATTTTTAAAGAATGTATTTCAATCTATGAAATATTTTTTTCAATCTTATTCTACATTTAACAATTTGTCAAGAGTATTCTTTATTTGTTGCTTATAAGCGTGTCTGATAAAAAAGAAACAACTATAACCTATATGTACAATTTTCATGGATAAAGAACATTGATGTTTTTATATTTAATAAATTAGTATTAATATGAATTTACTTTTTTTTTATTCTATCTCTGGTTGCTAAATTTGGCAAAACTGGAAATACATTTGTAGCACATTTTATTTTACTAACGTTATTTCTTTGTAAATACACTACATTTGTCACATCAGAGCATTTTAACGATTTATATGTGACAAAATAAATCATTGTCCCATTCTGCTAAATACACGGGTGGTGCTGCTCAATATTTACTCAACAAATGTGTTCTGTTGCTATATAGCGGTTCCCTTCCTGTAGTTAAGATTTATATACACTGAGTCTGACTTTATGACTGATTGTGGAGTCAGAGCTGGTTGTTCTCGGCCGGTTGTCCCAAGTGGGTCAGGGAACACAACTATGCGCCCCGCTCAAGTGATATAGCAGCGTTACAAGCCTCAGACGCGACTGAGGATTAATCCTCTCAGGATGAATGAGCTCTTTGTTTCTTTGAGCCATTATTAGCAATCTCCCGCTTTCACCTCTCAGCTAACGTTCCGGTCGGAGAACTGAGATAAGCTTGAAGAAACAAACACAATGGCACTGAAAGTCCATGTTCATCAGTCAGTAGATCTTACACTTTATGTTCTCTCTCCAGACCTCTAGAGTGGGCCAACCATGGGTAAGAAAGTCTTGCAGTGTTTTCCTTGGTACAAACGCTGTAAAGACCGGGGTAAAAGCAGGCTGTGCCCTCCTCCGCCTGGTAAGTCACCTTGTTTACCAAATCTTGTCCTGATATGTTGCTAATGAAGTTATAAATCACACCGTCTTTCAATACTCGACACTGGACATTCATTTCCTCTCTCTCTCTCTTTGCGTTCACAGTGCCATCTGTTGAGGTGCAACCTGGCTTCTCTCCGACAGTCTCCTGGGGTTACGACGGAGAGGAAAGCGCCGCACGTCCCGTTTATTTTTCCCATAAAGCGCGAGTAGTTTATCGCCACCAGATGGATGGCAATATTATCGACGCCACCTGCTGACCTCTGGGCTTCTTTCCCAGAATCCCTTGCCTTGTACCTGGCTGTAGACGTCCAGTGTAGAGGAGCGTGGTTGCAGCCAACTAAACTGTTCCGTCCTGTGTAATTAAACTAAATCTTTCGTATTTAGTAAAGATGTCACAGTGTTTCCTCTGGTTCCTCCATCCTCTCCCCATACCTGGCATTCACCTGTCTTGTACTTACTGTGTTGAAATATAATATAATGTTTCAAGGCAGACAGAGTGATGTAGGCCACATGGAATGGAAAAACAGGAACTGAGCTGGATTTTATAAATACAAATGTAATATGTGTTTTGTCATGCTATGATTGCCCATTGCTTTTCAGAGGACAAACCATGACTGGTTTTTCAGAGGTTCATGAATGCATTTCAGGTAAAATATCAAATTTTGTACTAATCACTGGAATTATAAAATGTATGCACATTTAGTAATTGTTTCTTATTCACTGGTTATGTCAAAGAAGTTTGAATAAAATTGTTTAAATATATAAACATATTTCTATTGTTAATCTTTGTCTCATTTAAATATGAAATGTGCTTAATTGTCTTAAAAAAACAATTCCCTTATTGAACAAAAAGGCTTTATTTTCTTTGTGCAAATGATAAATTCTTATTTTGTACTGGGGGTAAAATATGATCTGGACATGTTATTGACAGACTTCCCAACTATATAATTTTCAGTTTGAGGGTGTTTTGCTACATAAGTTAATATGTAAAGTGATAAATCAGCAATAAAGCTCTAATACTAATTAATACAATATAAAATTGCAGCTATTTTGATGTATAATTGCCCATCTATAATGTGTTAGGAAACATAGCAAGTTTGATATTACAAGAGCATGTTACCAAACAAAAGAATCTGTTTTTATATTGTACTAAAAAATTATAAAATTAATGTTTACTTTGTATAACATCTCCTTTTCTACCCACAATAAATGTAATATTAGAGTTTAAAACTGATTACGTTTAAGTTTATTATTATTAATGTTTAAAATATGGCCCAGACATGTTCTTTACAGTTTCATTTTCCAGCCATAAAATACTGACTGGTGAGTATTTAAACTTTTAAGACTACATTATTTGTTTAACAATTGTTGTTTAATTATTTGTCTGTTCAAATAAAACACCTCTCACAAGACAACAACAGATTATAATCTATTTAAAAAATGAATAAATACAAAATGATAAAAATAACAATAATATAATTCTGTTTATTTTTAATCAATTGTTTGTTCTGTAATATTGCACCCTACTTATCATGAAAATGCAATATGAACTTGACAACACGATTCACTGCTGGTCTCATCCTTTATAACGTAAATGGCAATGTATGGACTCTAACTACAGGTGCTGTGGATGTTTTGCCACTTCACCACTCTAAAATTTTCTATTCATAATCTTGGGATGAATATTAAACTTGTCTGGCTGGGCAGAATTACTGTCATCCAACATAGTGCAATTTCATTTCACAGTGTAAACACAAACCCATTACCCTGACTTCAGATAAGAGATGGCAGAGTGGTCCATTGTCGTCAGAGAGGACACAGAGAGGACAGACAGGATATAAATTCCCTGGTTACCAGACACAGGATGAGAATTAGCTTCATTGTGCCTTTGCAAGTCATTATCCTCTTTAAGTAGGCCTAAGTGACGTTGATGGATGTCTCTAAAGCAACTAATGTTGTGATGATATAGGTCTATAAGAGCTTATTTCTTATGAGTGGAGGTTTACAGGATGCATGTATGAAGCTGACATGTCACATTAGTATTTTAATGGAGAGCTGCTGTAATAAATTGCATTGTTTTGAGTCCTGAGTCTCTGTAAAAATGTCAGCCACTAGATGACACTATAAACCCACAAATTTAGTTTCAGAGAGAAACAGAAAGGCTATAGGATACTTGTAAACTGATTTCCGCTCAGCACTATATAAGGCATAGAAATTTGTAAAAATAAACAGCAAGTAATATGAGTTTTAAACCTCAGTATGCTAAATTGTTGCCGCATGTTAAATATTTGGAGGGAATTGAAGTATCGAATATTGAAGTTTTTTTTTTTCTTTTTTTTATACAAATAATAAGCATAGCTGATTGTATTTAATTTGTGGAACAGTATTCCTCACAGTAAGCACATAAGTGTTATTCTAATAGTATTTATTAATATTTTAAATTAGCTTTTATTTTTGCATTTTCAGTTTTCATTTTATTGTGGCTTAACTTAGTTTTATTAATTAAGCTTTAGCAATTTTAGTACTTAAATCTATTTATTTCGTAGTATTTCTTTATTTTAATCTAACCTCAAATGTAGTATTCATAAATGTAATATTTATGTATGCGTTATTCTCTATACATTATAATTATTTAATATTAAAATGATAGAATTTCATTTCACCGTCATTTATATCATTCATTTCAATTCAGATTTATTTCAATTCCAGAAATGATTTTTAATAGTTTTAGTTAACAATCACAACAATGAAGCAATGGTATTAAGCTATTCTGTACACAGAAAGCGAGAAGGGAGGAGGAAAAGAAATAAAGAAGTGTTATTATTACCACATCCTTCAGTTTGGTATGCGCTCGTGTTTTAAGTTGGTGTCGATAGTGTATTCTGGACCAAAACCAGCTTTCAATGAACGGAAAAGGCCTATCCCAATAAAACAGCACAGACTAATGTTCAATGCAATAATGTGTTATACAAATCCTGAATTAGAAGAACAAATATATTTTGTGACATCTCTGTGTGTATATGTTGACTCGTATGAAAAATATCTTTACAACTATAAAATGCAGTTCTGAGTTGACAAGTCTGAAATGCACCATAGCTAATTGGAAACTGTGTGTTTAACTTCCTGAGCATTATATTACAATGCCAAAAAATACCTCTTAATATCCAGACAAGTTCTGGGCCGTGGTCTAATCACTGTCCTCTGCTTTCATCTAGTGTCTGTGCTCTGAAGGTTTATCGTGCTAACATGGATCTGAGTGATCAGATCAGCATGGCTGGTTGTTGATGTTGGTCAGTATCTTGTGGTGTGGGGCTTTGTACATGGCAGTGAAACTACCAGGAGTGAGAACACCACGGCCTTCCTCATCCACGAGACCCATCAGGATATAGTTTTGACCTAATGAAGAGACAATAAATCAATAATTGGCTGATATGCAAGAAATGAATGTGGAATCGGACACAGGTGTGTATTTATGTGCATATGAAGCCATATACCTCTGCGCAGCAATGGACATTTCTTGCAGGGCATCACAAGTTTGACAGACATGGTTTCTCCAGCTTGGGTGATTGTAAGACTACCAGTCTTATAGGCCTTGATTAAGGACACTGTGGCCTGCATACTTCCACTAGGTCCAGGAATCAATGCTGTCAGCTTACCGGTGATAACTGAAAGTAAGAGAGAGAGACATTAAAATAAACTGAAATAAAGAATCGCTCTTATAGTTCACCCCTAAAAAAATGAAATTCTGTGGTTATTTACCGAACCTCATTATATTATATTATATGATATTATATTATATATTATATTATATTATAGAATTGATCAAAAGAATAGAGTGTGAAAAACGGAAGAGAGTAAGTAATGGCAGATATTTTGGTGGGTGTACTATCCCTTTAAAACCTACCCTACTATTCAGAAATTTGAGGTCACTGAGATATTTTTTTAAAGAAATTATTATTTTTATTGAGCAAAGATGCATTAGGTTGATCAAATGTGGCAGTAAAGACAAATTTGTGTTTCAAATAAATTCTGTTCTAAACTTTCTAGAATCCTGATCAAATGAATCAAGGTTTCTGCAAAAATATGACACAGTACAGCTGTTTTTAGCATTAAAAATAGTAGTACATTTTATGAGCAGCAGAAAAGTTTTTCAGAGTAGCTAATAGTTGTTAGCGAAACAAGAAAATACTATTTAAGTCTTTTTAATCAGAAATGTAGTCTGTAATTTAATGCGTTACTTGTTGTTTCTTTGAAATTTACTATATCATTTACTTGCGATTTTTGAGTAAAAACCATTTCTACAAAATTTTCAGTGTAGATAATGACTTACCAAATTCACTAGCACAGAAACTAGTCTTGATGGTTCCGTCTCTTTTACATGCCTTTGCACACATTGGATCCGTGCCTGTGGCTGAAAAATACATTAAACAATGTTATAACAAGTTATAATCAACCATAACCAGCATCATTTGTTACTCTTATCTCTTCCTCACCTGGTCTGGATTCATCTGGCTCTGGTTTACTGACTGGACGTCTCACAGGTTTAATGGGTCTAACGGGTTTGGGTCGTGGCGTTGGCTGTTCAGTAGTGGTCGTAGTTGTGGTTGTAGTTGTTGCTTCTGTTGTAAAGGCCACAGGTTTGACTGGGGTGAGACGGACTCTTGTGGCTGTGGATGACACTCTAGGTCCTGACGCAACATCGGCACCTCCACCTGCAGTTGGAGTATGGAGGCCACGTGGGATGCTAGTGTATGACGCCATGAATCCGTCTGAGGTCACGCTGAGGTCAGATACAAACTGCACTAACAGCGCATTGCTATTGGTAATAATGTTCCCAGATGGGACATAAAAAACAGGGACGAATGCAACTGTAAAACATTTTGGTTTAGCTTCAAACATACGATATTCATAATAAAATGGCAGTCAAAGAGATGAATATGATAAGTTAACTGACTGAGGCGCAGTGTCTCCACAGTATTTTCCGATGCGCCTTGAATCGTCTTTCTCTCCTCCGTTAAAGAACGCCACATAGTCGAAGCGGCAGTATGTGTCAGACTCCAAATCAAACTTATCAAACTTCACCTCAATCACCTAAAACACAAATTCCCACATTTAAATTATCAATTTATTATTTGTTAATGTTCCTTTTTGCTGAGAATAAAGGTGTGTGTGTGTGTGTGGGGGGGGGGGGGGCCCCACAGGGGGGGTTCAAACAAAGTTTAACATAAAAAAAAATGATGTAACATAAAGTAACATAACATAATATATTGGAAAATATCCCAGATTCAAGCCATGTTTTTTCTTTGGCTTGTTTCTTATCATTTAATGAACAGGCTGCAAAAAGCATCTGGCGTGCCGCCACCTATTCAGCGTTGAAATATTAACTGAAAACGATCTGTACTGCAGGGTTATGTTTTTTCCTGACCATTTCCGGCTCCACTGTTATAAGCCAAGAACAACTGATGCCAGCTGGATAATTATTCTCCGGCCAATTGGGAGTTTTGATTGTGCCCTGAGACTTTGTGAGCTTCCCGCCACAAAACTGGTGCTCTGAAAAAAAGAAAAAATCATTTCAGAGAGAAGAAAGGGCATTGAGGCTACAAATATTCAATATCTAATATGCATAAGCTCAAGTCAAAACAAGAAGTTTCCAGAACCAAGTATTTTCTGTCCACACAAAATGCTGACAGAGTCAATAACAACACGTTTAATATTTGATATGTTCAATTTCACCATCCACATGTGGCTTTCCTCCATTGAAGTAGGCCAGGAACCCTCTTCCTCCCGTTCCTGAATCTGATACCATCTCTACCATCATGGTGTTGGATGTGGAAATGAGAGCTCCAGGCCGGAACGTTCCACAGAAACGCCCGAGCTTCTGTACAATGTTAGAGTGTCCGTTATACACATCCACATAGTCGTAGCGGCAGAGAGGATCAGCCTCCAGGTCGAAAATCCTGAAGGACAGCATGACTACATTGCCCTCTGGAACCTAGTAGAAAGAGACGGAGCTACTTAAAGGCTTTTATTCCGGGATACGATGTCCCGAGTGTGGAGTGTGAACTCAAAGTGAACTCACTGTGATGTACCAGGTACATTTGCTGTTGGGTTTGTAGAACGATGGGAATCCTTCACTGCCCACAAAGCCCGAGTCTCCAACCAGATCACCGCCACAGTTAAACACAGGCCTAGGAGAGCGAGGAAGAGTGAAAGAGAAGGATTTCTGGTGGCTGTGAGGAAATGCTGAATGTGTTTATATTGCACAATAAACACAGCTTTTGAGAGGTGAGTCAAACTCTTGACCAACACATCGTTTGCAGGAGACATAATTTCACAAAGTACAAACAGATGCACACAGATGGATCCACAACTCAAAAACTGAATTATGAGAATATTTTTCCAACCAGAAGCTATTAAAGATACCTGTTTTACGATATTGTAATTATTCAGTACATAAATAAAATGTCAATATTTACAGCTTTCATTTTATGTGATGCATTTCAGTCAGACAAAATACACTTAAACTAGATTAATGACAGAAACATTTACAAAATCAATAAGAAAGTGTTTTCAAAATTCAATAAAGAACAAATCTGACCCGTTTTAAAAGTTGGAAGACTTTTAAAATGAACAATAATATAATTCACATTCAATTTCAGCTCAACACTGCATAATTAAACACTGGATTTTTGTGTATTACAGCATTTTTAATAGCACAATATGCATTAGTACATTTTCAGTTATATAAATTAGAATATATATATATTTTTTTGTTGATAATTTTGTGTAAATTTAAATTTTAACGTTGTCACCCAAATTAAGATAAGTTCATTTATTCAGATACGTTTGTTTTTGTGGCAGAAAAAATGCACAAGTAATATAAATTACATTACAGCATAGTTATATTAAAAAGATATTGTCTCTTTTAAGTAGCTTTTAATTAGTGTTGCTACTTTTTTTCTCAAAAGAGCAGTTGGACTTTAGTTTTGTTGTACTTTAAATTATGAGTTTTGCAGGCTATACATTTTCAAAGCTGTTTCACAGAAGCAGACACTTTTTTTCAGCAGTTATAACATCACTGGCAGTATTTCAGAGATCACTGATGGCTCAAAATCCTTTTTGAATGTCCTGAAATGTTTTATTGTTTTGATAATATTCGCTGAAGTCTAGAGCAACATATGTTTATAGACTTAAACTCCATGACTGTAAAATAAAACAGAGCTCTGTTGTGATGTAATGGTGCAGGGCCAGAAAACTCAGACGAAAAGCCTGGTCATTATGCAGTCACTCCCACAGACCCCGTCTGAGACAGATTCTCTTCACTCAGCAATGGGGGATGTTTACTGCAAGGTATAATTTCAGTGACCTTTTCAAATATTTACTGTGTTAATAAAAATTACGAAGTAAATAAGACTGATTTGCCATACATTGAAAATTAGGGCTACTTACAAATGTCACAACCCATTAGAAATAAGGGATGTATAATATTATTCAGTTTTGAAATAATTTGAACACATTTACGGGAACGCACACCCAAAAGCTTAAGTTAAAAAAAAAAGACACAAAAATTAATTGTGTTTTACTTCATGCTTGTGAAGCGCCAGATTCTTTGAGGTATTTTTGTCCTTTTTCAGCCTTTTTGTATAACAGGTTTTAAAAGAAGTGCCGTTAAAATGAATATAATCCATCATGCTATAATTAGAACAGACATTGAAATTAAGCTCATCTTTGCAGACTTAAGCAATGGACTGAATTCATTATAATTTTTAAATAGTACTATATCATGCATGGTCAACTGGGTTATTAAATTAAAGTAAGTTTATTAAATTTAAAAAAAAAAAAATTTTATTTAGTGTAAACTTTTCTGTTCAAGTTTTAAAAAAAGTTGACATCCTAAAACAACAATTAAAAAAAATATACATTGTTCATTTGACTCAAATAACATATTTGATCCTATTAGCAGGCACGGATATTTCAGTCGTTTCACATCATTATTGTGAAGCACTTTTTTTTAAATAACATTTTTGGAATTTCCATTGAATGGAAGAGAGCAGCACAAACATTCGACAAAATTTCTCCAATGAAGACAAAGTATTACGTACAGAAAAGTTCTTTTTCAGCAACTGCAACAGGCTAAATGCATAAAAGTTTCCCGAATTTTTGCCCATAAGGATGTCAGCCAGATCACTCAGTCTAGTCATTATTTAACAAATAATCTGTTTTTTTTTTTTTTTAGTAAAAGCAATGACACTCCCTGCAAAGGAAAGCTGGACCTGATGCAAAGTGACCTGATTCACCCTGAAAGCACACTAACCCAAAGTATAATCAATATTCCTTAGAATACATACACTGCACACTCCGTGTGTTTAAAGACTCAAAAATGACACTTACAGACATAAACACTTAAAAAGCTGTAAAAGTGCAAGCTAGCAAGTTCAAACAGCTGCTGCAGTAGAAACTCATGAGGGCTTGTAAAAAAAAAAAAAAAAGGTTATTTATAGATGCAAAGAGCTGTTTTGACATGCACGCTTATCTCATCCTCATCCACAGCCCTACCGCACACCTGGTGTAGTTGGTGGTTTGACACAAGACCCCTCCAAAACTCAGAGACAGAAGAATCCCCAAACTCCACAAAGCAGTCAGACGCTCCATATTTCTCAGCACTGAGATCCGCATGCAGACGCAGCCACGGGACACATGACACAGAGAGGAGGAGGTTTGGAGGGAGGGATGCTGAGGAAAGAGTAGAGGGAGTGGAAAAGTGACGCTATGGGGGGGACTAGCAAGGAGAGGCTTTAATTAGAGCCAGATGTTCACCTTGGATTGAATAACAGCCTCATTGACTTTGGCCAAAGGGAGAAATGCTGCATCAACAAAAGCAGGAAAGGAAAAGAAACAAATGCAATGCAAACTCTGTGTGCGGCAGCCGTTGAAAATGAAAGCCATTCTGTTTGATTAAACTAGGTTGAATTAGTCAGTCTTTCAAGGGAAACTCTCCATGCTGCTCAGGATGTCAGGTTTTAGGTGTGATCTGCAGGCTGCACCATTTGCTATCAGGAAGCGCCTGAGGTGTCACAACCCCTCTCACTTTTGCAGAGATCAAGGGGTGGGGTTTAATACTCCAATTACCTCTCCTAATATATTTTATTATCTCAACTGGTAAAATTCTAATAACTGCAGCTAAAGAAAGTCCCACAGTTCAAATGTTCATAGTCAGTTGTAAGTGTTATAGTGGGAGTATCTGGTATTCTCATTCTAGAGGACATATGAAATTACACAAATATAAAATGGAAGTCTGTTTCTGCCGCCAAGTAAAAAAAAAGGTGAATGTGACCTTATATCTCACAATTGCAACTTATAATTTTGACTTTCATTTTTATTTGTATTTAATTTTTTTACTCTAAGGCAGAAACTAGCTTTTATTTAGGAAATAAAAATTAATTTTGCAGTAAGACCAGCAACATGCATTGCTGAATTGAATTAGCTTTATATATATACAGCGGTGGTACAGGAGCTGTGGCGACGGGACGTGACGTCTCTGTTCCCTCCTTCAGGGAACGAGGGTTACCATATGTAACCGAGACGTTCCCTTTCAGTCGGTCACTCTCGACGTCACGTCGGATGACCGACGAAATTGGGATCCTACCAAAAGGCCACAGTCCTGTGGAAGCCACCTGCGCCCTTACTTTTTGGCGTAGGCCAGGGCTTGCACAAGTGGACCAGCTACTGCTGCTATGGCACTACCCACTGAGTAAGACTGGATAACACTGGGAAAACGTACCCGTTCTACTTGGAACAGGGACGTTACGGAAGCTCCAACCTTCCCGAAGGAGGTTTCGGAAGCAATACACATATGAACATTCCTTGGGTGCATATGGAAGAATGGAGTTGATTGTAACCCTCTTGGAATGGCAGAAGTCTGCCGGGGAAACACAGGCTCGAGGCTGACCCGAAGCCGGGGCCTCTCAGTGCTTCTACCCGTTTGAGGTGAGAACACAGGAGGATACCGGCTCACACGAAGCGAAGAGTCCAACTCCATACCGAGAAAAGAGATCCTCTGCGCAGGGGAGAGTTTGCTCTTTTCCCAGTTGACCCGAAGGCCCAACAGGCTGAGGAGTGAAAGCACCAAGTCCCTGTGCTCGCACAAACTGATCCTGAGACTGGGCGAGTATAAGCCAATCGTCGAGGTAGTTGAGAATACGAATGCCCTGTTCTCTCAGGGGAACAAGGGGTACCTCCGCAACTTACGTGAAGACACGGGGTAACAGGGACAGCCCGGAGGGCAAGACCTCGTACTGATATGCTCGTCCTTCAGAGGTGAACCACAGCAATGGTCTGTGGTGTGGAAGGATCGACACATGAAAGTACGCGTCCTTTAGGTTGATCGCTGCAAACCAATCTCGGGGACGTATGCACCCGAAGATGCATTCCTGCGTCAACATCTTAAACACTAACCGGTGAAGGGCCTGGTTCAAGACACACAGGTCCAAGATTGGTCGTAACCCACCGCCTTTCTTGGGTACAATGAAGTAGGAGCTGTAAAACCCCATCTTCATATCGGCTGGAGGGACCGGCTCTATCGCATCGCCTCCGCCCGCAAAACAGGACCATCTGTCGCCTTCACTGTTGTGAAGCGGATGCCACTGAACTTGGGGGGGACACCGGGCGACTGAATCGCATAGCCAAGCCTGACAGTTCGACGGAGCCATCGAGACGGGCTAGGTAGCTCAAGCCAGGCTCCCAGACACAGCGCAAGTGCCATCAACGGAACTACAGGCGTACCCGCATTGGGGCAGCGCGGAAGAACGCAGGGACCCGGCCCGGCGCGAGAAAGACGCACGGAAGGCCGGTTCGAGGCGGGGTCTGGTGTGTGTAACACTGACACTGCGTTCGAGCAGAGGGTGCATGGGTAGTCCGTTGGTTCGTCCTCCCGATCCGCCCACTGCTCCCCACTGGCGAGAGAGGAGGGTGAGTGTGATACGGCTCTGGATCGTCCACAACCCCCCGTCCCCTCTGGGACCCAGAAATAGAGGAAATTGCTCTTTGTCGAGTATTTGGGTACCACCGACCGAGAGGTTAATGGAGGAAAAAGATGAAAAGATTCTCTGCCCAGCCCTCCTCCAGGGGAGGGAGTGGTGCATTCACCATCCCTCAAAGAGCAGTTCCCTCTCTCCCTGGGTTTGCCTTGTCTCAGGGCCTATGCTCTTTCGCTTTCACAGTTGTTGCGGGGGCCTGGAAGGGCGGGGCGGTGCTGCCCTGCGGACCGGCTCACGGCGGCAGCGTTGCTGGAGGGCCGCTTTTGGAAGCAGGGCGGGTTGGAAGGGGGACGACCTCGGCGGGGGCGAAGCAGCTGCACGCCGGGGCAGGATGTAACTGATGGCCTCAGTCTGCTTTGGGCAGCGGAGATCTGCTGGGCAAAGTTCTCCACCGTGTCGCTGAAAGGCCGGCCTGGGACACGGGGGCGTACAAGAATAGTGTCTTGCCGTCTCGCGCATGTCAGCCAGTCACGGCCAGAATTGGCGCTCCTGGACCACCCTAGTGGACATCGCACGACCCAGAGACAGCGACGTAACCTTCGTCGCTCGTGGCGCGAAGTCCGCCGCGGTGCGGAGTTCTCTGCAAACTTCCGGGTCGACCACCCTCATGCAGGTCCCTCAGTGCCTTGGCCTGGTGCATTTGCAATCACGCCGTAGCGTGTAAGGCAGAGTCAGTTTCTCCACAGGTCGTATAAGCATCGCTGGCCATCCGAGTACCTACAGACCCGGGAGAGGAAGCACGGTTCTCCCTGCCGGTTGGAGGAGGTATTAGGACACAACTGCATCGCAAACCGACCGCTCCACCGGGGGGACCCATGTAACCCCCTAGCTGCCCCACCATCAAAGGTGGTGAGGGAGGAGGATCCAGCAAACCAGTTTCCGGCAGTAAAAAGGTGCCGTCCATGACATGTTGAGCTCCTCATGCACCTCCGGGAAGAAAGGCACCGAGGCAGGGTGCTGAGAACCAGCGCGGACCACCCCGAGAACCATTCGTGCAACCTTGAGGGCTCGGGACACTGTGAAAGTCTTCACTCGAGCCTTACCCCTACGGCGGCCTGGGAAAGCATAGCCGTCATCTCTGGATCTGATTCAGGCCTTGCCACTGTCCTGGAGGGCGGCAGCGCAGCCGAATCTTTCTCTCCAGAAAGCTCTGGCTCACCCTCCGATACAGCAATCGTCATCTGGTCGTTGGGAGGAGCGCCAAAAAATACGGCTGGTACGCTCCTTGTAGAGGGCCCAGCAAGTTCCATTGGCAGCTCAACTGGCTGCGGAGTGCCTCAGACCGCCAGCGCTACTGCCTGAAGTAGCCCCCGCCTCACTGGCGCCATGACGAGAACTAGATCGAGGCAAAGGCATCAGAGCTCCGCCCCTTTGAGGAAATGGAGCTTGGCCCGCGACTCCGAGATGATCATCTTCCCGCAATGAGAACATGACTCATCCACAAACGCCACATCAGCGTGTAATGCCCAGGCACGTGAGGCAGCGATCGTGACCATCACCCAGCGCCAGTTAACGACCGCATCCAGAACGCCCGGGTGGTATGTTGTCTATAGCAAGACCCACATCATCTTTACAGAGACGTAACGTCAAGTTTGCCACGCAAAAAAAGACGCACCCGAAATTGCTCTTTTAGGGGGAAAAAAAGCTCTTTTAGCGTGCTTGAGGCGCACAGGGGAGATGAACATTTGCAACACAAACAGGGGGTAGTGCAGCCTGATGTGTGCAACCCACTCGACATGGGAAACCACCACCGCGGAAGCGCCGTATCGCCAACACGAAGAGCTCTCCAAGAGCATGCTGAACTCGTTCAGTCTTCTCTCAGTACAGTAGAAGTCAGGAGCAGAACGATATGAACGCTCGACTCCGAAGCAAAAAGCTGAATATGCACTACACCGGCTGCCTACTAATACTCACGCTGTGATCAGCGGCAGCTGGATGCAATAATCGCATGCCAAGGTGCATTGGCTCATTTAGTTTACACTCAAATTGGATTGGTCTCTCTAAGCGAGATCCAAATTCGTCGGTCATCCGACGTGACGTCAGGAGTGACCGACTGAAAGGGAACACATGTTTACGATGACAGGGACATAGTGATGCCATGTCGACAGACCGAAGAGAAGTGGTCCAAGAACGAGCTGAGGCACCCCCGTAGTTAGATGTTGCGACTTGGACACCTCACCTCACCTCTCCAAGATACCTTGAAGGACCGATCTGAGAGGTAAGACTCAAACCACTATTGTGTGGTTCCTGAGATGCCCTTTGCCAATAGGGTTGACAGGAGGATCTGGTGGTTAACTGTGTCAAAAGCAGCGGACAGATCCAGCAAGATAAGTATTGAAGATTTGGAATCCGCTCATGCCAGTCTTAGGGCTTCAACAACTGTCTCGGTTGAATGTCCACTTCTGAAACCAGACTGGTTGTTGTCGAGGAGGTTGTTCTGTGTGAGAAAGGCAGAGACTTGTTTGAACACAGCTCGTTCAAGTGTTTTGCAATGAAAGGAATAAGGCAAACCGGTCTGTAGTTCTCTAAAAGAAATGGGTTAAGGGTGAGTTTCTTAAGTAATGGGATTATACAAGCCTGTCTAAATGCTGAGGGAAAAAAAACAGTGTGAAGGGATGTGTTAAAGATGTGAGTGAGTGCAGGTACAACTGCAGGAGAAATGGCTTGAAGGAGATGAGATGGAATAGGATCAAGCGGACAAGTAGGATGATTAGAAAGGATGAGTTTGGAGACTTCTGCCTCAGAGAGTGAAGAGAAATATGTGAACGAGTGTATGTTTGCTGGTAATTATGTGCTTAACAGATTGTGGTGTGGAAAATTTTGCACTGATGGTTTTAATTTTATTAATGAAGAATGTGGCAAACTTGTCAGCTGTTAGAGTTGATGAAGGAGGGGAGGAGGGAGGGGATTTGTTTGTTTTTATTCAATTTTTAGAGGAGGAAAATGATTGAGTGAGCCTTGAGCTTAGAACGATGTTCGTGGAGAGCATCAGACAGCCAAGGGGCAGAATGGATGGTATGGGCTGGCCTGGAAAACAAGGGGCAAACAGTGTCTAAACAAGATGTAAGAGTGGAGCAGAAAGTATCAGTAGCACTGTTAGCATTAAGATATGATAACTGTTTAGGGGGAGGAAGCAAAGAAGAAACCATAGCAGATAGCCGGAAGGGTGAGAGTGAGCGTAGGTTACATCGAAAGATGACATGTGGAGGATTATGTGTTGTGTCAGGAACCATGTTGAGGTTAAGAGTGAGGAGGAAGTGATCCGATGTGTGCAGTGGAGTAACCAGTACATGATCAGTGTAGCAGTGTTGTGTATAAATAAGATCCAGTTGGTTGCCTGATTTGTGAGTAGACTTAGTTAATACTCGCTTGAGATCAAAAGAGGCAAGCAGAGTGTGGGAGTCTGCAGCCTGAGGT
This sequence comes from Sinocyclocheilus anophthalmus, assembly GCA_018155175.1. Classification (NCBI taxonomy): domain Eukaryota; kingdom Metazoa; phylum Chordata; class Actinopteri; order Cypriniformes; family Cyprinidae; genus Sinocyclocheilus; species Sinocyclocheilus anophthalmus. The sequence goes on from JADLZN010003323.1 coordinate 41,841, forward strand.
TTATCTAGGTGGATGTTGAAGTTTCCAAGCGTAACTGGGGGAGTACCATCCTCAGGAAAGGTTGAGAGCAGCACATCTAATTCTTACACGAAGTTACCTAGTGGTCCTAGAGGTTGATAAACAACTATAAAATGGATTTTAAAAGGGTGGGTAATAGTGACTGAATGTGATTCAAAGGAGCTGTTAATACCCAGAGAAGGTAAAGGAATACATTTCCAATCATTAGAGATAAGCAGAACAGTACCTCCACCTCTTCCAGTCAGAAGGGGCTGAGTGGGAAAAATAGAAATTATTGGAGAGTGCTGCAGGAATAGCATTGTCCTCTGGTTTGATCCACGTCTCTGTCAGGGCCATGAGGTTTAGTCTTGAAGACTAGTAATAGATGTAATGAAATCTGCTTTGTTTCCTGCAGACTGACAATTCGATCAACAGAAAAATAAAGTATAGTGTATTAGCAGACATAGACAAAGAGCGCAGGTTGTTAAGATTGCGCTGCCTACAGTGTGTGATGCGTGGTTTGCGAGTGGTAGTAATAGTAGGGATATGGAAACACATAGTAAGAGTTGGTCAGAAAAACTGTAACAGAAGTAAAGCAAGGTGTAGAAAAGAGGATGAATCAAAAGTGATACTTATGTCCCTTGCCAGGGTGGTTTGTGTAGTCGAACAGTAGAGCGAGGATGGTCTTTACACTCTCAGTCTTCACACTGTTGTTGTTATATATTTATATATATATATATATAGATAGATTATATTATTTCTATATATATAATATAATATATCGTTAATCTCTTTATAACTTTTATTTTATTATTTATTTTTATTTTTATTTCAGTTTTAGTTTTGTAATTTTAGTACAGCAACTACATTTTGTGACAAGTCAGCATTTCTACTGTGGTTAATGTGTGTTACATTTTAATTAAATTCATTTTAAGTGGAAGTTTGTCTCCATCTTTATTTTAATTCTAATTCATTCTAATTCTTATTTTAAAGAATTGAAACTATTTTTAATCGTTTTCATTTTATATAACAACATTGATTTCATGTTCTTTGAGTCATGAAATAATTTTCTGTAGTAAATCAAGATTTACACAGATGCTGTCCATAGAGCTTGACTTGTATTGAACCCAGAACATTCCTTTAAGATGAAAAGGCACTTCTGATTGTAATTGGGATAAGCAACCTTAGTCTTGAAAACACATTCATGCTATCTATCTGTATCTGGTCAGAGTAAAGGGAATGAGTCACGTTGTTTGAAGAATTTACCCTTTATGGTGTTCTGTTGTAGCTCTTGACTTTCAATCGACATTACAGGGGCCTGTACAGGGAAACGTCCACATAAAACCTTCAGAAGAAATATAAATCTCATAAAAGATCACAGCAGATGAGCAGTTCTCAAAGGAGGACAAGGACAGCATTTTTTTATTTTTTTCTTTTTTGGGACAACACAGTTTAATTAATGAATGATGAAAAAAGATCTAAAGCTAAGCATTGTTAGCGAAGTACAAAGCCAAACGCAATAATAATGAAAACACATTCAAACTGTATCATGTGAATCCATTGTAGATGCTGCTAACTGTTGTGTTGTACTTGGCATCTGGTTGCATTTGTGCTCTCTGGGATGTGATTGGAGTTGTGATGACAGACAACAGCACAAGAATGTGGTGACGTGGGACATTTGCTGGGGGGTGAAGGTAGCGTGAAGGCTGGCTGACGAGTGAAAAAAAAAAAATAAAAAAAAAAAAAAAAAAACAAAAAAAAAAAAAAGAAAAAAAGGGGGAGGAGAGGACTGGTGTTGAGTCAACATGGCTTGAAGACCTGGAGGAATGTCAAGAGTTTGAGTATCACTGCAAAAACAATCCATCAAAATGTATTCTTGGCAAAGAGACAAGACAGAATTAGAAACCCGATGAGGAATCAACCGAAACTTGGTGGGGGATGTATCGTTTATCCATGGAGGTCTTGAAGTGGAAAAAATACTGGAATTTACAGAAATTTCATAATTACATTTGGCAGTAGAACATGACTTTAGAGATAAAGGAAGGGTGAAAAATGTTGGAGTAGCTTAGTGAATTTTTATGGTCTGACATATTAATTAAACAAGACTACAAGACTTGTTAAAGAATTAAGAGTATGTCATCATTTTCCACCATTAATGTAATTTCAAACCTGTATGTCTTCTGTGAAATACAAAAGGAGATATTTTGAAGAATGTTTATGCTGCTACTTTTTATAAAATAAAAATGAATGAACATGGCTGCAGTTGAGCTTCAAATGGACAACAAAGCATCATAAAAGTAGTCCATGGCTTGTGTCCAATTTGTCAAAAAAAAAAAAAAAATATATATATAAATATATTAGTAAACATTTTAGGTTTTCGGATTGAACTTTAATTCACAGTAAATAAATATCTGTCATAAGTGATAATATATAAAACTACTGACGTATTAGAAGTGTTTTGCACATATAATATACTAAGAACCACCATAGAAACACAGGTGACACTAAAATAATGCAATAAACATAATTTAACAAGAAAAAAAGAAAAAAACATCAACATTTAATGTGAAATGTCACACTGCGAATTCAGGGAATGTCAATTTAATGTTACTCACTGTAAATTTTCATTTAAAAAACTGTAAATGTATTTAGCAAATGTCCCGTTACAGTTAACCAAACAGGTTTTTATCATAAAAATTTGGATCATTTACAGTGTATGATTGCTTTGTCTGAAAAACACAGAATTGTAGGCATTATTCACTGAAAATTTTGCTACAGCTTTCAAATTTCATTAGCTCTTCAGAAATGTCAAACTTGTGTCCTAAACTAACTGTTCAATTCAGGAACTAATGCTGTTCAGTGTTAATGATGTCAAATATGGCATAATGTATTGACTTTTAAGGTACTTTTTGGAGCTTGACAGCTGGTCACCATTCACTTTCACTGTATGGAACAGAACATCATGACCATTCTTCAAAATATCTCCTTTTAGGCTCAGTGGAAGAAAGTTTGGAATGGCACAAGGATGAGGGACAAAAAAATACATTTAATTGGTGAACCATTTTTTAAAGTATATATTAACCTATGTTACTTTGTTCATAAGTTATAAAAAATTTAATAAAATCAAGTAAAAATCTAAACTTGCAAAGCGTTTAAAATGCTGATGATATGAATAAAAACAGGACTGCAATGCACAACTGCCATCACTCATTACACAAACAGCTTGTTGGGATGAAACATGTCGCTATAGTCATCTCCTGTCTCATTATGGTTTGAATAAGAAACCCTCCATCACACAACGCCAACAACAAACAGCTCCTCGCTTCTCATTTCTATATCTCATTTCTCATATATATCTCATTTCTCATCTCAAAGATTTTTCAAAGATCTTTGTAAATATTCACAGAGATTAACTAGAAGAGTTTACAGAAACCTGACGGTTTTGTTACTCTGGACAGATTGAAACATGGAAACGAGAGTCATGAGACAGTCTGAACTGCATTCTTGAGCTGATGGAAACTACAGATTTAAGCTTAGGAAAGTCGGCAGAGAAAGTGGAATGCTCCCTTTTTCTCCTTATGTCGCCTCGCACAGACACAAATACGCACATTTATATCAACAACTTGGGTTGTGAAAACAGGTTGCCTTTGGAAAATGAAAGAGGAGTCAAAGTCTTGGAAATATTTGTTTTGGGTGAATATAATCCAAGCAATGTGAAGACAATTGTGGATGTTGCCAGATATGTTACTACACCCTCTACTGACTATGAAGATTAAATCAGTCAAGTTAATTAAGAAAAACTCACGGTTTGCCAAAACGGATTACTAAAAACATATTTATTTAGGTTCAAGGCAAAAAAAATTAAATAAAATGTACAAGCATGTTTAAGTAAAAAAGACTGACTCGAGGTCTTGCAAATGTACAAAATCAATTTACAATTCCTGCACATTCAACAGAACAGTACTGCATGTAAACTGATTGGGCCTGTCTGCTTTCACAGAAAAGCTTTTGAAAAACCCTCGCAAATAAATCTGAGGGCAACAGGAAAAGGGAAGTACTTGTCTTGTTTTTTTTAAACCCTAAACTGGGTTTGTGAATAATGCAGTCCTGCATTTGTTGTGGAACTAAAAAAAGACACTAGATGCTAAAAATAGTATCCTTGTGCTTCAATGGACAATACAGTGAAACAAAAGGAATGTCAAGCTAATCTGGATGGCTTTAAGATATAATTGTATCGCTCTTGAAAATAAGGGCAAATTAACAACAGAGTAAAATTCTCTGACAGCCAATTACTTCCATTTTATGGATTTAATAGTATCAAAAGCTCCTTAAAATGTGTGTAGTGATTCAAAACTGCACACATCAAAATACATTCTTTTTTTTTAAGCCATATTTGGATATAAATATTTGGATATAAACAAATAAATAAATGTTTTAACACTACTAGAAAAGAATGGGGTTTGTGATGCTGGCACCATGGATTGAAAATTAAATATACTCAACATTAGTGCAACGTCAACATAAAGGCTTTTAGCAGGAACTCTTAAATGCATTTTGAATGTCTTAAGATAGCAATTCAAAAACACAACATATAAAATTGACATTTGAAGGTAACTCGCCCCCTTGAGTACTGAGGTTAGTTACAATTACAGTAACGCAAAAACATGTACAATCGGACAACGACTTGCAATGTTTTGGCAATTTGTCCAGAAAATGACTTCTTTTCAACCAAAATATTTTGTGTTCTGGTGGCAGACCCAGGTCTTGGTGAGAAACAAAATGAAAATCAACCGACTGAAAACCAACGTTATTACATTACTCAATGAGATTTTCAAAGACGTCAACAATGCCCCATCACAGGGTTCCTGGTTACAGACCAGCCAGCTTTTAGGGTCAGACTGGAACCTATTTTTCCCCATCCACAATTTCCGGGAACTGTGTGGAACGGTTTCGAAAACTGACACAGACTGGAAACCCATACTGGAAAGGGTGTCTTTAAAAACAAAACAGTGTCAGACCACATCTAACTTCTAACTTATGTGAAGTTAAACAGTAAATTCCTTGTCCAGCTGTTAATAATTCTATAAACCTGTTATAGGGAAAGGTCACACGGTGTCATGAATAATTAATTATGGGATAGATAATGCCATGCAGATTCATGAATAACTTGGAAGCAGAACATAGTGCAACAACAACAACAACATCCACCATGTGCTATAGGTTGACATTCAAAAGGTGCTCCTTTAAGCTACGAAAATGAAAGGAAGTTTTTTTATCCCCTTCTTCTTTTATTATTCAGAGGCCTGGTTATGAAGCTACAAATTATTCATAATTTCAAAGAATTATGTAAAAATGAGCCATTGATACTGATTAGAAACGTTCCACACTTTAAACTTGGTCCCAAAATTCTATGAGGCAGGAACACAGGAACAGTCCCGCCTCACCTTCACTCATGATGTCACTTCCACCTCCTCCATGGCCCACTTCTATGTGCTTGCGCTGGCCTGATTGTCTCTCTGCTCATTATCAGATGAAGGTGGGCTCAAGGGAAAGGCTGTTTCAGCAGTGATAAATGTATCTTGTTGTTTTGCCTCCTCTCCCAAAACCATGCTGAGATCCATCTCATGAAAGTCCAAATCGAATGGAGTAGGATTCGAGGAATCTGGGGGAGATTCACATCCTGTGCAAGACTGCGAAGAAAAGAAATAACTTATAATTTGCATGTAGGATACATAAATTAGCACTACTGCATGTTGGCATGTTGCTAAGCTAACAATACTCTAAACTGCATAAAAACATTTAATAGTTTTTTTAACTCAGTTGAACTTTTTATTAATATTGTTCAGTAGGCTGAGTTGATAAGAGTTTTTTGCAAGGCATTCTGGGTAATTACCAAATTTTAAAAAAACATGCAGTGAGAACTGCAACAGAATATGGGCAGAACTAGAAAGAAGTGAAATGTTGGTACCTACTTTCTAAAAGTGCCTTTATGTCTTTTTAGTTAAGAGCTACTTACTGTAACATTGACGGCCTTTGGTAGACAGCCGGTTTGAAACCAAGGGTGGACCTGCGTTAACTCTTTCTTCTGCTCTTCAGTGAAGTGAGGTTGATGCTTCTGAACAGCTTTGAGGTCATCTCTGTCTTCTTTCAGTACTGATTCTCTGTCTCTGTAAACACACAAATATGAATTAATGCACTCTTCTGGTGGAGTTTGTGCTACACACAAGTCTACTTGTATTAGGTATACGAAATTGCCCAGCGAGTCGATTCAATTCCCACCAAAATCACATTGTAATTGTGATATCCAAACTCACAATTAAAGACTTGAACTCATTCTGTGTCTCATTTAGAAGGCTGCGTCCTCCGGAGGTCGCATTCGAAGGCTGCATACGTCATCGAGGCTGTCTCATTTCAGAAAAGCAAGTAGGACACTCCGAATGCGACCTTCGAATGCGACCTTCTTTCACAGGAATTCGGAGGATGCATGAGGTGTATCCTTCGCTGCTACAGATAACCCACAATTCTTTGCGTCGCCGTAAACAACCATTGTTAATTTTAAAAATGCCGGTGCCAGCAGATGTACACACAAGCGCAGATGTGGTGTTTACAACTTACCTTAATTCGCCTCGGTAAAAACGGATAAACTTTGTTTTTAATATCCTCCTCCTTTTTTTCTCTAATAGATGCCTGCTGTACGTAGGCTGCAGCTCCTCAAACATTGAACAAAATAAAACAAGTAAAAGCATTTTTTTTTTCAAATTACTTTCCAAATTTAGAAATAATTTTCCTTCGTTTAAGTAGTGTGAGAGCGCAACGATGCTCTAAATGTGTTGGCATAGCAACGTGATACTTCCGGTTTCCTTTTCCGCCTGTCCTACGAAGGCCGTCTCGTTTAATTCTAGGTTGAGGACACTTCGTATATGCATCCTACAGAGGATGCGACCTCCAGAGGATTCGACCTCCGGAGGGTGCAGCCTTCTAAATGAGACACAGCTTTAGAATTAGTTTGATCTCAATTAAATACACCTGTACCAACTAATCAAGGTCTTTGGACATGGTTTTTGCTATTTGTACATAACCGGCAAGATCTGTCAGAACAGGGTTGAAATTAAACACTTAGAACTAAGTTTGCTTGGATAGATTTGTATTCAAAATAAAGCCGATATTCATTTATATTCATTTAGGTTAAGCTAGTAGGAGATTAGCTCCTAAGCAATCAGGTAAAATGGCCTTACTTGATGGGAATCTGGTATGTCATCATGACTTTGTCATCCGTGTTTGTCATGAGGAGCCAGATGGGGTCCTGCAGGACAAACTTTATGAACTGTTCCCCTCCCAGATCTTTAGATGCTGGTTTATGATTGTGATCATTCTCTGATGAGTCAATGCTTCCAAAGTACTTGCTAGTATTGCTGCTCCCTGAGATAAAAAAATCCAAAGAAAAAAAATGCATGGAAAAAGCAATCAGTACAATTCTTCTAAATTTCTCCTTTTATGTCTCAACACTAGGGTTGGATACCGTTCACATTTTAACCGGTACGGTACCGGTATCGGTACCTGAAATTCAGTGCCAGTACCCAACGGTACCTTTTTTCAGTACTTTACTCTCTGTGTAATAACAAAAACATTTATTTCAGTGAAAAAAATAAGTCCAAAACTCTCAATTTCATCAATTTGAACAATAGGGCCCTACAATCTTTTTCTTTCTTTCCTTCTTTCTTTCTTTTTTTCTTTCTTTATTTTAATGGACAAGTAAACATTTATTTATTTTTATTAAATTAAAATTAAAACCTTTTATATTTTGGCAAACAAAACACTTTTTACGTTAAATAATACATAAAAGAAACATTTTAGTGAATATTCCTTTAAAGAAGTTTTAATAATAATTGTATTATTTATTTCTACAGTTAAGTTGTTAATCTGGTTGTAATATTTATTTTTATCATTTAATTGTTTTATTTAAATTTGGCAGAAAATGGAATATATAAAGACGTACATTACACTGTACAAAAGTAATACAAGAGTAAAATATTTCTGTTACATGTTAAACTGTACTTTTATTTTGACAGGTTGAACAAGTTTCTGTGTGAGTGAATACAGTATGATATGATGCTAGTTTTCTCAAATGAAACAGTAAAATTCTCATTAAGTGACTCTCACAGCAGATCTGGCGATCAAGTTCATGTGTTTATGTCGTCATATAGTGAGACACAGAGGCCGAAAATCACCGCGAGCATCACGCGTGCTTTAGTATTTGTGTAGTAAACAAAATCACATCTCCGCCATTCATACATACAGAGGCAAGCGGAACATGCAGGATTCATATTTAAACCGTCTTTTTGCATTTTAATATTCACAGACACTAGTCCAAATCGCGATTCAAAATAAGTGACAGACCTACTTTTGATTTATTCATCCAAAAATGTATGAATTCCGTGGCATTCCACACTATAGAGTAAATTTCGTTTTTATGAATGGACTCTGCGATCCCGTCCGCATTTTCGCGGAAACCATATGGCCCTAGAAATGTAACCACACTTCAGAACATTTCGGTTTGCCCTGTGTTTTGTGTTTGAATGAGATGCAGGGGTGACATGACGTCACAGGATCTCTCTCTCTTTAACGTAATTTGACACCGATTGATTTAATGTGAATCTGTACTTGGTAGTACCGATGCAATCCGGTTGGTACCCTTAAAAGTACCGAGTTTGGTACCCAACCCTATTCAACACTTAAAGAATAATTTTAAGAATAAAGCAAGTTACTAATAGTAAATGACTCACTAGTGCCACTTCCAGATGTGCTACACCCATTCGAACCAGATCCAAATGACCCTGACCCTGATCCTGATCCTGATGATCCAGAGCCTGAGGCGGCAGAGCCAGTGCCCGAGCGGGAGTCCTCTTGCAGCAGTAAGTCCAGTATGTCACTGGAGGTCGACATGGCATCCTGGTTGGACTCATTGACTTCAGGCTAATAGACATTAACTCAAAGTTAGCAAAACAGCAAGATAATGGAAAAGAAATTGTTTTAAAAGGTTCTTAATACTTACACTGTCATCGAGTTGGCCATCTTTAGTATTGCTGCGATGTGTCCATGTGGCACAGTATTGGTGTTTCCTGCAGGCATTGATTGAGAGTTGGGGATAGTGTACAGGGGATTTGGGTTGTAGAATTGCTGGGGAATCATTGTAGGCATGGCAGGATTCATTTGGGAGCCCAATTGATTGAACTGTCCCATTGCAGGATTGAACGATGGTAAACCAACAGCAGAGGAAGGGAACTGACCCAAGGGGTTCATTTGGGCAAGCAGTTGCCCACCGAGCTGCGAGTTGGCTGGGTTCAATTGTGGTCCTGGATAACCGAGTTGTGGAAACATATAGTTTGGCAACATGAAGGTCATGACTGGTGGCATCACTGAAGTAAAGCCTTGCATGGGGAATCTAGGGACTCCTGCTTGCAAAGAAGGATCTATTCCCATCTGGGGCATTGAGAAAGGTGATGAAATGGGGAACATAGGCATGTAGGCCTGGGGGAAAGGAGGTCATCATGGGAGTACCGCTAGTCTGGGATGCCGCAGATGGTGGCCAAGAAGTGGAAGACTGCTGGACTGAGGGGAGGTTGGGTCTTACTGCTGCAGGACTGGATCCTCTATAGAGACTAGGTCCAGAGGGGGAAGGACTGTCCTGTGTGTTGCCATCTACTTGGTGTTTCTGTCTTTTCCCACCTCTACCATGCCGACGGCAGCTGCTGTTGCCCACTGAAGGATAGTTCTGGGAGCAGTTCACTCCTAAATGGCACAAGCCAAATATTAAAGGTGAAGGTAAAAGAAGTCAGACAGACAAATTCGACCTATAAACAACTATAAAAAGTTGTTACCTTTTGCGCCAGGTGTAGACGTGTGTCTGCGCTGTGGTGGCCCGCTGGGTTGAACCATCCGCAGATGGCTGATGTCTCTGAAACGGTTGAGGAAGGCTTGTTCTTCTTGCTGGGTATGTGCAAATAACACCGCCTTCGTGAGGCCCTTCCCGGCATTACCTCCACTTCTTCTCTCCTTCTCCTTTTCTTTCTCAGGAACAGCAGCAGTGGGGGACATGGCCTGCTGGGGATTCACAGGCATGGGAGAAGTGATGGAGGTGGGTGGGGCTGATGTGGAAGGTGTTGGGGTGGTTGGCGGCTCCTCCATCATAACAATGTCTGGATGTAGATCAGAGAGAGTAGATTGCTTGCTTTGAGATTGCAAAGTCTATCGTTTAATATATGGCAAATCATGTATATACAGGTGCATCTCAATAAATTAGAATGTTGTGGAAAAGTTAATTTATTTCAGTAATTCAACTCAAATTGTGAAACTCGTGTAAAACCAATAAAAAAACATTTTTAGTGAATTGTTGGCCTTCTGGAAAGTATGTTAATTTACTGTACATGTACTCAATACTTGGTAGGGGTTCCTTTTGCTTTAATTACTGCCTCAATTCGGCGTGGCATGGAGGTGATCAGTTTGTGGCCCTGCTGAGGTGGTATGGAAGCCCAGGTTTCTTTGACAGAGGCCTTCAGCTCATCTGCATTTTTTGGTCTCTTGTTTCTCATTTTCCTCTTCACAAAACCCCATAGATTCTCTATGGGCTTCAGGTCAGGCCAGTTTGCAGGCCAATCAAACACAGTAAAACCATGGTTATTGAACCAGCTTTTGGTGCTTTGGCAGTGTGGGCAGGTGCCAAAATCCTGCTGGAAAATGAAATCAGCATATCAAAAAGCTGGTCAGAGGAAGGAAGCATGAAGTGCTCCAAAATTTCTTGGTAAACGGGTGCAGTGACACCAGTCAGTGACAGTTGACACCCCAAATGCATTACAAGAATGTGGAAACTTAACACGGGACTTCAAGCAACTTGGGCTATGAGCTTCTCCACCTTCCTCCAGACTCTAGGACCTTGAAATGAAATACAAAACTTGCTCTCATCTGACTTTAGACCACTGGGCAACAGGAGTGGCTTAACAAGAGGAATACGACAACTGTAGCCAAATTCCTTGACACGTCTGTGTGTGGTGGCTCTTGATGCCAGCCTCAGTCCATTCCTTGTGAAGTTCATTCAATTCTTGAATCGATTTTTGCTTGACAATCCTCATAAGTCTGCGGTTCTCTCGGTTGGTTGTGCATCTTTCTCTTCCACACTTTTTCCTTCCACTCAACTTTCTGTTAACATGCTTGGATACAGCACTCTATGAACAGCCAGCTTCTTTGGCAATTAATGTTTGTGGCTTACCCTCCTTGTGAAGGGTGTCAATGATTGTCTTCTGGACAACTGTCAGATCAGCAGTCTTCCCCATGATTGTGTAGCCTAGTGAACCAAACTGAGAGACCATTTTGAAGGCTCAGGAAACCTTTGCAGGTGTTTTGAGTTGATTAGCTGATTGGCATGTCACCATATTCTAATTTGTTGAGATAATGAATTGGTGGGTTTTTGTTAAATGTGAGCCAAAATCATCACAATTAAAATAACCAAAGACTTAAACTACTTCAGTCTGTGTGCATTGAATTTATTTAATACACGAGTTTCACAATTTGAGTTGAATTACTTTTCCACGACATTCTAATTTACTGAGATGCACCTGTAGGTCAATGACAAGATTAGCCTGGAAAAAGTGTTCAGACCTGATTCAGGTGGCTTCTTGTCACCAACGTGAACAATGGTGCTGCTAAAACTACACTGAGAGGTGGCCGATGCAACACTTTCAGCCTTACAGTGCAGAGCCAGAGGGGTTAGGGGGTGCGCTGGTGCTGCAGGGACAACCTTTGAACCCTCGGTCACCACAAGAGTCTCTGCTATGTCTAAATGGAAGAGTGAACTTTAATTCTATACATTTAAATACAAATCATACACCGTTATTAGCTGATACTGAAAGAATACCAATAGTGGTTGGTTGTATAAGTCTGCTTCTTTGACTCTGACTTTATGAATACTTATATGATGTGTTTGGGTGAATATCCCATTATCCTTCAGCAATCCTTTACTGACCTTCAGTTGCTCCAGCTCCTTCCCTTTGTTTATCATCATCAGAGGTAGAAGAAGTTGTACAGGATGATGAGCCACACGTCCTCTTCACTGTACCTGGGACATTAAAGCTCTCCAGATATCTGAAAAACACAGTGAAAGAATGAGACCACATATCCAATACACATACCTTACATACAACCTATAAATCAGAAGTCTTCAACCCTGAGGACCCACTAGCCACTTTTCCACTGTCGGGCCAGTGAGTGCCAGGGCAATGAGGTGTGAGGCCAAAATCATGCTGCATTTCCACTGTGTTTCAATTTGTGTTAGAAGTGCATATCAGTGGCATTAAATCCAGCTAATATGTATAATTATTCTACATAAAAAGAGAACACACATACTTTGCTTAGTATGCTCGGTTTATTTGTAATTATAGAAATGCACAAAACAACTTAGTCCATTTAAGTCCAAAAGCATACACGTATAACACAATAGAAAAACCTTCATATGTTTGCATCAACTTATTTAGAAAGAAGGAGAATTAACATAAATTTTCCACAAAAGTATATAATGTGAGGATGTTTAGGCACAGTCCTGTCTCACTACTGTTATCCTTTCAGCCAAAGCAACAGAGGGAGCTCACAGACTGAAAAACGGAGTTATATGTTTTTAAAAGGATATGAAATTTGTTACATATGCAGACGTCTGATATCAACAAAGACACAGCAAAGACAGAACAAATAAGAAGCCAAATAAATAGCCTACAAAAATCATATGATTTGTCTTGATATGAAGTTTTTCCAGCGGTCTCTGGTATTTTCATTAGAATAATGTGTATTTATTATTATGCCGATGGTTAGCATACATAGCCTTTAGCATCGCATATAATACATTTCACACAAAGAGAACAGAATTCACATCAGATCGCAATCAGAAACTTGTTTGTCTCTGAAGGAGACTGGAGCTAATAAATTTAAATTGTTTCAAATGTTTTAAATGCTGATTTTAGGTGGTAGCTTGATATGAAAACACAGGAAATGAGAAGCGGTGCCAACCATCTCCTAACTCAGATAAACTCCACCCTTGTTCATGACCACTCCTCTAGCCCCGGTTGGACCGCTTTGGACGAAGGTATTCGGCGCGCTAAAAATCCCTGGCTATTGGCCCCAAGGAAGCACAGACGAGGCATGATTAAGCCCCGGAAGTGACAGTGAAAATGAAACTGGCCCTGGCATGCACTAGCTAGCAAAAGTTGGCACACTGCACGTTAGTGTATGTTGTTGTTTATTTTATTATGTAATGTTAAATACTGTTATGTGTACATCTGGATTGAAAAAAGATAAACTCCCTCACTGGTTTCCTGGACTTGATCTGGTCCTCGGAAGCATGTCCGTTGCTCTCAGAGGAGGAAGTGGCGCTTTGCTGGTGCTCGTTCGAGCCACTGCTGCCCAGGCTGCCGTACCCCTGTGAGCTGCTGGCATGAACGGGCTGCACCAGGACCCTGTGGATCAGCTCATTCAGCTGTGGCACATCTGGGGACATGGTTCTCACATCCCTGCCCTCCAGGGCAGTGAACACATCTTCATTCAGTGGACTCCTACAGAAAGGAAGGGATGGTACACAAGTTTTGTGGGACCACTTTAGAGGTTGAATGGATCGTAGTTGATGCGTTATCCACACGGTTCAGCACGCATGTGATCTGTTGATTAATTGCAAAATTACCCATAATAGAGTGAAGGTTTATCACTTGTATGTGTTTACACACTCAAGACATTTTAAACCATTCCAGCGCAAGAAGAGGTGAAAGAGAATTGATTCAGTACTCGCGCACTCGTCTTGTATGCGCACACGAAGAGAGAACACCGAACTGTTTCGCATCTCCTTGTGTTTGAAGAGACGCATACACATAAAATTATGACAAAATATCCATCTTGATAATAATTCTAGTAAACACAGTCAGTTATGTCTTAAGTGAATGAAAACAGCTGAGAAAGAAATCGGATGAGTATCATTATATCGGATCCGTGCATCAAGTCTTAAAGGGACAGCATCCTGTAAATATCTGCTGTTGTCATCAATGCTAATCAAACCACAAAATACAGCTTTGACAAAGATTAATCTATATTTTATTTATACAGTGAACACTATGCAGTATTATTTTACACTTAACTGTTACATTTCTGTACCTGAATACTACCGACCTTATTTTATTTTTAACGTTGTTGTTTTATTTATGAATACTTGCAATTTGTTTAATTGTTCTTATTCTTTACTGGCTGTTCAATTGTCTTTAATCATGTTTGAACTTTCTTAGTTAGTCAAGTAGTTTTTGCTGTGGTAACAAAGTAGTAATTAGCTTTAAGTAATAAATGGCAAGCGAAGTTACAATGAAATATTTTTTTCTTGCTGATCCAAAATATCATCAATCGTGACTCCACAATCGACTAATATAAAGCCCCCCCCCCCCCCCCCCCCCCCCCCCCCCCCCCCCCCCCCCCCCCCCCCCAAAAATCCAAATCCGACCACTTAAAGTAGACATCAGTTTTGGTTCATGAGTACGTCATGAGAGTGGATGCCAGGGCGTTGCTATGCGGTTGCTTAGATGTTGATTTTTTTTTTTTGTGCTTGTTCGATTGCTATATGAAGTGCAGCCACTTACGTTCGAACTTTGTGGCGTCCCACTATGAAAGCCACCTTCCTGCTCCAGGGGTTGATAAAGAATGACCAGCTGGTGTCGAGGGTCAAGTACTCCCCACTTCGTGCACGCATGCGCAGGGGCGAGTGGTCGAACGGCTGCCCTGCAAACTGGAGAACTGATGAAGGAAGGACGGAAACTACATCAATGAATTCTTCTGTGCAAATATTCACCATTGAATCTTTCCTGTATTCAGAATGAGCCACTCAGTTTTTTTGTGGATGGCCACCATAAGGAGTCCGTCTTCTGGATGCAGGTAAATAAGCACTGGCTTCCCAACCAAGTCTTGAGGCAAGTAACCTAATAATGGCACTGCCCTGCAAATGAGAGCAAAGAAGGTTTATGCCACTGTTCAAAAGAGACAGCGAGAGTAAACATGTGAAACAGCTCTAGGCAAAAATGCAAACCTTTCATCGATCTCTTGGAACAGACAGTTTGGGGTGTGACTGGTGGTAAAAATTCTCTTGTCTGCTGGGATACGAGGTGCTGTTAGGAAAAAATACGGAAACATTAGAACAGACACAGAATACAAGAACAGTGTGCAAAGTATGCTTAAGTGTCAATATTACACTTACATAAGGGTGATTTTTCAGTTATATGCACGTTTGACAAGTAATTATAGAGACACAAAAATTACTTTCAATAATTAAAGAGACAAATTAAGAATGTTCAAAGCAATTACAATCTATTCTTATTAGATGAAACAGTGAAACAGACCAGTTTCTTGTCAACCTGCTTGTTATTTAAGTGTTAAGATTATACTTTGATAACAGTGAGACAGCTTCAGATTTCTAACACACAATAAGTAAACTACCAATCAGAAGTTTGGGGTTGGTAAGATTTCTTTTATATTTTTGTAAGACGTCTTATGCTCACCATACAACATTTATATAACATGTTTTTACTAGTCCTTGCTGAAAAAGGCCATTTTTAAAGGGGTCATTTGATGCGATTTAAATTTTTCCTTTCTCTTTGGAGTGTTACAAGCTCTTGGTGCATAAAGAAGATCTGTAAAGTTGCAAACACTAAAGTCTCAAAACCAAAGAGATATTCTTTATAAAAGTTAAGAGTTAACCATGCCTACCTAAAACGGCCCGTTCTAACACGCCCCCACATACCTACGTCACGATCTGGGAATATTTGCATAACGCCACCCAAATGTTCACGCAAAAAGAAAGAAGGCGTAACTTTTTCTCTGTAGGGTCTGGACCACTCAAACACACAATATTTATTTTGTTAGCTATATTTAACAAATAATCTGTAACACCCCAGGAAGCCGAACAGGCCCCAGGTTCCATGGCAACCCTGACACCCGATACATTTACGACCTCCTGGATTTTAGGTGAAGAAAATCGCTTCCTTGCTCATAAGGAAAATCCACAAGGGAAGGATTTTCTTTGCTAATTAATTAATAGGAACACCTTTCTTTGAATGAACACACATATCCTCAGGTCATTGGGTATTATTGTCATCGTGTATTTTGTCTTTGAAAATGTATACTGTTATGCAGGCTTATAATCGAAACGCACTCCTGTCAGCATACATATATATAACCCTACCATGTTTAATATCTATGAATTAGTATTCGGATGATATAATTGAGAGTGTATATTGTATGTTTACACCTACGCAAAATATTAGGTGTTCTAAGAGTCTTTAATAATTTTATCCGAGTTTCATATGCAAATTACCATGCTTTTAAACAAAGGGCCATAAAAACGCCCCATTATCTCAGAACTCCCACTTGAGATTCCGGGCTTCCTCATTGGACAAGCCCTTCTTGAGAGGCGTGAATCTTTGCAGGCTTTAAAGGCCGCACTTCATGTGACCCGCCAAGTTGGTCTGTTTTGTGAATTTGAGGATGTGAGAAAAAAGCACTCCAGAAAACCTAAGTTTGTACCAGGCTTTCGCTCACCTTTCCAATTACCAGATCCTCTGACTCAAAACTGTTTCTTTTCCCTCAACCAACTTCAGCAAAGATCTTGGGCCTTAATGATGCTTCTCGTCACATGTGTCCTTCGCTCTCCCTCTCGGCCGAGTCATTCCCACTGGAGTGGGCATCTGTGTCATCCGAGTGCGTCGGCTGGGGCACAGCCGAGATGTCCAGTCTGGGACAAACAGACTGGCTGTTGGTCATTCCAGGAGAAGCATTGCTGTAGGTTTCCCCTTCATCCTTATGTGCTGTTCCCTTCCCCGAATGAGTGCCGCAGGTCACTGGTGTTTGGAAGTTATCATTACTCATCATGATGAAGCAGAATAACTGTATATATCACATCTGTCTTGTGCATCTGTAAGGGACCTTGGTTATCCTGAATATCTGCTGTGCTAAAACACGGTCTTTGTCCGATTGTCCTGGATGTATCTGCTTAAAAGGCCTTAAAGTTGCAAACAGTCTGATGGGAAATAATAATAATAAAAACAGGATAAGCAACAATTGCACACCTGGAGATATGAAGAGACATGAAACATTTCAAAGTGCACACAGAGGACAGTGAATACAGCAGTTCTGTCACACAGTGTTGCATTTTAATCCTGGCCTATAATGACAATAAAGAACCACACTGATGTATTTACATTCACTTGTTTTAATACAGTCATTATGATACAGTTGATGTTCAGAGCCATGTACACATTTTAAAGTGGGAGGGTCACTGTAATATTTAAATGAATTAAAAAATAAAAAGTATAGTATATATGGATTACAGAGCACATATATAAATATAGTGTATATATATACCTTTTATTATATATATCTATATATATTATAGGAAGATGTGAATAGTGTTTCAACTTTTCAAACCTGAAACTGAAATATTTGAAATAATTCCTGATGTATTGTTTTTTTTTCTGCTTTCATCAGTTTTTATTATCCCCTGACAAGTTTCAGTTTTCATGATATGCATTTGAAATGAAACTTGTCAGGGTAAGAACAAACAGGTGAAAACAGTATTAAAAAATAAATAAAACATAAAAATAATCTTCTCATTAGTTAGGAAACTCACTAGTCTAGTCGTTTGCCTATGATCTGATTATAATAGCAGTGCATTCGGTTTTAGATGAATGTGAGCCCTCTATCTTGTAGACTTGTGGAATTACTGACTACATACAAACATTGAAAATGAGATGTATTTTGAAACATTGACATTACATCTGTCAAACAGACAACCAAGTTATTGACAAATGGCATTATATTCAATGGTCATCCAGCACATCCCAAAATTGCCATATAATATTTTACCAGTGATCAGAGATCCGTAGTGAAATAACAACAATATAGACTAAAAGCTAAATGCTTAAAGGCTTAAAGCATTTTCATTGACAAATACAGATTCTAATGTTATTGATACATACGATGCAAGATTATGATAGCAGTGATCCAACTATTAGGACAGCTTTTCTTACCTTATAAAAATATCCCAGCTGCTCCAAAGTGAAGTTTAGCCTGCTTTTCAGAGCTTGCATACGGATCGTCGCATATGTGCAACACTGTAGTTCAGTACTGTAACTCGGGTCTTGTCTGATACTAACCCGTGTACGGACACCATCATCATTCTTGCTTTCGGAACAAATATCACGTGTAACCAGCAACTCCCGAAACCGTCTCTCATTGGCTCCTAACCTGCCCATTACCCCGCCTACTACGCATAAACTCCGCCCATCAACGAGAAACTCGCGCTGCTATTGGACACGTGGGCGGGGCTATGAATGTACGACGCTCCTTTGTCACGTTGTTGCAAGCAAAGGCTCCATCTGAACTGTATGGACGCGAGGGAACGTCGAGACCTCCAAACCGTATTACCTGCTATAGAGGCGCATATTGTATTTTTGCTTATACCATACAAGACTAATACACTGAGATTTTTTTAATAAAAGTCAAATAAATAGGGCTATGATTCTGAGAATAATTACGCGTGCATCGTTAAAATGCTACCGTTTGTAACTGCACGTCTTTTTTTGGTGGTTACGCATTCAGCGCACTCGGTGGGAGTCGCTCCGTTCCTCGTGTTTGTGCGCACAAAGCGTGTCCGTCCACTTGCCGCTGACACATGAGGGCCATGCCAGCTATAACTGTGCAAAATCTCCGTCTCACGACTGCATTCCCTTCGTTTGCAGCTTAAATACACGGTGCAAGCAGATCACAGCTGGACACATTTGTGGACGAAGTGTGTTTATCTTTGAGTGCTTTGAACACAGGATGTTATTATTTAGAAAAGTAAATTATTATTTTTAATGAATAATTTCACGTTTGGTCAGTGTTTATGCTGACTTAATAGACTTTGACATCCCTTTCAAAAATGGAGGGCAGTGCCATACTTTTATAATAGTGGCATCAGATGGTAATAGCATGGCACAAGATAATAGTCAGCGGTCATAAACCCTGACCCAGTGATAACTTTTTTTAATCACCTTGAAGATGGTATTTTATGATAATAAACAGCTGACTGTACATATCCCTGCAGTGTTCCAATTGGTCCCCCTAACCAGCCCCCCTCACAATAATAATAGAAAATAAATACAAATAAAACTCTATTTACATATGATGCATATTTTTTGTCTTGTCCTCGTTATCATTGAGAACCTAATTCTAAGATAAAAGACTATTTTACGATGGTCAGTGAACAATCACTAAGCAAAGAAGAATTAAATATCTAGCCTAGGAGTGTGCGATGTTAACAAAAAATTATATCTCTATATTTTCTGGGATTTTATCGATAACGATCAATAATCAGACGATATTTTGCTGAGTGTGTTGCGCTGCAGGACTGCCATGGACAGTTGATTCTGTGTGGTGGTCAGTTCACAGCAGTGACAGAAATTCATCTCTTTTTTTACACTTTCTGGGCATTTTTAACTTTGTAAAGCCATTTTTTTTCTCAATAAAGTCATCAATATAGTCAATTACAATAATAAGTCATTTGGGGCTGTTACCAAACAAATAAAATCATTATCAACAAAATTCATGCAATGCAGAGGAAACACAGAAGCTGCATCTGAAGTGGCATTTAGATGCATACACACAGTTTAATGCAAGGCATGAATGCTTTAACCTGCAGTTACAAATGCATATATAATGTTTTGATATTTTAATCTTAAAACGTTGAATAATACTGATATTTGAAATGATTTAAATTATTAAAATATACTTTAAATGTGAAATTAAAACCGACAGTAGGTGGCAGCAAGTCACTGTTAATTAGTGAGTCATTGCAATTGAACAGCATCTTTTAAATGGTTGATTCATTCAGGAACGAAACACTGTCATGTTTTTCAGAGACGCAAAACAGTGCTGTGGCTTTGTTTGGAACCATTTTTGTTGGCGAAATAGAGCACTAAAGGCAATATGGTGTCTAAAACGTAAGTCTCTTAATATTAACTTCTTGTTAATTGAACTGTTGTGTAAAATCAATAATCACATTTGTGATTTTTGTGAAAAAAGGGCACTCTTTGTGTGATATTATTAAATAAGTATATAGGCCTACATTTTCTGTCCACATATTTTGAATTTTGGGAGCATTCTAAATGTATTTTATTATACTGAATCATGCAGTGAAAGAACACTCTAAATGAGCATTCAGTCTAGCTAGTGTTTAATAAGCACTCATAATTCCTCTTATATTCAATGAAGCTGTGCATACACGGTATGACAAATGAATCTCTAACTTACATCGTATGTACATCTGCACTTTGTTGCTTATGATGATGGAATTCGCGAGTTTCAGTCTGAACAAAACTCTGGGGTTTCAGCAATGACTAATCTGAACGCCTCTGATTGGCTACTGCATTCCTAAACTCAATAGAATCATGTGTGATTGGTTATAATGAGCAACACTGTAAAAACGCGTAAAAATTAAATATGACATATGTAACATAAGCAGGTCAAAATTTAATACAGCAATCAAAACTTAATTTTAAGTATTAAAGTTTTATTGAAAAACCAGGGGACCCCCCCAAGTATTTTTTTAGGGCGTTATGGGGGGTCCCTTAATGCTTATGGGATGTCCGGGACACCCCCAGCCCCCCATCATTTCGAACACTGTATAATCCCTGACTGTGCATTATAGTTGGGGGTTTTTCTGTTTCTTCAGGTTGTATATTATTTGCTCCAGTAGGTGATGTCTGTTTTAAAACAGATAAAAATGGAGATTATGGCATTAAAAAGTCGATTATGACATACAAATGTATAATAAACACATGCTTTTGACTGTCATAATCTTTGTCTCGTAATTTCAACCTTTTTTGACTTTTTATGAATTGTCATATTTTTCGACTTTTTATGTCGTCATTATGACTTTTTGTCATAATTTTGACTTTTGTGTCATATTCAGTTTAGACTTTCTATGTAATAATTGTAAAATTTCATAAAATATTTTAGATTTTTTTTTTGGTCATATTTTTCTTATGACTTTTTATTTTATAATTATGATTTGCCAAGGCACACACAATTACTGGAAATGTTGTGTCTTAAGTTAATGCTCAGTATTAACTTATTGTTTATTGGAGTGTTTTATAAAAGCATTATCATACAGTAATTCTGTTCTGACTGCATACTTATGTAACTTAATGTACTTCTACCATAGAACATGTTTAGGTAACCATGGTATTACAGGTACCAAGATACACATTGGTAACTTTTTGTTAGAGTTAGTTTATGAAATAGTGACGCATAGTGAATAATTACTTAAAATATTTACTTACTGAAAAAAAATAGTATTATTTTTACTGTATAAACATTTTACCTTATATTCATTCTGTGTAAAATCCTTCTCCAAATGCTGGCCTTGTTTTATAAAGGATTACTTAAAAAAAGACAGCTTATATGTTCTTAAATACACAATCTTAATACATAAAATTAAGAAATAAATTGATATTTTATATCAAATAGTTTATTTTAAAAGCCAAAAAATTCCATACAGAGACACATTTTTATTATATTTTATTTTTTATTTTGTCTTGTTTTTCAAACACCACACATTTTAATTTCTAACTCGGACAATAAACCCAGTCATCATAACTGTCATTTTTTTTGCAATATATATATTATATTTCTAATATCTATATAGATATATATTTTCCGCAATATGTTTTTTCATCCATATAATAGACATTGACAGATTTACTCTACAATTGATTTCATGTATGTCTGGTTGCCAAAAAGGTTCCCTGTTACAATGTAATTCGTTCTGTTTTAATATGTAGTCCACTATAACTTATGACACAAATAAATAAAAAATAAAATAAAATAAAATAACAACATAAAATAAAACTGTGAATACCACATTGCCCATGATCCTCCAGCCTAGTCCCTCCAAACAGGCCAGACAAACAGGGGTAATGCTAATCCTCAACCTTTTCTTTCCAAACGAACCTCCATAAATCAAATAAATACACAAATGAAGCACAAATTGATATTAATACAGCAACTTGGCTCTTGGTTCGATGCATTTCTAGACCTCCATGAAGCTCTATGGTATCAGCTCCTTAAATTCTGCTTGCTTATACTGTTTATTCAGTCCCAAAAACCTTCAACAACGAATCAAACTGTTGTAAAACGCCATAACTATTCATTTAAAACAGCTCTGAATGAATAGCAACCAATTGAAGTTGATATCCCAGTCTGTACAAGCTTTCTGAAAAAACGTTTGACACGCTAACCTTTAATAGGGCAGGGTTCATTTTCCAGTATTACTTTGATATCTTAGGTCACCGTTCTTATACTTCAACTTAAATTATAAAAATAAATCACCCTCTCCTAACTAAGCACAATGAAGCTGTGCCACAGAGCACCACTGTGAAGCCTTAACTAATTTCTACTTAAAATAAAGTAAACAACTGAAGACTAAACAACTGTATGACGTGAGCAATGGAGAAATCACTGTGGCTTTGAGCCAGTAAAGTGCTGTGTCTTCATTGGTTCCCTCCCAATAAAGAAGACGCAGCATCTTTAACAGGCTGGCGTGACAAAACTACTCCCACCGTCCCTCTCGACCCACGCGGTTTTGAACAAAACATACAGAAAGTGCCAAGACAAAAGAAAATGTCTTCATACACTCACACAAAGAAAAACAGAAAAGCACATACATTATTTGTAGTAGTCCCCTATTAGAATCCTTTCAATATGTGAAGCGTCTTAAAATCTTTTTGATTAATTTGTCACGTTTGAGTCCTACCCCAATGCATGATGTTTATTAGTTAGTTATAGACCCCTTTAAAATGTTGACAACCTCAGGGAGAGAATTCTTATATTTGCCTAATATAATAAATAGTTCATCTATTTTAATATGATCAACATCTTATTCTAATTACAGATTGCTTATGCCTTGTATGTAAAATCTAAAAAAAGACCCCCTTCCTCCAGATGAAGCCCACACTACAACAATACAGATTTTTTTTGTCTTTTTTCTTCTTTAAACAGCTACAAAGAAATAGTTCCATGTTTTATATTCAGCATTAAAGATACAGACCTAAAGGAGAAGTTGTGCTATTATTGTTTAGATATCAGGCCTGGGGATGCGTCCATCAGATTGTGGTTTCAAATTCCTTATCTTGTTAGCAATCACCTCCACTAAATATTCAAGTACAATAAACATAGACCTGAAAAGAGATGGGCGATTTCTTGTTTCCTTTTGCTGGATGAGAGCTTTTAAAAACCAGAGATCTGGGGAAATGTTGTCCCTTAAACTGTTTTTGATGGCAGTTGGCAGTATAAGCAAGATATAATATGGTCTTTGGTCATTTTTCATTAAATAAGCTCAATGTGAGTGGGACAAAGGAGTGAAGGAGCATGCAGGGATAGAAAAAAAATGAAATGAACTAAGGCTATCTCCTTTTAAAGAAGCAAAAAATGAATGAAATTAACATTTTTAGCGTTCAAAGTATTACAGTTCGTTCTGCTCCAAACATTACGCTTTTCTTAATATGGAATGTAAAAACACACCAGTGGAATAATTTATCTAGCCACGCCCCATTAACAGCTCCGCCCCCTGTCACAATCAATCAGCTAATCTATGCCTCCCCCCTGTTTATGCAAGCAGGTTGCCACGGGAACAGCCTTTCTTTACCTGCATAGGTCTAAGCAGCCTAATCTGTCAGGATGAAGCCGAAATACTCCCCACACACACACTACGACGGGCGGCTAGAAACCGAATCATGTGTGAAAGAAGATGCCACTAAATTGGAAACGTGAAGGGGAGGAGGGGGGTGTTCACGTGCAGACGCACACTTCACACCTGGCTCGCTTTTTGTCGACAGATTGGGCGGATGAGACTGAAGGGTGATGCTGATGGAGGCGAATATACGCACAAGAGCAAACCAGGAAGAGCACGGTGGAAAAAAACAAAAGACAACAAGAAAAAAAAACTTCCCCTCAGGTGCTTGGCAGTGTGTAAACTACAGCTGAACTCAACAAACAGGCACACAGAGAGGTGGATAATAGCGAGGGACACAAAGGTGCTCGCTGTGCACATGGCACCAGCGTCAAGTCCTGAAACGACGTGCTCCCTTTCCGGCCTGCTTCGCACACAAAAATACAATAGAATCTATATCTAAAATTAAAAGAAAGACTAAATTAAAGGCAGTATCTAGATTTAAGAGAGCGAACCACAGCTGTCAAAACTACCTCACATTGAAGTATCAACCAGTGTGCTTTCAGACGGATGAACTCGTGTATCAGTTTGGCAGTAGTTCTGCTGCGAGGAAGTAACACAGCGCATGGTGCTCTCCCATCCGCACCCGCAGTCTAACCAGTTAAAACGCGCCATCGAAAACAAGCTTTTTGTGCATGATACTATTTCCCTTTTTCGGCCTTGAATCTCTCTGGGCTTCAAAATCTTTACCAGCAGAATGAATCAGTTCGCAGTTGCAGTTCGAATAGCACTAACGCTTTCAAGTCTTTTCACTTACAGCGCAATTGACCCATGTGCGATTAATTACTTCGCTATCCCTGTCAGAACCTAGTTTGACTGCGTTACAACAAGTACTTGAGGTTGTTTAAGACCTATTTTGGAATTCTTTAAGATAAATACACTTACTTTGTTTGATAGACAGCATAATTCTACACTGCTATTAAGGAATGTTTAAGAGATAAGACACTAAAGACATTAAATTAAGATAAACATCTACAGTCATTGGTCCAGTCTGTTGTGGCAGTTCACTAAGAGTAAGTACTGTTGGTGAGAGAGAAAGAAAGAAAGAAAGAAAGAAAGAAAGAAAGAAAGAAAGAAAGAAAGAAAGAAAGAAAGAAAGTGAAAGGGGGTTGAGGGGGCAACGTGTAGGACTGAGATGGAGTGCATGTGACAAAGAACAAATTGGGGATATTGATTTAGTACCTCAGTTAAGGGAGTCTATCGCTTGTGCAAAAATACACCAATACTCAGTGAGCAAGAAAGAGTGAAATAGAGCATGCAAGATACAAACACCCAGATTAAGAGGCAGTAGTTTAAACCTGAAGCAAAATAAATCTTTCAAAACTTAAAAAAATATACAAATGCACACTCACACACAAACTACAAAAACCATTATATCAGAATAAAACTCTACAAAGAACATTTGGAATATATACTGTATAATCTTATCGTATTCTAAGGGTTGTGATTTCTTTTTTATCGGTTGTCACAAGTAATCAGGAGTTTGGAGTATGAACAGTATTTCCGAAAAGCCGGAGGTATTTACAGAGGAGACACGGCCACACACTCACGGACAGGATGAACGAGGAGTGACAGGGGCCTAGCTGTGAGGCAGAGGAGGCAGGGGGCAAGGGGGCTAGGGAAGGGCCAGATTTAGACTCTTTGAGGGCAAATAAATCGATTGTTGTGAGAAGTCGTTTTTCTCATCTTTTTTTGGGAGGGATTTTTCTGTGGCTTGGAATTGGGCATTCATGAGCTCAGAGTGGGGTAGGAACGTCACGCTTTAGGTGCTGAAGTACACTGTGAAGAGAAGCAGATCAGATTTATCGTCAACATTCGAGAAACTGTACGTAATATGAAATATGATCTCATAACGAGTTACTCTAAGTATATTCTACTTTTCAAGTATTTGCCACCTTTTCACTATCCAAGACAAAGGAAAGACGGAAGTCAGTCATTTCTAATGGAGAGTATAGGATAAAGGAATATTCCGTGTTCAACATGCAATTTTCACTCAAAATGTTGAACCTCAGTTTGTGAAATCAAACACAAATACCAAGTTGACTGTAAAGAGTGCTTAAAGGACAAGTTTACAGATTTTCAACCAGCTTTGTATTTTTACTATGTGTACTATTTCTTCATGTTACCTGCACTCAGATCTCCCGGTTTACTGGTCAGCTAAAATCCGCTGGATGGCACAAAATGCTACATCTTTTGACAGCTCCAGGGCTTTAGTTAAAACTACAGATTTATAAATTTTTATATCCCCACCTACAAACAGCCCAGTGCAGCATGGGTGTTGAAGCTCCCTACCTTTTTAGCACACAGCCCTCTTTCTATATTTTTGCTAGTCTGTTAGCACTGAGTAAAAAAAAAATAGCCTTTCTACGGCAATCGACACCCAGTTTTATCCTTGCCACGCAAATACCCATTTAAACGAAATTTCCTTTGTACAACGAATCATTCTACGGTGACATTTTCGGTTCACTTATTTTTGTCGTGGCCACGACATAATAACTTGTGGGAACGAGATCATATGTTGTGGCCACGAGATCATTTTGTCAAGGTAACGACATCCTTATGTCGTGGCCTCGAGATGCTATGCTGAGGGAAAGACATCCATTTCTCATGGCCATGACTTCTTATGTTGAGGGAACAACATATTTTTATCGTGGCCACAAGTTTAATGCGTAAACAAACCTGCATGACCATAGCAACCCGGGATTATCAAAAATGGATAAACACTTTTTATTAACATTTCATTATATTTATTATTATTATTATTATTACATTAACTTATGATGGCTATATTTTTATATTTATTGTTATGCTTATTTCCCCTTTCAATTCGTGTAGCGCTTTACCTAATTAACGTTCTGTATAATTATGCTAGTATTTGCTAGTCTACCATATATTTTGCAGATACTGTAAACGCCTGACAATTATGCCAATAAAGTTTTGACTTTATGATTGTATTCATGCCCGTGTGTGATGATAAACGAGTGTGTTGTGGTTTCATTTACAAATGAAACTACGTGAATGCTTAATTCCTCAACGAAACACTATAATATTTATAATTATTAATTTGCAGAAATAAAATGAAATATATATTAAATTCAGCCTTTAAACTGCACTTCCAGTTGGCTATAAATTCCAGTCAGCATAATCAAAGCTTTACTGGCATATCGAGCATTTACAGTAGGCTATTATTTACAAAACTTTATGTAAAGAGATCTAAATGAAGGGAAAAAATGAATATGCTTTAAAAATATAATAATAGGCTAATAATAACAACAACAACAATAATATACAAATATTACAGGAAAAAGATTTTCAGTTAATTAGGTACAAGACTGTGGGATGGATAAAAATGTTTTCTTGTAGGCCTATTTTATTTTATGTACTTTATGAAACATTTAGTCATGATAAACTTAATTCGAATGCTGTCTACATCGCTTGCAATAGCCTACAGTCCGGTAGCCTAAGCCTATGGTTAATATAATAATTAATAATTTCTTAATTCAAAACAAAACATTAATAAATCCATCTCTGATAATCCCGGGTTGCTATGGTCACGCAGGTTTGTTTATGCATTAAACTTGTGGCCATGAGAAAAGGATGTTGTTCCCTCAACATAGCATCTCGAGGTGACTTCATATCGCGTGGCCACGACGTAAGGATGTCGTTACCCCGACAAAACGATCTCGTCCACGACAAAACTAAGTGAACCGAAGATGTCCCCTCCCGGTCACCGTACATTTCTGCATTTGAGATTCGAAAAATATTTTCCCCGTTGTTTTAACCCATAATATCCCTTTGAAAATCAGTAAGAATATTGTCATTGCTTACCAATGATTATAATGAGGACAATCGCGCATATCACCCCCAGGATAATCATCATCTAAAGGAAAGAGGCAAAAAGTAAATTATGAAGACCCAACATTCACACATTTGATCCAAAAATGTGTTATGAACTACTTTTTGTTTTGAGGCACTGTTTTTTATATTATTTTAAAATATAAAATTTTAAGCTGCGAATACAAATTTCAATTTTTGACTTCAATTTTTTTGAGATTTACTGTTCGTTGTTTGCTTGATTTAGATGCGTTCTTATGAAAATCCATTGCCTTTTCAGCCTTACTTGAGGCACTTTTTGTGTTGTTTACCTTGGCATTCTTCCACCAGTATTTATTCTTGAGCTTGGCAGCACTGGTCTCAAATTGTGAGGCTCCAGCCTGCAGGGCATCAGCCCGATCATCCAGTTCTGACAGCTTCTGGTCCCTCTCCAGAACCTTGTCTACGTTCACACGCATAATGTCCACCACCTGAGAAAGGATGAAGGTGACTCTTAGCAAACTGTGTCATAAACGTGTCTTCTGAAAATGCATTTATAGATGAAAGAAGGCAAAGAGAACGGGCTCACTCACCTCATCCACCTGAGCCTGTGTCTGCTGTAAGCGACGGTTGCTGGTGAGGTTAGGGGGAGGCTGGTTACCTCCTTCTGGGGCACCGGCAGGGCCTGGGGCAGACCTGCAAACCAACATACAGGCTTTCGTCAAAACTTCAATATTACTGAGGTAATAGCAAGTCTACTTGCTAATGCCAATCTCAGCCACCAGAGGAAGACAAAACTCTGAATAAAGGTCACCTCTGAAGGATCCCTGGATATAATCCCTGTTTAGTAAGAAAGGAAAGACTTTTTCCTACTGGGATCTCTTTTTTTTTAAATGTATATATTTAAATGGAGTAAATGAGCTAGTAGTAAAGCTTACCATATTTTTATTCTTATATACCAGCCTTTTTTCATTCTCATTTACTTCCGCTCCTTCTCATTTACAATAGTCTATATTTAGACATCAAGTCTTGGTTCCTCTCACCTTCACTGACATGAAAAAATGTATTTGCACTTTGCTTTGTGTGAAGTGTATAATTTTAATGGTACTTATAGCCAGAACATAACAGTATCTATCTATCTATCATCCAAGCATAAGAAGCAGAAACAGGCTTTAAGAGGAAATACTAAATACTATGATTCAATACTAAATTATCCGAAGACAAAATTTGGGTGTAGCCAATATCTTAGTAGTTTTATTATCATCAAGACTAATGGCTGCACGGATGCTAAATTTCTAATTTAAAGCAAGATGTGTGTCAGTTCATGAAAAGGAATTTGATTAAAAGACACACCGAACATTTGTCCTGAGCGCTTACGGCCTGGTTATGCAAGGCTATTTTTCTGATGCTAACTGACAAATTCCAAATAAATGAATAAGAAAGCATCGTACATTTACAGCATTTTACACTAATATGAGTTAATACTGTTTCTGGACTGTTCCTTACACACGACTGAATAATAGGGACAACATCCCCACCCCCACACAAGGCCTTCATTAAGCATGTGTGTGTGTGTGTGTGTGTATGTGTATGTGTGTGTGTGTGTGTGTGTGTGTGTGTGTGTGTGTGTGTGGTATGTGTGGGGTGTGTGTGTGTATGTATGTGTATGTATGTGTGTATGTGTGTGTGTGTGTGTGTGTGTATGTATGTGTGTATGTGTGTGTGTGTGTGTGTGTGTGTGTGTGTGTGTGTATGTATGTGTGTGTGTGTGTGTGTGGTGTGTGTGTGTGTGTGTGTGTGTGTGTGTGTGTGTGTGTGTGTGTGTGTGTGTGTGTGGTGTGTGTGTGTTTGTGGTGTGTGTTTTGGTGTGTGTGTGTGGGGGTGTGTGTGTGTGTGTGTATGTGTATGTATGTGTGTATGTGTGTGTGTGTGTCTCTCTGTCATTGTTGCGTCACAATCAACATACATTTTATCAAATAACTGGACCAGATGTTTACATGTGTTACTAACTGATACAAATCTGTTTTTATGTAAGCTAGAACCTTAAAACAGCAGATTGGTCATGTCAAAATATCACACTCCAGGCCCAGTGATGCTTTAATATGAGTATACAATATGGACATATTATTGAAGCTGCGCGCCATTTGCAGCCTCGGTTATTTAAACCAGTTAAACGAGCGTGTCTAGAAAATACTAGTATACACGGCCATCTTTCCTGCAGAGGAACACCTGCGCCCTTTGGCTTCAGTCTAACCAAATATCAATGAATATCAAGACCTGGTTCCATAGAAACATGGGTTAGAGAATAACATAATTCGAAAATGTAACAAATTGCATCGCCCCCTTTGCCTGAACATGACGGTCCGTTTACCAACCCCCACGACTCGCGTGAAATATCACGCCTCTAGTTTACAGTCTGCGGTTTTTTTATACCATGTGAGGTATATTTCCCATTATCATAATATAAACGTCAATTTGTTAAACTTGATATCAGGCCAGGGTTGCAATACAGTGGGCCTTGGGCTATTTGAGACAAATCCCAGTGGGCTTTTGAACCGACATCGAAATTATCACAGGGACAGGGATTTGGGTGGACAAATATATCAATTGCAATAGCCTACATAATTGTAATTCATAATTTATTTTCATTCTAAAAAGCGCGCGACCAATCCCAGCCAAACCAGTCCAATCCGGTGTCTGTGCGTGATTCTATCTCAGCTGCTCATACCACACACGAGAATAAAGCGAAACACGTCTATGTTATAAATAAACTCGTTCCCATACAGCAATGTACTGTACAGAAGCACATTTAGTATGTCAGCGGTAGCAACTAAAATGGAAAAACATTGGCCATTAGGAGCCTATTTATAGACGATTATATCGCAGAATTCAATGGAAATACGCAATAGATGTGGAATAATGCGAATATGCAATCAAATATAAAAGATTATTTTGTGCATACATATTCTTATTTGTAAACCACGTTCTATTAACAAGTGGCAGCAGCATCATAATAATCGAGCAAAGAAAGAGGTTCTAAAACTGGATTACGAACATCGATCTCAATTAAACCGTACTCACATTTTGAACCTGGTTTTGTGTGCGTCTACAATGTGTGGATGAGCGCGCTGCTTCAGGCGTTTCTCCCCGTCTCCGGGATAAATAATGCACTCTCCGGGTTATCCCAGTAAAGCGGTATTCCTTAAAGGTTTGTATTTATTTATTTCCAGCGGTGTGCCGCGCCTCGCTATTATTGCCTTTATAAGAAGGGCGCTGTGCCGCTACTCTCCTCCGTCACTGTGCACACATCTACACTAGATGCTCGGATCAGGCGAACGAAGATGGCTCGCTGACGTCACTCCTCATCCGGGAGCTGCGGGCTGGAAGCAGTGGCAGAGAGGCAGGAGATGGAGGACGCATTGCTTGTGGACAGTGTGACAAGACGGGGCAGGGCACGTTTAGGCTATCCGTGTGGAACACTTTCAGCAGTATATGTAAGAGGACGTGGGATGGGGTTCATGGATTGTAGATTGTATTTGCACAACATGCCTTGTGGTTAATGTATTTATTAGTAAGAATTGCTGAAACAAACAAAATGGCGGTCTATGAAGGGATGAATGGGCTTCCCAGGCTGCGTAAACTCACTTGTTAGTTATCTTAATGGGAAATATGAAAACATTTAGATTTCTGGAGCAGTGCTATTGTAATGCACCCTGACAGCACATGTGCCGACAATACAATTTCATAATACTTTTAGCACTAGACTAAGTAAATATTGTGTGTCTACTTATGTTGCCTTACTCGGTATACTTTGTAAGATGACATCAAAAGGTAGTAGTACAAAGGGAAAAAGTGATTGGCAGCGGTGGGATTCGAACCCACGCCCCCGAAGAGACTGGAGCCTTAATCCAGCGCCTTAGACCGCTCGGCCACGCTACCGTTGAAAGTCAATGACATATTTTATTATACTAGAATAGAATAGATAAGAATAGAATATCATTAAAGATATTCAGAAAAATACACTTTTGGAGTTTAAGACATGATTACTTAAACCACTAGATGTCGCTATATGCATGTAGTATTCATATGGTTTTCATCAGATAAAAAACTTTACCATAACACAAAATGAATGGGACGTGGAAAACCTCAAACATATTTTTTTACATAATGTAATGTAACAGAACTGTGCTTCATACACCCACTTCAAAAAGTTTACTGATCAGTTCTGATAGGAGATTTTGTATGACCATTTCTAGAACAGTAATTTAATATTAGTCTAAATGGAATTCTTAAGAGCAATTCGGTGTAAATACGTGTTATTTACACGTTTTGCGAGTAAGAGCAATTCACTCAGCTTCCGTCTGATTTAGCCCCTCCGCCTGACTCATATTAGGTTTTCTAAATAAATAAACGCATCTTTTAGGTGTTTTTATAAAATAGTTTAATGAAAACCTGAAATGGGACTTATATCTGTATTAATTTTACGGTTACACGAATAAATAGCGAAAAGGCCATCGGTTTCAAAATCCACCAATGGGATCGCAGGAAACGCCAGCATGTTAGGTCTAAAAGAAACTGAATTCAAAATCTATAGTTTAACTTTTAAAAAACGTTAAAACGCTTCTCTTGTACTAGTCATTGAATGTATGACTACATACGTGATGTGTACTTTGAATTCTTTTGAACGAGTTAGAATCACAACCATGATTGAAAATACTTGCGCGGTTTAACAAAAGCTTTCCGAGCCCGTGACTGAAGTACATTAGTAAGATTATTGCTCACCTGTTAATTTAGAAATGAGGATTCAGAACGTGATGAGATGAATCCATGCATACGTGATTATAGGATATATGCGTTTAGGGTGTGCAACAGCTTATCGAATCTTATCTGAATCTTCAGAATTGATTGAACCTGGTTAAAGTAAGATATATGATCTGTATATAGATTTTCTATTAACGGCTATTTATAAAGGCCGCCATATTGGAATGATGAAAGCAGGTCCATGAACACTCGGCAGCAAGCAGACTGTATGTCTGCAACCCTAGTTTTACGCTTGTATGAATATCTGTATCAGCACTAGGCTTCAGCAGATGATTTAGCAAAGGATGGAAAATCCGTTGTCTCTACACACACACAATGATTATTATGTGTATTCCAAGAAAATACCTTTAAAGAAAGTGCTCGCTGGCGCCGTGGCTTAGTTGGTTAAAGCGCCTGTCTAGTAAACAGGAGATCCTGGATTCGAATCCCAGCGGTGCCTTTTGAGATTCGCAAATCGTGATTCTTGTGTAAGTATGACTGATAAGGAACTAGATGAAGAGCTCAATCAAGTTTTTTTAATGGATTTTGTTAAAAAGATGACCAGTTGCAAGTTACAA
This sequence comes from Sinocyclocheilus anophthalmus, assembly GCA_018155175.1. Lineage (NCBI taxonomy): Eukaryota > Metazoa > Chordata > Actinopteri > Cypriniformes > Cyprinidae > Sinocyclocheilus > Sinocyclocheilus anophthalmus. The sequence goes on from JADLZN010003323.1 coordinate 74,862, forward strand.
ATTGGAAGCTATATTTCTGAAGACATATCTAAAGATAATAGCTAAAAGTTGAAGTTCTGCGCTCTCTGATACATCCGGAAATTGAATGTTTTAGTGACGTGATAGTTTCTTAATTTAAGAAAATAAGAAAACAGTTTTGGCAGCGGTGGGATTCGAACCCACGCCTCCAGAGAGACTGGAGCCTAAATCCAGCGCCTTAGACCGCTCGGCCACGCTACCCTATGCGACCTGCAAAAACAATGTGAATTAACAGACGAAATAATTTGCTCAGTTTTCTTTATATTACCTGATGGTGCCCACATACTTTCTTCTGGGATAAATTCGTATGAAACAATAATATGAATCGGATAAACAAACCAAAGTAGTTTTTATGTGACCATATCCTTTATTCTGGCCTCAAGATTTGTTTTGTTTAAAGAATACAAATCTAGCTACATATTATAAATAAGGCCATGATTTAATATATCTAATATGTAATGTGTACTTTATCTTATAAATTATACATCCTTTTGATAAGAAAACGTGAATGTAGGAGTAAATTATTAAGATGCTTTTTTCACTGATTTTGTTTAATTTGAAGTCAGGGAGCTGGAGCTGCATGGCGGAAAGGATCATATAGATCTTGACTGAAGTCATGTGGGTCGTAGGTTGGAACTGGAGCATTTAGGATTACTTTGTTCTCCGTTTCTTTTTCCACCTTTCCACTGGCAGTGCTGGTGATGGTTCGATCATCTTAACTGGCCTGGGAGGATTGTCGATTCAGGTCAGGGTCCCAGTAAGGGTCCCAGTCATACTCCATTCCTTTGATAATCATTGGAGAAGGGGGTGGTGGAGGCGTGAACGTCACTGGTTCTGAGGCAGTTACAGGTGGAGAGAGCGACTTCTGGACAGGGCTGAGTTTGCAGATTGGGTTGTAACGTGGATCTCAAAGAACAGGTACACCACCAGCGGGAAGGTACACAATATGTGGCTTGCATTGGGGGTCTTTTGAATTACACAGGTACATAGCATCCATCTTGGAGACAGGTGGTAAAGTAGGGGGTGGAGGCGTCAACTTTAGTTGGAGGCCGAGGCTATTCTGGTATTTGAATGCATCAGGCCCATACGCGAGCTCCAGATGTCGCATCTGCTGGTAAAGCATTCGAATTTTGTCAATCTCATAGAGCTGGAAGAGAGACAGAGAAAATACAGCTTCTTTGTGCATTTTAATGAACAACACTTCTATTTTTATTTATGCTGTATATTGCTTGCTGAGGAAATAACTTAAAGGGACAGTTCACCCAAAAATGCAAATTCTGTCATAATTTACTTTCCCCCATGTTGCTCCAAACCAATAAGATTTTACTTAATCTTTAAAAAACTCAAAAGATTTAACAAGGTCATAAAGGCATCATAAAACTTATCAATATGAATTGAGCGGTTTAATCCAAGTTGTGTGAAGCAATACCATCGCTTCATATAATGAACAGATTTAATTCTGTCTTTTAATCCAAATTGGTTTAGACCGCTCAAAATTGATATTGTTCATTTAAGATTTCCGTACTTACCTTTTTGGATCTTTTAAGTTTTTGAATACCTGTACTTTCAATGAAGGAATAGAAATATCTCAGATGTCATTAAAATACTTACTTTGATTTTTCAAAATTAAAGGTAGGTTAGGATCGTTTTGAAGGGTTAGCATACAAACGTAACTTTGACGACAGCATAAGATCCCACCCCTCCCTGACACATACACTTTCAAATCACGCCTCCTTCAAACAGTAGTGATGGTCGGTTCGGGAACGAAAATATTTCCGCTTTAACAAACCGTTCTTCTTAGTAGCCGTTGAACCATTTCACCAATCGACTGGAATCGTTTGAACTGTTCGTTTGAACTTTCTTTGTAGGTCGAAGAAAAACATGAAGTATTTTTGAATCTAGTTTTAGTCGAGAAAATCTAAAGTATTGTTAGTCTAGTTTTCGCCGAAAAACCTGAATTATTTATCTAGTTTTAGGCAAGAAAGACCTTAAGTATTTAGGTCGAAGAACCTGAGTACTTTAGGTCGCAGGACAACCCTGAAGTATTTAGAGGTCAGAAGAAAACCTAATTATTTTAGTCTCGTTTTAGTCGAAGAAAACCTGAATTATTTTAGTCTAGTTTTAGTCAAAGAGAACCTGAAGTATTTTAGTCTAGTTTTAGTCAAAGAAAATCTAAAGTATTTTAGTCTAGTTTAGTTTTAGTCCAAGAAAATCTAAAGTATTTTTATTCCGAAGAAAAACTGAAGTATTTTAGTCTAGTTTTAGTCGAAGAAAATCTAAAGTATTTTAGTCTAGTTTTAGTCGAATAAAACTAAGTATTTTACTAGTTGTTAGGTCGAGAAAACCTAAGTAAAGTTTAGTCTAGTTTAGTCAAAGAAAATTCTAAAGATTTTGTCCTAGTTTTGGTCGAGGAAAACCTGAATATTTTAGTCTAATTGTTAGTCTAAGAAAACCTGACTATTTTTAGGTCTAGTTTTAGTCAAAGAAACCTGAAGTATTTTTTAGTCGAAGAAAACCTACATATTTTAGTCTAGCTTTAGTTGAAGAAAACCTGAAGTATGTTAGTCTAGTTTTAATCAATGAAAACTAAAGTATTTTCCTATTTTTCAGTCGAAGAAAACCCTGAATTATTTTAGTCAAAGAAAATCTAAAGTTATTTTTAGTCTTAGTTTTTGTCGAAGAAAACCTGAAGTATTTTATTGAAAAACCCTAAAGATTTTAGGGTTAGAGAAACTAAGTATTTTAGTCTCAAAGCACCACGCTGACGGTGTGCGAGGTCATGTAAGGGGCGGTCGAGGCAAGCTATGGCTAGCTCTCATCGTTTATCTCCTATAGTTCAGCTATTTCCCCCTAAGAATACACATGACTGTAATGATTAGGTTCGTCATGCGAGGCACATCCGAGCGATGGTTCATTGACGCAAAACGGGAGCGATTCATTTAGGGTCTCATTACATGGCAGCTACCCCACCCAACTTCCAAAAAGGCATCTCTGGCTCTTATAACGTACGCCCTAGAAAGAAATGACGAAACACCTGAACGTAATTTCTCCGAAAAAACTGAAGTAGTTTTAGTCCAAGAAAATCTCAAGTATTTTAGTCTAGTTTTAGTCTGAGAAAACCTGAAGTATTTTAGTCTAGTTTTAGTCGAAAAAAAACCTGAAGTATTTTAGTCTAGTTTCAGTCGAAGAAAACCTGAAGTATTTTAGTCCATTTTCAGTCGAAGTAAACCTGAAGTATTTTAGTCCAGTTTCAGTCGAAGAAAACCTGAAGTATTTTAGTCGAAGAAAATCTAAAGTATTTTAGTCTAGTTTTAGTCGAAGAAAACCTGAAGTATTTTAGTCTAGTTTAAGTCAAAGAGAACCCAAAGTATTTTAGTCTAGTTTATGTGAATGGTGTGCTAAAGTATGTTTAGTCCTCAGTTTTTAAGCCGTAAGAAAACCTGAATATTTTAGCTAGGGTGTTTAGTCTAAGACTAACCTAATATTTTAGTCGAGAAAACCTGGAAGTATTTTAAGGTCGAAAAAACCTGAAGTATTTTAGGTTCGAAGAAACCCTGAAGTATTTAGTCGAAGAAAACCTGAATCGTATTTTAGACTAGTTTTATCGACGATAAACCTGAAGTATTCTTAGTCTATGTTTTAGTCGAAGAAACCTAATATTTTTAGTCTAGTTTTAGATCAAAGAAAATCTAAAGTAATTTTAGTCTCGTTTGAGTCGAAGAAAGCGAAGTATTTTAAGAGTCGAAGAAAACCTGAAGTATTAGTTCGAAGAAACCTAAGTTCTTTTAGGTCTAGTTTAGTCGCCAGAAAACGGAGTATTTTAGTCCTATTTTAGTCGAGCAAACCTGAGTATTTTAGTCAGTTTTGGAGGAAAGAAAATCTAAATTATTTTGTTCAGTTTTAGTCCGAATAAAATCTGAAGATTTTTTCCGAAAAGAAAACCTGAAGTATTTTAGCAGTTTTAGTCGATGAAACCTAATATTTTAGTCTAGTTTTAGGGTCGAAGGAAAACCTAAGTATTTTAATCTAGTTTTAGGTCGTGAGAAAACCGGAAGTATTTATCTATGTTATCAAAAACATCTAAAGTAGTTTAGTCTAGTTTAGTCGAAGAAACCTGAAGTTTTAGGCGAAGAAAACTAAATATTTTAGTCTAGTTTTAGTCCAAGAAAATATGAAGTATTTTAGTCTAGTTTTAGTCTAAGTAAACCTGAAGTATTTTAGTCTAGTTTTAGTCCAAGAAATTCTAAAGTATTTTAGTCTAGTTTTAGCCGAAGAAAACCTGAAGTATTTTAGTCCATTTTCAGTCGAAGTAAACCTGAAGTATTTTAGTCCAGTTTCAGTCGAAGAAAACCTGAAGTATTTTAGTCGAAGAAAACCTGAAGTATTTTAGTCGAAGAAAACCTGAAGTATTTTAGTCTAGTTTTAGTCGAAGAAAACCTGAAGTATTTTAGTCTAGTTTTAGTCGAAGAAAACCTGAAGTATTTTAGTCTAGTTTTAGTCGAAGTAAACCTGAAGTATTTTAGTCCAGTTTTAGGTCGAAGAAAACCTGAAGTATTTTAATCTAGTTTTAGTCAATGAAAACTAAAGTATTTTTAGTCTAGTTTGTAGTCCGAAGAAACCCTGAAGTCTTTTAGTCATATTGTTAGCAAGAACACCTGAAGTATTTTATCTAGTTTTAGTCAAAGACACCTGAAGTATTTTCGGGGGCCGGAAGAAACCTGAAGTATTTTAGTCTTTGTAGTCGAAGAAAACCTGAAGATTAGTCTAGTTTTAGTCGAAGAAAATCTAAAGTATTTTAGTCTAGTTTTAATCGAAGAAAACCTGAAGTATTTTAGTCGAAGAAAATCTAAAGTATTTTAGTCTAGTTTTAGTCGAAGAAAACCTGAAGTATTTTAGTTGAAGAAAACCTAAAGTATTTTAGTCGAAGAAAACCTGAAGTATTTTAGTCTAGTTTTAGTCGAAGAAAATCTAAAGTATTTTAGTCTAGTTTTAGTCGAAGAAAACCTGAAGTATTTTAGTCTAGTTTTAGTCAAAGAAAATCTAAAGTATTTTAGTCTAGTTTTAGTCGAAGAAAAGCTGAAGTATTTTAGTCGAAGAAAACCTGAAGTATTTTAGTCTAGTTTTAGTCAAAGAAAACCTGAAGTATTTTAGTCTAGTTTTAGTCCAAGAAAAACTGAAGTATTTTAGTCTAGTTTTGGTCAATGAAAATTGTATTTTATTCTCTTTTTAGTCGAAGAAAATCGAGTATTTTAGAGTCGAAGACAACCTGAATTATTTTAGGCTAGTTTTAGTCGAAAATGGAAGAAAACCTAAGTATTTTAGTCTAGGTTGTAGTTCCAAGAAACCGAAGTATGTAATCTAGTTTAGTCTAAGAAACCTGAAGTAATTTTAGTCTAGTTTAGTCAAAGCAAATCTAAAGGATTTTAGTCTAGTTTTAGTCAAATAAAATCTGAAGTATTTGAGTCTAGTTTTAGTCAAATAAAATTTTAAATATTTTAGTCTAGTTTTAGTCAAAGAAAACCTGAAGTATTTTAGTCGAAGAAAACCTGAAGTATTTTAGTCCAGTTTTAGTCGAAGAAAACCTGAAGTATTTTAGTCTAGTTTTAGTCCAAGAAAACCTGAATTATTTTAGTCTAGTTTTAGTCGAAGAAAACCCAAAGTGTTTTAGTCGAATAAAACCTAAAGGATTTTTAGGTCTATTTTTTCGAAAAAACCTCAAGTATTTTAGGAGTTGAAGAACCTAAAGTAGTTTAGTCGAGAAACCTGAAGTAGTTTAGTCGATTTTAGTCGAAGAATCTAAAGTATTTTAAGTCCTATTTTAGTCGAAAAAACTGATATTATCTATTTTGTCGAAGAAAACCTTGAAGTATTTTAGTCGACGAAAACCCTGAATATTTTTATGTCGAAGAAAACCCTGAAGATTTTAGTCTAGTGTGTAGTCAGAAACCTGAAGTATTTTAGTCTGTTTAGCGCAGAAAACCGGAAGTATTTTTAGTTCTAAGTTGAGTCGAAGAAAAACCTGAAGTATTTAGTCTAGTTTTGCGAATAAAATCGAAAGTATTTTAGTCTTTTTTAGTCACAGAAAAACCTTGAAGTATTTTAGTCGTAAGAAAACAAAGTAATTTTAGTCTATGTTTTAGTCAGAAAACACCTTAAGTATTTTAGGGTCTATTTTTTAGGTCGAAAAAACCTGAAGTATTTTAGTTTAGTTTTAGTCCAAGAAAATCTAAAGTAATTTAGTCTAGTTAGCCGATAAACCTGAAGTAATTTTATCTAGTTTTAGAGGTCAAGAAAACCGAAGTATTTAGTCGAAGACAACCTTATATTTTTTAGAGTCGAAGAAAACTGATATTTTAGGTCGAAGAAAACTGAAGTATTTATTCTAGAACCTAAGTATTTTAGTCTATTTAGTCTACGAAACCTGAAGTAATTTTAAGTCCAGTTTTTAGTCAAGAAACCTAATCTTGTTTAGTCTATTTTAGTCAACGAAAATCTAAAAGTATTTTAGTCCTAAGGTTTGAGTCGAAGAAAGCTGAAGTAATTTAGAGTCGAAGAAAACCTGAAGTATTTTAGTCGAAGAAAACCTGAAGTATTTTAGTCTAGTTTTAGGTCGAAGAAAACCTGAAGTATTTTAGTCCAGTTTTAGTCGAAGAAAACCGAAAGCATTTTAGTCTAGTTTTAGTCCAAGACAATCTAAAGTATTTTAGTCTAGTTTTAATCGAAGAAAACCTGAAGTATTTTAGTCCATTTTCAGTCGAAGTAAACCTGAAGTATTTTAGTCCAGTTTTAGTCGAAGAAAACCTGAAGTATTTTAATCTAGTTTTAGTCAATGAAAACTGATGACATTTAGTCTAGTTTTAGTCAAATAAAACCTGAAGTATTTTAGTCTAGTTTTAGTCCAAGAAAATCTGAAGTATTTTAGTCTAGTTTTAGGTCGAAGAAAACCTGAAGTATTTTAGTCGAAGAAAACCTGAAGTATTTTAGTCTAGTTTTAGGTCGAAGAAAACCTGAAGTATTTTAGTCTAGTTTTAGTCGAAGAAAACCTGAAGTATTTTAATCTAGTTTTAGAGTCGCAGAAGCTAAATATTTTAGTCGAGTTTTTAGCCGAAGAAAACCGAATATTTAGTCTTAGGTTTAAGTCGCAGAAACCCTGAAGTCTTAGTCGAGTAGAAAACCCTGAATAGTTGTAGGGTCGAAGAAAACAACCTGAAGTATTTTCGGTCGGAAACCTTAAGTATTTAGTCCGAAGAAACCTGAAGTATTTAGTCTAGTTTTAGTCGAAGAAAACCTGAAGTATTTTAATCTAGTTTTAGTCGAAGAAAACCTGAAGTATTTTAATCTAGTTTTAGTCGAAGAAAACCTGAAGTATTTTAGTCTAGTTTTAGTCGAAGAAAATCTAAAGTATTTTAGTCTATTTTTAGTCGAAGAAAACCTGAAGTATTTTAGTCTAGATTTAGTCAATGAAAATTGTATTTTAGTCTATTTTTAGTAAAGAAAACCTAAGTAGTTTTAGTCCAAGAAAATCTGAAGTATTTTAGTCTAGTTTTAGGTCGAAGAAAACCTGAAGTATTTTAGTCTAGTTTTAGTCGAAGAAAACCTGAAGTATTTTAGTCTAGTTTTAGTCGAAGAAAGCCTGAGTAAGTTAGTCGAGAAAATCTAAAGTGAATGTTAGTCTAGTTTAGTTCGAAGAAAACCTGAAGTATTTTTTTTAGTTGAAGAAAACCTAAGTCATTTTATAGTCGAAGAAACCTGAGTATTTTTAGTCTAGTTTTAGTCGAAGAAATCTAAAGGTATTTAGTCTAGTTTTAGTGCAGAAACGAAGTATTTTTAGTCTAGTTTTTAGTGCAAAAAGAAATCTAAGTATTTTGTAGTCAGTCTAGTTTAGTCGAAGAAAGCTGAAGTATTTTAGGTCAAGAAAACCTGACGTATTTTAGTCTATTTTTAAAAGGTGTTCCCCGAAGAAAACCTGAATGATTTAGTCTGTTTTAGTCGAAGAAACTGAAGTATTTAGTCTATTTTGGTCCAAAGAAAATCTAAAGATTTTAGTCTAGTTTTAAGATTCCGAAGAAAAGCGAGTAGTTTAGTCTAAGAAAACCTTAATTATTTTTCTTCTAGTTTTAGTCGAAGAAAACCTGAAGTATTTTAATCTAGTTTTAGTCGAAGAAAACCTGAAGTATTTTAATCTAGTTTTAGTCGAAGAAAACTTGACATTTTAGCAATAAGTTTTAGTCGAAGTAAACCTGAAGTATTTTAGTCTAGTTTTAGTCGAAGAAAACCTGAAGTATTTTAATCTAGTTTTAGTCGAAGAAAACCTGAAGTATTTTAGTCTAGTTTTAGTCGAAGAAAATCTAAAGTATTTTAGTCTAGTTTTAGTCAAATAAAATCTAAAGTATTTTAGTCTAGTTTTAGCCGAAGAAAACCTGAAGTATTTTAGTCGAAGAAAACCTGAAGTATTTTAGTCGAAGAAAACCTGAAGTATTTTAGTTGAAGAAAACCTGAAGTATTTTAGTCGAAGAAAACCTGAAGTATTTTAGTCTAGTTTTAGTCGAAGAAAATCTAAAGTATTTTAGTCTAGTTTTAGTCGAAGAAAACCTGAAGTATTTTAGTCTAGTTTTAGTCGAAGAAAACCTGAAGTATTTTAGTCGAAGAAAACCTGAAGTATTTTAGTCGAAGAAAACCTGAAGTATTTTAGTCTAGTTTTAGTCGAAGAAAACCTGAAGTATTTTAGTCGAAGAAAACCTGAAGTATTTTAGTCGAAGAAAACCTGAAGTATTTTAGTCGAGAAAACCTGAAGTATTTAGCTAGTTTTTAGGTCGAAGAAAATCTAAGTATGTTTTAGTCTGTTTTTGTCAAGAACACCTGAATAATTTAATGGGTCAAAGAAAAACCTGAAGTATTTTAGTCTAGTTTTAATCAATGAAAACCTGAAGTATTTTAGTGAAGAACCTGAAGTCTTTTAGTCTATTTATTAGTCCGAAAAACCGAAGTGATTTTAGCGAAAAACCCTTAAGTCTTTTAGTTCGAATAAAACCTGAAGTATTTTAGTCTGTTTAGTCGAAGAAAACGAAAGTATTTTAGCTAGTTTTAGTCTAAAGAAAACCTGAGTATTTTAGTCGCCAGAAACCTGAAGTGATTTTAGTCGTTTTAGGTCGCAGAAAACCTGAATTATTTTATTCGAAGAAACCCTGAAGTCTTTTATTCTATTTTTAGTCGAAGAAACCGACGTTTTAGGTCGAAGAAAACCTGAAGTATTTTAGTCGAAGAAAACCTGAAGTACTTTAGGTCTAGTTTTAGTCGATGAAAACCTGAAGTATTTTAGTCGAAGAAAACCTGAAGTACTTTAGTCGAAGAAAACCTGAAGTATTTTAGTCGAAGAAAACCTGAAGTATTTTAGTCCAGTTTTAGGTCGAAGAAAACCTGAAGTATTTTAGTCGAAGAAAACCTGAAGTATTTTAGTCGAAGAAAACCTGAAGTATTTTAGTCTAGTTTTAGTCGAAGAAAATCTAAAGTATTTTAGTCTATTTTTAGTCGAAGAAAACCTGAAGTATTTTAATCTAGTTTTAGTCAATGAAAACTGATGACATTTAGTCTAGTATTAGTCGACGAAAACTGAAGTATTTATTCGAAGGAAAACCTGAAGTAGTTAGTCCCGAGAGAACCTGAAGTATTTTAGTCTAGTTTTAGTCGAAGAAAAGCTGAAGTATTTTAGTCGAAGAAAACCTGAAGTATTTTAGTCTAGTTTTAGTCGAAGTAAACCTGAAGTATTTTAGTCTAGTTTTAGTCCAAGAAAATATGAAGTATTTTAGTCTAGTTTTAGTCGAAAAAAAACCTGAAGTATTTTAGTCTAGTTTTAGTAAATGAAAACTGAAGGTATTTTTAGTCCGAGTTTTAGTCAAAGAAAACCTGAATATTTTAGGCAAGAAACCTTAAGTTAGTTTTAGTCTAGTTTTAGTCGAAGAAAACCTGAAGTATTTTAATCTAGTTTTAGTCAATGACACCCTGAAGTCTTTTTTTCCTAGTTTTTAGTCGAAGACAATCTAAAGTAGTTTTATCTAGTTTTAGTCGAAAACACCTAATCTTTTAGTCTAAGTTTTAGTCGAGAAAACCGGAAGGTATTTTTAGTCTAGTTGTAGTCGAAGAAAACGCTAAGTATTTTAGTCTAGTTGAGTCGAAGAAAACCTGAAGTTTTAGTCAAATAAAATCTAAAGTATTTTAGTCTAGTTTTTAGGTCGAAGAAAACCTGAAGTATTTTAGTTGATGAAAACCTAATGTATTTTAGTCGAAGAAAACCTGAAGTACTTTAGTCGAAGAAAACCTGAAGTATTTTAGTCTAGTTTTAGTCAAATAAAATCTAAAGTATTTTAGTCTAGTTTTAGGTCGAAGAAAACCTGAAGTATTTTAGTCCAGTTTTAGTCGAAGTAAATCTGAAGTATTTTAGTCTAGTTTAGGTCGAATAAAATCTGAAGTATTTTAGTCAAGTTTTAGTCTAAGAAAATCTGAAGTATTTTAGTCTAGTTTTAGGTCGAAGAAAACCTGAAGTATTTTAGTTGAAGAAAACCTAAAGTATTTTAGTCGAAGAAAACCTGAAGTACTTTAGCTAGTTTTTAGTCCGAAGAACATTCTAAATTATTTTTAGAGTCTAGTTTATCGAAGACAACCTGAAGGATTTTAGTCAGTTTTTATCCTAAGAAAACCTGAAGTATTTTAGGTCTAGTTTAGTCGAAGCAACCTGAGTATTTTAGGCTAGTTTTAGGTCGAAGAAAATCTAAAGTTTTTAGTCTATTTTAGGTCAAGAAAATCTAAAGTTTAGTCTAGTTTTAGTCAAGAAACCTGAAGTATTTTATCTAGTTTTAGAGTCGAAGAAAACCTGAAGAGTATTTTGTCGAAGAAAACCTGAGTATTTAAGTCTAGTTGTAGTCGAAGAAAACCTGAAGTATGTGGGTCCGAAAAACCTGAAGTATTTGTAGTAGTTTTGTCGAAAAAAACCTAAGTATTTTAGTCTAGTTTTAGAGTCCGAAGAAAACCTGAGTATTTTAAGGTCGAAGAAAACCTGAGGTATTTTAGTCGAGAAAACCTGAGTATGTGAGTCGAAGCAAACCGAAGTATTTTTAGTCTAGTTTTAGCGAAGAAAATCTAAATATTTAGGCTAAGTTTAGTCAAAAAAACCTGACTTATTTTAGTCGAAGAAACCTGAATTTTTAGTCTAGTTTTAGTCCAAGAAAATATGAAGTATTTTAGTCTAGTTTTAGTCTAAGTAAACCTGAAGTATTTTAGTCTAGTTTTAGGTCGAAGAAAACCTGAAGTATTTTAGTCGAAGAAAACCTGAAGTACTTTAGTCGAAGAAAACCTGAAGTATTTTAATCTAGTTTTAGTCAATGAAAACTGATGACATTTAGTCTAGTTTTAGTCAAAGAAAACCTGAAGTATTTTAGTCGAAGAAAACCTGAAGTATTTTAGTCTATTTTTAGTCAAAGTACAACCTGAAGTTTTAGTCGAAGAAAATCTGAAGTATTTTAGTCTAGTTTTAGGTCGAAGAAAACCTGAAGTATTTTAGTCGAAGAAAAGCTGAAGTATTTTAGTCGAAGAAAACCTGAAGTATTTTAATCTAGTTTTAGTCAATGAAAACTTGACATTTTAGCAAAAATATTATTATTAATTAGTGTTAGGTCGAAGAAACCTGAATTATTTTAGTCTATTTTGAGTCTACAGAAACCTGAATTATTTAGTCAGAAAACCTGAGTATTTTAGTCGAAGTAAATCTGAAGTATTTTAGTCTAGTTTTAGGTCGAAGAAAACCTGAAGTATTTTAGTCTAGTTTTAGTCGAAAAAAAACCTGAAGTATTTTAGTCTAGTTCTAGTCGACAAACCTGAAGTATTGTATTCTAGTTTTAGTCAAGAAAATCTAAAGTATTTTAGGTCTCTTTTAGGTCGAAAAGAAAACCGAAGTATTTTTAGGTCTATTTTAGTGGAAGAAAACCTGAAGTAATTTAGTTTCTATTTAGTCAAGAAAACCTGACGTATTTTCAGTCGAAGAAAACCTGAATTCTTAGAGTCTAGTTTTAAAGTCAAGAAAACTGAAGTCTTTTAGTCTTTTTAGTCGAAGAAACCTTAAGTATTTTAGTCCTAGTTTAGTCGAAGAAAATCTAAAGTAATGTTAGTCCTATTTTTAGTTTAGTCGAGAAAACCTGAAGTAGTTTTAGTCTAGTTTTAGTCGAAGAAAATCTAAAGTATTTTAGTCTATTTTTAGTCGAAGAAAACCTGAAGTATTTTAGTCTAGTTTTTAGTCCGCGAAAACCGAATCTTTTAGTCAAAGAAAATCTAAGTATTTTTTCTAGTTTTAGAGTCGAAGAAAACCTGAGTATTTTAGGTTTATGAAAACCTAATGTCTTTAGTCGCAGAAAAACCTGAAGTAGTTTTATCTAGTTTTAGTCGAAGAAAATCTTAAAGTATTTTATGTCTAGTTTAGTCAAATGAAACTAAAGTATTTTATCTAGTTTGTCTCAGAAACCTGAGTATTGTTAGTCTAGTTTTAGGGTCGAAGAAAACCTGAAGTATTTTGTCCTGTTTTAGTCAACCCAAGACGAAACCTGAAGTATGTATAGTCGAAGAAAATCTAAAGTATTGTAGTCTAGTTTAGTCGAAGAAAACACTATTATGTTTAGTTTGATGAAAACTAATGTATTTTTTAGGTCGAAGAAACCTGAAGATTGAGAGTTAGTTTTAGTCGAAACTAAAGTATTTAGTCGATTTTAGTCGAAAGAAACCGGAAGTATTTTAGTCTATTTTTAGGTCGAAGACAACCTGAAGTTATTTTGTCTAGTTTTAGTCGCAGAAAACTGAAGTATTTTTAAGTCGAGTTTTTAGTCGAAGAAAGCTAAAGTTTTAGTCTAGTTTTAGTCGAAGAAAATCTAAAGTATTTTAGTCTAGTTTAGTTTTAGTCCAAGAAACCCTGATTTTTTAGTCTTTTTGGTCGAAGAACACCTGAAGTATTTTCGTCGAAGAAAACCTGAGTATTTAGGTCTAGTTTTGTCGAAGAAACCGGAAGTATGTTCTGACGACACCTGAGTATTTTTGTCCGCGAAAACCTGAGTGATGTTAGTCTAGTTTTAGTCGAAGAACACCTAAGTAATTTATTCTAGTTTTAGTCCGAAGGAAAACATGAGTCATTTTAGTCGAAGAAAACCTGAAGTATTTTAGTCTAGTTTTAATCGAAGAAAACCTGAAGTATTTTAGTCTAGTGTTAGTCGAAGAAAACCTGAAGTATTTTAATCTAGTTTTAGTCGAAGAAAACCTGAAGTATTTTAGTCTAGTTTTAGTCGAAGAAAATCTAAAGTATTTTAGTCTATTTTTAGTCGAAGAAAACCTGAAGTATTTTAATCTAGTTTTAGTCAATGAAAACTGATGACATTTAGTCTAGTATTAGTCAATGAAAATTGTATTTTAGGGAGTCGAAGAAAATGCCTGAAATTTTTTAGTCTAGTTTAGATTCCAAAAACAGAAGAAACCTAATTATTTTAGTCTAGTTTTTTAGTCGAAGAAACCTGAAGTTTTTAGTCTCGTTTTAGTCGAAGAAAACCTGAGTCGTTTGGCTATTTTAGTCGAAGAAAACCTGAATTATTTTAGTCTAGTTTTAGTCGAAGAAAACCTGAAGTATTTTAGTCGAAGAAAACTAAAGTATTTTAGTCTCGTTTTAGTCGAAGAAAACCTGAAGTATTTTAGTCTAGTTTTAGTCGAAGAAAACCTGAAGTATTTTAGTCGAAGAAAACCTGAAGTATTTTAGTCTAGTTTTAGTCGAAGAAAACCTGAAGTATTTTAGTCTAGTTTTAGTCTAAGAAAATCTAAAGTATTTTAGTCTAGTTTTAGTCGAAGAAAATCTAAAGTATTTTAGTCTAGTTTTAGTCAATGAAAACTTGACATTTTAGCAATAAGATTATTATTAATTAACCGTACAGCAGTATTAATTTTGGCAGCCATTTTTTATTTAGTCTTAGTCTTACTCAAATGTACATTTTAATTATCATATTTACACAAACTTGTCCTGTTTTTCTTTATTCATTGAAATGTCATGGGCATTTTAAGGTGGTCAAATTTTAGGTCAATGCAATAAGGTCACTTTCGTCATCTTTTATAATGGTTAACTGATAAAAAAAAAATGATTTTTTTTCTCGAAATTATAATCGTAATGATTGTCATTTGAGAAATGTACTTTTGCATTTCAGGTATTGCACTGTCACCATTAAGCACAACTCATAAATGTGGACCCTAACAATGGTGGATTTTACCTCAGCTATGTACTGATTTATATAGGCCTTTTAATTTATAATGAAACACCAAGACTTATGCCTCAACCTCTCTGTCTACATTAGAAAACGCTACAACAAGCGAAAATCACATCTAGAACATTTAAATTCCTAGTAAGTCCACTAAATTCCCGAATTGCCATATTCCTATTTTCTCTATTTAAACAACAGTGGTTGAGTAAGTGCATTTATTTAGCAACCACAATCGTAAAATATACAGTCGAGATCTCATGACAGAACACTGACCGGCTGAATGACGCTTTCATTTAGATCCAGCTTGTTTGTTTTTCAGATCAGCTGCAGCGGCGCTTCCGCAGTGAGGAGTGAGCGCGGGCGCATGGTTGCCAGATTGCTTAAAAGAAACAAAACACAACATACACCGGGCAGAACATGTATAATGTAACTACGAATCTCTGATTCGGGGATTAGAACTCTTGATATCTGGCAACCGCACTCATGAAAGCTCGCGTAGTAGAGGCGTGTAGAGCAGTCTGCAATAACATTTTGTCTCCTTTTTCTGACGAAAATAAAAATAGGTTTTTGGTAAAGTTTTTATCTTTTTGAATACGTTTTAATCTCGTTTTATTTCGTCAACGAAATTGCATGTTAATATAGTCTTAGTTATCGTTCCCACGAACATGTTCGTCATAGTCTTCGTAACGAAATTAACCCTACATCGGCTGTAGCAAATGCATATAGTGACAGGCCGGTAGAACAGCCTAGCGTAGCCTCGACTGAGGATGTGATTGATGGACATTCATGTGCATATAAATACATTTAGACCACTTAGTGATTGCTATCAGGATACAAGGAGGCTTTCAACCAGCATAACAAAATGTTTTTTTGAACCAAATCACCTACCCTGTCTTTTACTCAAAGAGACTTTTCCATGTTTGGAACAACATGAGGATGTAAATGATGACAGAACTTTCTATTTTGTATGAACCATCCCTTCAATAACTTAAAAGTTAATTATAGGATAGGGGGGAAAATTTTTTTGTTTTAACCACTGGATACCACAATTCATGCACAGTCATGTCAACCAGATACTGAGAGAGAGACACAGTGCATCATTGTGTCATGTGTGCTGGGATGCAGTATTTTGGACTTACTTTGTAGTAATAGAGTGTGTTGACTTAAATAAGTTTGTATGAATAAAGTTTTTTGTTTTTGGAGAATCATAATATCTCTTAGCTGTTGTATTTGAGCAGGACAGGGATGCACTTTGGTGACATAAAACAAATTCCCAACATTATGTGTCTTTTGTGTCTTCCCATCACAGAGCATGTTCCCCTAATTCCACTTCAAGATTTTTTGTTACACTTATCTTTTTGTTATATTTTTATACTGTCATCATTTGTAAAGTACATATATATATATACATTTACTTTCCTTTACCTTTACCAAATTGACCTGTATTTACTTTGTTTTCATATTTGGCGACACTTTGTGAAAAATGGAGACTTTTGAGGGTGGTTCTAGAGATTTTCTGAGGGAGGGGTTTGCCAACACTGACCATAATTTGTCACTATCTGCTTTTTCAACATGCCAATATAAATAGAAGGTGCACGGTGTCACGCACAAATACAAACACCATAATGCTTACACGAGACACTAATAATGCACTAAACAGTAATTAAGCAACATGAAATGTAACATAAAACCTTAGTTTACATAACTGATAAGACAAAACTAAGAAGGAACATAGGCCTAGTTATTTTAATTAGGCTAAACGTTAGTCACAAACAGGATTCTGATGTTATAAGATGACTTGCTCTATTTAATATTTTTTATTTAACAGTATCAGTTAACAGTGTCTCATTAGATCTATTAGTTTTTCATCGATTTAACAGTATACCAGTTAACAGTATTTTTTTCCCATAGCATGTTTAAAGTCTTTTACCGTTAAATAACCATTCACCCTTCAGTGCAGTCATTCAACTACGACCAATGTTTGTTAAAGGCAACCAGAGTTTTCAGATTTCAGTTCTCGACATTTTATCTGAAGACACAAGTAATTAACAGTATTGTGTTTGTTTGATATGATTTACCTCGCCGAGTGCTTCGTCCTCCACTTAGACTTATTACTTCTACATGAATAAATCAGTATAAATACATTTATATAAGCTTGATTCGCACGTGTTAAACCATACTTTAAATTCTTTTGTACCATTTGGTGTGTGACTGTGTGTATAATGTTTTGAAAGTATATTTACATGGTTTCTTTTCCGAGGAGCAGTTCATATTCCAGCTCAGTAGATGGCAGAAAACGTTACGGTTAATTAATGCGTGAGTGCTCGTGAAGAAGAACAAACCGGCTGTTTACAGTCGTGACAGTAGAAACAATGAAACATTTGAGCTGCTAAACGGGTTTATTTTGTCATATTGCAGAATACAAATGACGGCAGATAAGGAAGCAGACTGATTTTTAATAATATGAAAAAGAATCGTGTGTGCTGAAGAAAATGATCAGTCAGATTTTCATCTTGTCATCAAAGGGAGATCATCTCATATATAAAGACTGTATCCTTACAGCTGGCTTACAAATCTATTAGTGAGATGTTATTTGTTTATATATGTCTGGTTGGTACAAAGATAACATAATAATGAAGCCCTGCCTTTAGTGCGTTTTGGAGTCATGTCATAAATCTGTATACTTTTTGCTTATTAGTTTTTCTTAATTCTGCGTGTCAGTCCGAGGAGAGGAGAGTAAAGACTCCATCAATGTCTTCTATGAGATGGTCACAGCTCTTAGTGGTGATCAGCCTCCGGTTGTCATGGTAAATTCAGGATTTTTGGGTGAACTGATGTCTGGCTTAGTTGTTTAATCATTTTCCAGTGCATTATTTTGCCTATGTTTACATTTGTTGATCTTGTTGCAGTCACACAAAGGTCTTCATTTCATCCACGCAAGGCAGGGTGGGCTTTACTGGGTGGCGTCCACCAAAACAAACCCATCCCCTTTCACCATAATTGAGTTCCTCAACAGGTTAACAAATCTTAATTTTGATCAGTAATGTCATATTTTATTTTAATAATACTACAGCTATTTATTATCTGTGTAGATGTCGTGATAATAAGCAGCAGTTTTATGTCTCACAGATTAGCAGCTCTTACGAAGGACTACTGCGGCAGTTTGTCAGAGAAATCGGTGCGGATGAATTTCGCACTAATTTATGAGCTGCTAGATGAGATGGTGGTAAATGTTCTTTCTTTTTTATTTTTATTGTCACACCAAACGAATAAGTCTTAAAAGCACACAACTCTGTTCTACCTCTATGTTTCTGATCACCAGGACTTTGGCTACATACAGACGACCTCAACTGATATCCTGAAAAACTTCATCCAGACAGAAGCTGTTTCATCCAAACCCTTCAGTCTTTTTGATCTAAGTAATGTTGGTTTGGCAAGTAATCTTTTTTTCCCTATCTGTTAAACATATTTCTAAATATATTAGCGTTTTTTGCTTAACAAACAGATAGCTGTGGTCTGCATTATAATAGTTGATTTTACTTTAGAAGGATAGTTTACCCAAAAATTCTGTCATTAATTACTCACCCTCATGTCATTTTAAAACCGTAAGATCTTCGTTCATCTTCAAAACACAAATTAAGATATTTTTGATGGAATCTGAGAGCTGTCTGACCCTGCATTGACAACAATGCAACTGAAATATTCCCAAGTCCAGAAACGTAGCAAGGAGATCTGTAAAAGTAATCAAGTGTGCATCAGGGTTCGCCGCAATTCTCGAAGAGCTACGAGAATACTTTGTGCGCAAAAGAAAAAACGACTTTATTCAACAATTCGTCTCCTCCGCATCACCCTGGTGCCATTTTGGAGAATATCAGCTGGATGTAAACAGGGTATGCTGTTCTGTGTCAGTACAGATCTCCTTGCTACGTTTCTGGACTTGGGAACATTTCAGTTGCGTTGCTGTCTATGCAGGGTCAGACAGCTCTCAGATTCCATCAAAAATATCTTAATTTGTGTTCCGAAGACGAACGAAGGTTTTACGGGTTTGAAACGACATGAGGGTGAGTAATTAATGACAGAATTTTCATTTTTGGGTGAACTAACCCTTTAAAGCAGTGGTTTGCGAATATTTTGACTACAAGGTTCACCACTGTCAAAGTTATGTGGATATTTCCGATATTTCTACTCTAACGATAAAGCTGTTGATTTTCAAACTTTCTGTTTACTTGCTTTTATTTAGAAACTAGAAGTGGCAATATAATAAAAATAATTATTAGTTATTAAAACATTTTAATGTGCTTTATGATTTACACTTTGACTTTTGATTATTATACATTTGATTTGATTATTATTGCACACAAATAGCAATTTCTACCCAATAAAATATTTTAAAGCTTGAGAAAATGTACACAAGTGTATAATTTCATATATATGTATATACTTTTATTAATTGCCATGACTTTTCCTGGTCTAGAAATCACACTTATAATCTGGCATGTATATCTAGATTGTCTGAGATCTTGGGGGAAATCTTGTTCTTAAATAAATAAAAAAATAGCTGTAGAAATATAATTCTAGGTCAAATCAGCTGAAATTGTTGTTGTGGCTTACAACAATTGTAAATCTTGTTTTGTCTTATTTGACAATTAATTGTAAGCCATTTTGCGGCCCCCTTTGAAAGTGTGCTGAGGCCCCCTAGTGAGTCCTGGCCCCCTGGTTGAGAATCACCCAAATGAATCTTAATGATAAGTATAAGCATTTTAATTTTCATATTTTGTAGTTTGGAGCTGAGACACAGCAGAGTAAAGTGGCCCCTAGTGTTGCAGCCAGTCGTCCTATAATGTCCAGTCGAGGAGAGCAGGTGGGTTGGCTTAGATTCTTCAGTTTTACATGTTATCTTTGATGATCTCAGAAATTATTATGAATTGTCCTTCTCTCTGGCTGCAGGGCGGAAAGAATGAGATCTTTGTGGATGTGATAGAAAGGCTGTCTGTGGTTATTGGCTCCAAGGTGAGTACAACTCAAAGAACCATGTTTTGAAATAAAACTGCTAATTGCTTACATCTTTAACATGTTATTCTTCTTTTAAGGGAGTTTTAATGAAAGCAGATATTCAGGGAGAGATAAGAATAAAATGTTTTCTCCCGACCTGTTCAGGTGAGTTGGCTACATCTTACAGCACATGTTAATGCAGACTGTGAAATGATCTTCCCTTTTATGATTGTATATTTCTTTTGTTCATCCTGTAGAGATGCGGATTGGACTGAATGAAGAGCTCAGTATTGGAAAGTCCCAGCTAAAAGGTTGAGTATGTAACACTGATCAATACACATATCTCTCTAGAGTCTAGAGGATGTATATCTTTAATTACAACTGTGATTAAGTCTGTTACCTTCTGTTCTTCAGGCTATAGTTCAGCTGTGCGTGTAGATGAATGCAGATTCCATCAGGCTGTCAAATTGGATGAATTTGATACTTTCAGAATATTGAAAGTTTGTCCGAGCCAAGGAGAGGTAAATTGCTGCCACACGCTCAGAAATGCACTTTAGAATAATTACTGCATGGATAATTGATGTTGTTGTTTTTCTTCAGCAAACAGTGATGCAGTATCAGCTATGTGATGAGCTGCCGTGTGCGCCACCATTTCAGTTATTCCCCTCTGTAGAGAAGGATTATGTAAACAGGTCTGTAAACTTATCTATGTGTTTTGTCATTCTTATATATAATGTATACATTTGTTAGATTGTGATTATATAATATATGTAGATTATATAATATAAATGGTTAATGATTATTACATTTTTTTAAGTGGAATAATTAAATAAATGATTATAAATGAATGAATAGAAAAGAAAGAAAAATAAACAACGCTTAATGTTGGGTGCTCTCTTGAAAAAACACACACACATACACACAGGTTGCTACGAAGAATCCTTACATACTTGAAATTTAAACTTAATTTTAAATTAATTAAAATATTAAAAAAATGGAATTACCCATTTTTAAATGAATTTAATTTGAAGTAAAATTCCATTTCAAATTAATATATATTTAATTTAAATTCAGTTCATTTTTTAATTCCCGAGGTTGGACACATTAAGACAATATGAGCGACACCGATTGAACTTAAGAATGGAATAATTGTTTATTATTGATAATAAATTGCTCTATTTAGTCGATATTAGTAGTTTTATCAAATTGAATACACACCTCTTGACAGTAAAAAATCACTGTAATGCTCATCCTCTCATGGATTATTATTTTAATAAATTTTCCTTTGCAGGGTGTTGATTTTTCTTAAGCTTAGATGTGATCTTCCACCTAAAAGGTCAGTTTATATACTGCACAGTATTTAAAATGTCATAATACATCAAAAGATTTGTCAATATGAGTACACAGTTACATTACAACTATTGTTCTTTATTTATGCTGCAGTACTGCTCTTAATGTTTCCATCACTGTTCCTGTGCCAAAAGGCTCTACAAGGTTAGATTTTATGTAACGGCATGGTTATTAGTGTTATTTAGTCTTATGGACCATCTATAACCCCTGTTCCCCTCTCTATCCTCTACAGTATGTCTCAGGAGCTCAGTAGTCCTGACCAGACTGCTGAACTGCAGCCGAAGAACAAAGCCCTGCTCTGGGAGATCCCACGTTTCCCAGGAGGAGCGCAGTTGTCAGCTCTGTTCAAGGTGATATTATTATATGGTAATTTGCTTGACGCAATTAACGTTATCCGTCACTGATGATGTAAATTCTGATCCCACAGGTGGATGTTCCTGGTCTAAGCTCCGCCTCTTTGCTGGAGGTCGGCCCTGTCAGTATGTCATTTGAACTGCCCAAACAAACCTGCACTGGCCTTCAGATCCGCTTCCTCCGGCTCTCTCCAACTCAGACAGGATTGTCACAACGTTGGGTTCGATATGTCACTCATTCTGACTCCTACACCATACGGATCTGACCTAACCAGATGGAAAGAACAGTGAACAAACTGCTGTGTGCCTCTTCTAGCCACAATTTTTATTATTTCTTTATTTTGTTGGGAAGTCGGTAATCTATGCATATGAACAAATTTGGAGTTTTGCATTTTTTTATTTGAAATATACTGAATTTAGAGATTTTTGGAGATATGACAATATTGTGTCAAGTATGACTGTCAAAATAGTGTTTCTTTATTTAAAATAAAATAAGCCCAGATGTGTATAAATATTGAATATGTATAAGTGACTTACGTGATATATATATATATTATTGCTGTCAAACGATTAATCGTGATTAATCACATCCAAAATAGTTTTTGTTTACATAATATATGTGTGTACCGTGTATATTTATAATGTATATATAAACACACACACATACATGTATATATTTAAGAAAAATATGTTATGTTTATAGATTAAATATATTTATATATGGTTGTAAAATTAAAGGATTATAAATATATAAACTACATTTCAGGCGAGGCGAGGCGCATCTCAAACAAGCCTTAAAGCTGCACCAGCTGAGTCAGCCGGCTGCTCTCGAAAACGATATCGCGGTACTTTGATGCCACACGTGACAGTGACGTGGCGTCAAATCGGACAAAATTACTAACCGGCATGCACTGCTTCAAGTCAGCCCCCGATCGGTCTGCGCAGCGCTGCATGAAGTCGAACGCACCTGTTACTTTTTTTTTTGTCTTGAAATCCTTTATTTGGTTGTTTTCTTGCATTGTCACTGAGACATAAAACATGGATAACATCTAGAAAAATACTTACAAAAGGAAAATGACAACTATAAACTGCGGCAACTACAGGTGCATCTCAATAAATTAGAATATCATGGAAAAAGTTCATTTCAGTAATTCAACAAATTGTGAAACTAGTGTATATAAATTCAATGCACACAGACTGAAGTAGTGTAAGTCTTTGGTCTTTTAATTGTGATGATTTTGGCTCACATTGAACAAAAAACCACCAATTCACTATCTCAACAAATTAGAATACTTCATAAGACCAATAAAAAAAACATTTTTAGTGAATTGTTGGCCTTCTGGAAAGTATATTCATTTACTGTACATGTACTCAGTACTTGGTAGGGGCTCCTTTTGCTTTAATTACTGCCTTAATTCGGCGTGGCATGGAGGTGATCAGTTTGTGGCACTGCTGAGGTGGTATGGAAGCCCAGATTTATTTGACAGTGGCCTTCAGCTCATATGCATTTTTTCGTCTCGTTTCTCATTTTCCTCTTGACAATACAATAATTCAGGTCTGGTGAGTTTGCTGGCCAATCAAGCACACCAACACCAACACCATGGTCATTTAACCAAGTTTAGTGCTGTGGCAGCTGTGCGGTACAGGAGCAAAGGAATGCTGGAAAATGAAGTCAGCATCTTCAAAAAGCTGGTCAGCAGAAGGAAGCTTGAAGTTCTCCAAAATTTCTTGGTAAACGGGTGCAGTGACGTTGGTTTTCAAAAAACACAATGGACCAACACCAGCAGATGACATTGCACCCCAAATCATCACAGACTGTGGAAACTTAACACTGGACTTCAAGCAACTTGGGCTATGAGCTTCTCCACCTTCCTCCAGACTCTAGGACAATTGGTTTCCAAATGAAATACAAAACTTGCTCTCATCTGAAAGAGGACTTTGGACCACTGGGCAACAGTCCAGTTCTTCTTCTCCTTAGCCCAGGTAAGACGCCTCTGACGTTGTCTGTGGTTCAGGAGTGGCTTAACAAGAGGAATACGACAACTGTAGCCAAATTCCTTGACACGTCTGTGTTTGGTGGCTCTTGATGCCTTGACCCCAGCCTCAGTCCATTCCTTGTGAAGTTCACTCAAATTCTTGAATCGATTTTGCTTGACAATCCTCATAAGACTGCGGTTCTCTCAGTTGGTTGTGCATCTTTTTCTTCCACACTTTTTCCTTCAACTAAACTTTCTGTTAACATGCTTGGACACAGCACTCTGTGAAACAGCCAGCTTATTTGGCAATGAATATTTGTGGCTTACCCTCCTTGTGAAGGGTGTCAATGATTGTCTTCTGGACAACTGTCAGATCAGCAGTCTTCCCCATGATTGTGTAGCCTAGTGAACCAAACTGAGAGACCATTTTGAAGGCTCAGGAAACCTTTGCAGGTGTTTTGAGTTGATTAGTTGATTGAGACTTAAAAACTACTTACGTCTGTGTGCATTGAATTTATTTAATACACGAGTTTCAGTTTTTGAGTTGAATTACTGAAATAAATGAAACTTTTCCACGACATTCTAATTTATGGAGACCGTATATGTGGTCTCAAGATAAGTAAAAATGATGCAGAAGTACAATGAAAGTATCTATCCTATCCTAATGAAAGTATTCCAATCCTTTTAAATGATCAGAATGTATGACAAAGGGTTCTAAAAAAATATGGCTTTAAAAAAGTGTTCTCATGGCTCAGTTTGCCCCAGGTTAGAGTCGAGTCAGTGGGTAAGATGCACCATCTGGGTGTAAAATGACCATCTGACCAAATCTGATTCAAACCCATGTGAAATAAATAATAATTAAAAAACTAATTTAATAATTTCCTTTTACAAACAGTCATATTTATTTTCATAAAGTTAACTTTAACAACATAAAACCAACCAAATTAAGTTTAAATTTCAATATTTAATTGTTTGCATTTCTGAAACAATATGTTGAACACCAAAGTTGTAGCCTTCCTAAAAACAGACTAAGTTTGTTGGCCATTAGGGTAGGGACTACAGGTGGAAAGATATATCTGATTATAATGTGTGATATATCAAATAAACTACAAATAATATGTATATATGATAAACTAAACCAATAATATCACATTAAAATACCAGTTTATAATTCAGAGATTTAACTTAACTACAGTGCCTTATGGTGGGGTAAGTTAAAATGCTGACTCAATTTACCCCACAACATTTGGCTCACTTTGCCCCATAGCTGCCATTTTGGAAAAAATAGCTACTGTAGCTTACCAGTTCAGGCTAATATTTAGCTAAATGATTTGCATGGTTTTATATGTTGCTAAATCACATATGTATCATAAATATTTTTAGACCTGGATAAATTTGCTTTGATGTAACAACCATATCATCTGTTATGTAAAATTTTACTTTAACAAGCCAAAAACTTAAAAGTACTTTTAACTTTAAAGTAAATAGGTGTCCTTCCACTCCTCTCATGTGTTTCTTCTTTTCACAGTCTGGCATAAATGATTGGTGGTTCCAAAATACATGGTCACATGTCAGTAAAAGTGTACAGTTGCCAAGATACAGGGGGCGGGTCAACTTACCCCACTCTCCCCTACTTCCATTGAAGATGAGGCAGAAGCAGGCTCAGAGAGAGAGGGAGAGCCCATTCTTATCAAAACATCTACAATAAAGTCTGAAATTATTACAGAGTGTGCTGTCTTCTCTTTTAATTGTATATTTGTAACAACTGGATATTTGTATTAACAAGCCCCCCCCCAGTGCCCGTTTTTTGCTTTGGGCCACTGCCCCACAAAATGGTAGCCTAGTCAACATTTGAAGTGGATCAAAAAGGTTCATCAGAGTTGTCCTAAGACAAGAATGGGTACCGTTTTGGTTTTAGGACAACTTTGATGAAAGATTTTGATCCACTTCAAATGTTGACTACTATATACAGTGGTGTGAAAAAGTGTTGGTCCCCTTCCTGATTTCTTATTTTTTTTGCATGTTTGTCACACTTTAATGTTTCAGATCATCAAACTAATTTAAATAGTAGTCAAAGATAACACAAGTAAACACAACATGCGGTTTTAACATGCAGTTTTATTATTAAGGGAAAACAAAATCCAAAACTACATGGCCCTGTGTGAAGAAGTGTTTGCCCCCCTGTTAAAACTGTGGTTTATCACACCTGAGTTCAATTTCTCTAGCCACACCTGTTCGCAATCAAGAAATCTCTTAAATAGGACCTGCCTGACAAAGTGAAGTAGACATCAGCGCCTCACACTCCATCCCAGTAGGTGGCAGAATATGCACCAAAAGTTGGTTTGCAACCGCCATTAAACATCAGAAGAAGAAGAAGAAGAAGAAGAAGAGAAGAAGAAAGTAGAAGTGATAGTAGACCAAAGATCCAAAGCTTAGACATCATGCGAGATCCAAAGAAAGAAATTCAGAAACAAATGAGAAAGAAAGTAATTGAGATCTATCAGTCTGGAAAAGGTTATAAAGCCATTTCTAAAGCTTTGGGACTCCAGCGAACCACAGTGAGAGACATTATTCACATATGGCAAAAACATGGAACAGTGGAGAACCTTCCCAGGAGTGGCCGGCCGACCAAAATTACCCCAAGAGCACAACGACGACTCATCCAAGAGGTCACAAAAGACCCCACAACAACATCCAACGAACTGCAGGCCTCACTTGCCTCAATAAAGGTCAGTGTATGATTCCACAATAAGAAAGAGACTGGGCAAAAATGGTCTGCATGGCAGAGTTCCAAGACGAAAACCGCTGCTGAGCAAAAAGAACATAAAGGCTCGTCTCAGTTTTGCCAGAAAACATCTTGATGATCCCCAAGACTTTAGGGAAAATACTCTGTGGACTGACGAGACAAAAGTTGAACTTTTTGGAAGGTGTGTGTCCCATTACGTCTGGCGTAAAAGTAACACTGCATTTCAGAAAAAGAACATCATACCAACAGTAAAATATGGTGGTGGTAGTGTGATGGTCTGGGGCTGTTTTGCTGCTTCAGGACCTGGAAGACTTGCTGTGATAAAGGGAACCATGAATTCTGCTGTTTACCAAAAAAAATCCTGAAGGAGAATGTCCGGCCATCTGTTCGTGACCTCAAGCTGAAGCGAACTTGGGTTCTGCAGCAGGACAATGATCCAAAACACACCAGCAAGTCTACCTCTGAATGGCTGAAGAAAAACAAAATGAAGACTTTGGAGTGGCCTAGTCAAAGTCCTGACCTGAATCCTATTGAGATGCTGTGGCATGACCTTAAAAAGGCGGTTCATGCTCGAAAACCTCCAATGTGGCTGAATTACAACAAGTCTGCATAGATGAGTGGACCAAAATTACACAGCGCTGTAACATACTCATTGCAAGTTACCACAAACGCTTGATTGCAGTTGTTGCAGCAAAGGGTGGCACAACCAGTTATTAGATTTAGGGGGCAAACACTTTTCACACAGGGCCATGTAGTTTTGGAATTTGTTTTCCCTTAATATAAAAACCTCATTAAAACTGCACTTGTGTTATTGTTTACTAATATTTAAATTAGTTTGATGATCTGAAACATTAAAGTGTGACAAACATGCAAAAAAATAAGAAATCAGGAAGGGGGCCAACACTTTTTCACACCACTGTGTATATATATATTACAGTACAACTCAGGTAAAGCAGCAAGCATGGAGAGTGTATTTATGATTTAGATGTATAGAAGCTAAAACAAGTTGAAATTATGACATAAAAAGTCATAATTATGACAAAATGTACATTATGAAATAAAGTCAAAATTATCATATTAAAAAGTCATAAGACAAAAAGTTACAATTATAATGTGATATCTGTGCATTGTAAGTCAGAAATTTTATTTTTGTCATCACGTTGACTTAATAATTTTGGAAGATTATATCCATTTCTGCCCTCAAATAAGCTCATTGGTGTGATGACTTTTTTCATTTAAAAATCTGACATTTTATGTCATAATTATGATTTAGTATGCCACAATTTCAACTTTATGTTATACTTATGTAGACCTTTTTTATGATTTACCAAAGCATGGATTTTTGATTTCATAGTTTATGATGAAACAGTGGGTGGTTTGTTTCTCTCTTCAGCTCAATACTGATATAATGCAACTGAGTCTGACAACAGGAGCAAAAAGAAATCCCCTCATCATTTTATACCAGCATGTGTTGTGACGTGTTCTGTGAAGCTACTCCCTTCAAGCTATAATTATAAATAAAAACAACCATCTACCACATTAATGGCCCAACCAAACAATGATGGTGCAGATATTACACAGACAGATACAGGGAAAACCTCTCAGAGAAAATATCTCTCCTTTGATATCACCCCTCACTGCCACTGGATAGAAATGCATCAAAAGATGACATGTTTGACCCCCTGTGTTATCAAAGCACGGATGAGCTCTAGTACCTCACTATTGTAACACGAACTATGCTGTACATTTTAATTTGGGAAAAAAGACCTAGTAGGCTTTATGCTATATTTATTTTGTACTATATATATATATATATAATTAATAGCATAATATAATTAATACATAAATAATTCATGAAATAGAATAGAAGCGATTATTCAGTGTTATTAAATAATGTATTTTTTTGCTTGCACGCTCTCTGAGCTGCCGCTTTTTTGTGGGTGTCCGATCACGTGACTCAATGGTAGCTCCGCCCACCGCAAGCTACAGGAGGAGCTGCTGCTGTTTACACCCAGTGTGCCATAGCTGTGTTTTCCTCCACAAATTTCCCGCGGCCAAATTCTCCCTCATTATGGGGGACAAGGCAGGCACCCGGTGAGTGTTTTTTAAAGCTTCAGACCTCAAATTAATTTTGTCTGGTATCATTATTGTTGAAATTATAAAGCGAACAGTAGGAAAGCTAATACTAGCTGGATTGTAAATGGACGTGGATGGATAAGCTGACTGAGCATGATGGAGAAACAGCACTTAATGTGCACGTTAATTATATTTAAAATGTTTTGTATATATAATTGTGTTAGAAATATGTATTAAGCATTTGCAAATGTTTCATCAGAAGTCAGTTCATCCTTTAGCATGCATGTCGCATAGCCTGACAGCTAACAACAGCTGGCCATGTAGGGTCTATGCAACATTCTCATGCTGCTCTTTCTGCTTATTTAATAAAACTTAGTATTCTTAATATCGTCAGCATGATTGTAGTAATACTGGGCTTTGCAAGCAAACTAGTTCTCCCAGCATGCCATTTGTTGCTCTCCACCATTTGTTTGCTCTTGCCATCTTCTTCACTTTAAAATGTTCCCACCTACATTTACAAAAGATCAGCTTTGATAATGTCTGTGATTTACTCATGCACTCATATCTCTTATTCTAAAGGGTATTCAAGAAATCCAGTCCAAATTGCAAGGTAAGATGTTTTTATATATCACAGAGTCACAGTTTTGGTTTCCACAAGTTGTAGTTAAAACCTTGTCTGTTTTCACAGCTTACAGTATATTTGGGAAAAAGAGATTTTGTGGACCATCTAGATCATGTGGACCCTGTTGGTTAGTGGTTTCAGATAAACAGTTCAATTGAATTAAAATGGAGAAGTGAAAGTCTACTAGTGAAAGTGCACTGACATAAATCATATATACTTCTGCTACAGATGGTGTGATTCTGGTCGAACCTGAATATCTCAAAGATAGAAAAGGTGAGCCAGAAAGCATCTTTGTTATTTGGTATAAATGCCTTGAAATTACAATTCTGGACAAGACCTTTAACTCAATAATGATTATCATGTAAGGGCTGGTAACCAGTAAACTGCAGATATTAAAATTGCATCTGATTGATAATAATAATAAAAAAAACACTAAAAATGAAAATCAGTAAATTAGTTGCTAGAATTTCTGCATTTCAACATTATAATATACAGCATGAAAAATTGATATTTATTTTGAGATTTATCATCTAAAAATGACAACAGTATTATTAAATTATTACTTTTTAAAGTTTCAAGTGAGCATTAGATGATGGCAAAGGTAATCTAAATGGAAATGAGCATGCACAATTAAATGATATGATACCAATATATCGTGCATCCCTACTGTTTGGTTTTCCAGTTGATGAACTGAAGCTTATCTCATATAGAGTGTTTTTCTATACTTTATGACAACTTACTTCACATCATATGCAAATGATGTCTTCTCTTCTGGTGTTTCTGTAATAATCTCTAAAACTTTATTTGTTTTTCCTCCAGTATTTGTGACCTTAACCTGTGCTTTCCGGTATGGCCGTGAGGACCTTGACGTTCTAGGGCTCTCCTTCCGAAAAGATCTTTACATCTACACTTTTCAGGCCTATCCTCTCATTCCAGAGGAATCCAAACCCAACAGTCGTCTGCAGGAGAGGCTTTTGAAGAAACTAGGACAGAATGCCTATCCTTTCCATTTCAATGTGAGTTTCTACCTGATAGTTTTTTTTTGTGCATCTTTTAATCTTTAAATAATGATGTTGTGATGCTTAAATGTACTTGTAACATTTCAATTGCAGTTCAATTATAATTTTTTTTAGTATTTGCTTTCTAATTATTATTTTATGTATTTATGTTGTGATTTATTAAGACAAAATAGTGGACATTTAAAAAATGTGTCATTACATTACATGAAAATAGTAGATTTTCTGTTTTTATTTTATTTAAGACAAAATAATATGAATTTATAATATTGGACATTTATCAGTTATAAGGTGAAAATAAATATTGGTATGGTACGTTACATTAACTTTAATGGCTTTTTTTTTTTTTTTTTAAATAGGAAGTACTTGATCATCAGATACTTAAGCTGATATATTCTTCTGTTTTTCAGATACCGCAAAACTTGCCATGCTCTGTTACTCTGCAGCCTGGGCCTGAGGACACAGGAAAGGTATTATCACTCATACAAGGCTCATTTTAACACCTTTAGATTTGTCACCCAATTTTGCACACATCCTGTTTGTGAAGCTTTGGCGGACTTGTCCTTTGTTCACCTCCGTCTTTCTCACTCCAGGCCTGTGGTGTGGATTTTGAGATCAGGGCTTTCTGTGCCAAAACGATGGAAGAGAAGAACCACAAAAGGTTTGATTATTTACAATTTTCTGCCCGTAATCATTTGTTTTCAGTGTAAAAGAGTTTAGATCTTATTTGAAGCTTATTTCTTCCTCTACAGGAATTCAGTGCGACTAGTGATACGCAAAGTCCAGTATGCTCCTGAGAAACCCGGCCCACAGCCGATGGTGGAGACGACGAGGAGTTTCCTCATGTCAGACCGGTCTTTACATCTAGAGGCTTCACTAGATAAAGAGGTATCGTACTGTTTAACCCTCATAACGCATTAGGGCCCGTTTGACCCAGAAGAGAGATATAAACATTTCTAAAACCTGCATAGCTTTTAGTGAAAGAACGAAACATTGCAAGTGCTTCAAGATCTTCAAATACAAATAATGTATTTTCTTTCAAATTTTTTACAATTATTTTGTTAGAGATAACCATTTAAAAAGATTATTGTTTTGGACCTGGATATGTATGGAGTACCTAAGGTGTCAAAAACCCTTTTTGTTAAATTATTTATGAAATTATATTAGTGTCAAAAACATTTGTAAAATATATTTGACATTTTCCCCATAACCCACACAATTTTGGGACTGAATTTTGTTGATACACATGAATATGTATGCCTATTGACAAACCATTGCAGCATGAAAAATAATCAAATTTTTTTGTCAGAAAGTGAACATTTATGCAATTAAAATGAATTTGTTTTGTTTGAAAACGGACTCATATCTATGTTGTTTTTATGTTCTTTTGTTACAAATAAATATGTTGGCTGCATAAATTTGGACTGTTTTTGAGCAATCATGAGTTATGAAGACAAAGGAATTTAGTAAATCATAGACAGATTTTTAGTGCTGTCAAATGATTAATAGCGGATAAAGCATATAAAATAAGTTTACAGTTTGTAAAAGATAGGATTTTAGACTGACACCCCCGCGAAATGCCCTGTTGGTGTATCTGTTTATAGGTATCAAAATGACAAATAAAATAAAGTATAATTTTAAGATTAGTACAGTTCTATATTATTATAAAAGTAGAATATATATACTTGAGGGAATTATGTTTCTAAGATATCAAATTGACCGCCCAAGTAGCGACACCCCCTGAGGGCACACACGCGCCACGTTTCCCCCCCCCCAAAATAACAGTGTTGTAGTTGCATGGCGTGCCCCTTTGTTACCGCCCTTTGACCCAAACTTGTTAAATTGATGTCCATATTTTTACAACATTTGTGTACTGAAAGGTAGTGCCCCCCCCAAGATCATTTTAGTGTGAGATATAATTTATATAAATATAGACATTAAATATTTTCAAAATATATACTGGATGTGTGTGTATTTATATATACATAAAAAATATACACAGAACACACACATACAGTATATTATGCAAACAAAAACTTTTATCGCGATTAATCATTTGACAGCACTAATAAATACATATAAATAATATTTTAAATATATATATTGTATGTGTGTGTATTTATACAAAATAAATATACACAGTACACACACATATATTATGTATACAAAAACTTTTATTTTGGCTGCAGTTAAAGGGTTATTATGCTTTTCACTTTTTCAACTGCAGAGTTACAAAAGCCAAGTCACTTCAAAAGGAGATATTTTATTTAACTGAAATCACTTTTCAAAAACTACAACGGATGACTCGTTTGGACTACAACGCATATTTTCCGGGATTTGTGATATCACAAATATCGACGAATGGGACGAGACCTGGTTGAGCTGCACTAGAGAAGGCAACGAGTGTTAGCACACGCTAGCTTTCCCAAGGAGATGACCTTAGAGTGGTTACAATCATTCGGGTTTAAATCGCGCTCAAATTGAATTGATTTTGATGCAATATTTACACTGAAGCTCGCAGGTGGCTATGCTGCCAATCACAACAAACATTGGCCCAGCTAACCAATCACAACACACACTGGCCCAGCTAACCAATCACAGCACATTTCGTATTTCAGAAGGCGGGCCTTCATTTGATAAAGGAACTATTCAAGCCGTTCATGCCAGACTGGGGAGAGAGGTGTTGTAATAATGTCAAATATGTGAAAAATAATGTGTTTTTCGAACAACCTAGTATGAGAGCCTGTTCTAGTACACCCCCAAAACAAAATCAAGACTTTGTAAAAGAGCATAATAGGACCCCTTTAATTGCGAATAATCATTTGACAGAACTACAGATTTTCACTACATTATGAAGGCTAACACAGATCAGTGCTAGTAAGAAATAATCAACCTATGAATAACCTCAATTTTTCTCACACAGCTGTATTACCATGGGGAACCCATCAGTGTTAACGTCCATGTCACCAATAACTCAACCAAGACTGTCAAAAGGGTTAAAATATCAGGTGAGTTATAGTCCTCCAATAGTCCTCCAATTGCTGTTTGTAGTTTGACATTATTTTCATATCGCTTTCATCAACTATGATCTGTGTACATATTCTTACAGTACTGTTTACATTTGTGTCTCTACAGTACGACAGTATGCTGATATCTGTCTCTTCAGTACAGCACAGTACAAATGTCCAGTGGCTCAGATAGAGGCAGAGTAAGTTTAGACTATATCGAAATTATTCTTCATCTCAACTTTTAGCTGTCTAATATTCAAGATTAATCGTTGAGATGTTATTAAGAAAACAAACCTGCCCAAAAATGACATAAAAAAACATGTCGTCTTCTTTAGTCTGGTTGCTGACTTTGAAATGATGTGAATATGGGTAACGATACGTTTTTTGTTCTGTCTTTGCATCCTACAGTGATCAGGTGGCATCCAGCTCTACGTTTTGTAAAGTGTACACACTCACACCCACTCTCAACAACAATCGAGAGAAGAGAGGACTGGCGCTGGACGGAAAACTCAAACATGAGGACACCAACCTGGCGTCCAGTACTATGTGAGTATTGCTGTACTTAATCACCACATTTTACCCATATGCTCAGTAGTTACCATTAAAAACACCTATTTATTTCCCTATAAAATTAGAATTTTGTGGAATTACAAAATGCAACTTAAGGGCCAGATTTACTAAACAGGGCAAATTAGCGTTAGTGAGCAATTCTGTAAAAGCGCCGATGGGAGGGAAAATTCTGCGGCTGATTTACTAACAATGCGCACATTAAAGAACACAGACGCAGCCAGATAATTTCCATAATTACCAGCGCAATCTACCAAGCACAGCGCAAATTACCGCCTACTTTAAGATAATGGCGCAAATACCAGTAATTTGATGAGCGCAAACGTTAGTAAATTTTGAATACTCCTCCCATAAATTTTGCGTCTGAAAGGGAAACTCCTACAAATGCATACAGTGCTACTTCTTCACTGCGTGTCTTTAGTAAATCCTGACAGTACTATTTTAACGCCGAAAGACAGTTTGCGTTGGCGCAAGTTGTTAGTAAATCTGGCCCATATTATCTTAATTAAAACATACAGGCGTATGTGCAAAAAATAAAATAAAAATCAAGCAAGTAAAGAAATTTAAATATTAACAAAATGCAAGTTTCATACTTTGAATTCTACTACTACTACTACTCTACCATTCAAAACATTGGGGTTGGTAAGATTTTTTTTATGTTTTTGAAATAAGTCTCCTTATTCTCACCAAGGTTTCATATATTTGCTCAAAAATACAGTTAAAAACAGTTATATTTTAAAATATTACAATTTAGAATGACTATTTTCAGTTTAAATATATTTTAAAGTACAATTTATTCCTATGGCGTCAAAGTTTAATTTTAAACATCATTACTCCAGTCTTCAGTGTCACATGATCCTTCAGAAATCATTCTGATATGCTGATTTGCTGCTCAAAAAAAAGATTTAATTTAAAACATTTGAGCTGCTTAATGTTTTTGTGGAAACAGTGATTATAATTTTCAATAACCTTACTGACCCCAAACCTTTAAATGACAGTGTATAAAAATGACCCTATTCATTTGTTAATAGACTTTCATTGTCTTGTTGTGCGTGGTTCATCAGTGAAAAACAGATGAATTTCCTGTTTCACAGTATGTCACATTGCAGAAGTGAGTTTTGTGTTGATTTTAATTCTTCAAAGGATAAAGAGTCGATTGACTGATTCTGTTTGTGTGTTTGCCTGCAGTGTGAAGGATGTGAGTAATAAGGAAGTTCTGGGTGTCCTGGTGTCATATCGGGTCAAAATCAAGCTGGTGGTCTCCCGTGGAGGGTGAGTCACCTGATCCTCTGGACAGTCAGTCACACACTAGGGAACAGTTTTGATTGGTCACATGTAATTCATTGTGTGTGTATGTGCGCAAGATTCACGACATGATTCACCTGTCCTATAGACACCATGTCAGTTCTCTGTGGATATTCACAATAGTCAGTTTGTGAGGTTGACCTTATTTTCTTATCTTTTTTTTTTCGGATTGATATTTTCAGTGGTGGTGCTTCAATTAGCGTGCTGTGCTTTAGCTGTTAAAATTTTGCAGGATGCTGTGAGCCTTGTGTTTTATATTCCCTCCCTGAACCCTCACCCCTCTGTGCTGCTTCGTTCTGGTTATCAAATCATTTTGTCATTCTCCCATTGTTTTATGTCTCTCTTTCTGTCTGTTTCCTTCCCTTCCCTTCCATCTGTCTCTTGTGTCAGGCTTTTAAGCAGCTTGCTGGAGAGGTAAATACATCCATTGTGCATTCTGGTGTCTTGCTGTAGTGTCTCTTGGTTTGCTCTACGATGGAGATGTGCATGCTGTTCAGTGCTCTGCTCAACTTTACTCTGATGCTTCCTGTCTGATATTCATAGTGGTAGAGCACTAACCTTAACACACATGAAGCCGCATGTATGGATGACGCTCACTAAGAAATGTCTAGGTCATATTTTTATCTCTAAATCCGAAGAAAGACATTTTATAATGTAAATAATTCTTACTCTTTATTACACCAAGGAAAATCATCCTGTATATATTTTTTTATACTAAAATAATGTATGTAAAACAAATACTACTAGAATGATGTATATTTACAGTTGTACTTCACAAATTTATACAAAAATTTATTTTTTCAAATTTTAAAGAAAATATTTTTCACATGAGAAAACATAAGCTTGACCAATGTTAATGGTCAGATATATTAATATATATATATGTATTTATTCCTTTACAAAGAGCGGTGTGCGTTATTTTTGTAGATGAGAATTTTTTATTTTTCAGTAATATATATTTTTAAAAAAAGTTTAAAATATCATGGTTACAGTGAGACGCTTAACACTGGAAGTGAATGGGGCTTAAATGTGATGAACATGTCAGAATCCAAAAAAATTGTTATGGTTCTACAGTAGTTTTTATTTTTGTACAATATACACTACTGTTGAAAAAAATTGGGTTGGTAAGGTTTTTTAATGTTTTAAATGCTTACCAAGGCTGCATTTATTTGATCTAAAATACAGTAAAAACAGTAATATTGTGAATTATTACCATTTAAAATGTTGTAAATGTTTTAATATATTTAAAAATGTACTGTAATTTATTCCTGCAAAGTCAAAGCTGAATTTTCAGAAGCCATTACTCCAGTCTCCAGTGTCACATGATCCTTCAGAAATCATTTAAATGCTGATTTGCTTATTCTTTGATAAATAGAAAGTTCAAAAGAAGAGCAATATTGATTTTGGAGTGAAATATGGCCTAGTCAGTTCGTGAGAGATTCGTCTTTCTTATAAGCTCTTGCACACCTCAAGTATTTCAAATGATGGCGGTGTTGGTTTTGTCTTTCATTCAGGGACGTCTCGGTGGAACTGCCTTTTGTTTTAATGCATCCAAAACCCACAGATTCCACCCTTTTACATTCAACCTCAGGTTTGTGCCAAGAAATGATCAAACACAGATAACAAAAAAAAAAACTCTTTAATTGCACTAAATAGGCTACATGGAAGTGTAACAGGAGCTCCTTCATTGTCACTTAATAATACTTTTTTTGTTCAACAGCTGCTCCAATGTTGGATCCACCAATTGACACCAACTTGATAGAGTTTGACACAAAGTAAGCAAGACTTTTTAAATATGAACAAAGCACACTGATCACGTATGTATTTCTCTCGTCTTAAGCGTTGTTTTCCATGTTACTCTTTCTAACAGGAGTTTGACCCCAGATGACGACATTGTATTTGAGGACTTTGCTCGCTTGCGGTTAAAAGGAATAATCGACAAGGAAGAGGACTGCTGAATTTATCATCTCGTTCATCAAGAGCAGAAGCGCTTCTCATCAAATTGTGCATCTCATCTCCTAAAGGGTGTAACAATGAAACGATTCTCATCTCATTACGAAAGAAGCAGTATTGGGATATTTGACTGAAAACTGGAGAAAAGTCAAACTTATTAATATACATATGAAAAGCTAATGAAGGAAGGGATTCCAGGGAATTTTGTACATTTTTGCATAGGCATGTGAAAAGTATATCTCCCATATTGTGCCAGCTCTTATGAACGGCAAGCCAATTTGTAAAGATGGTGAAATTTGCTCCATATTTATTACTTTACAGAGACGGTCATGTGATCTATGGACAGTATGGACAGATGGATGGTTTCATTGATGGGCTGTGCATGTTTCTCAGTGCTGCTGTGAGGATCATATGTGATTGAGCACATTGTTTTACTGCAGAATGTAAATATATGAAATTGCTGCTTTTAATTTGTTGGACTGCTGCATTGTTTTTGTTTTTTTTAAGTAAATGTATAGAGATTTAACATCCCTCAGGAGAAAGGAAAGTAGTTGTGTTATTACAATTTTCATACCTACAGGATTCACTGTTTGCCATCTTCTTTTTATTTTAAAACGGAATTTTTATTTAATTTTTTAAAATAAAATAACAGAAATAGAACATGGCTGTGTCACTGTGTTATTAAATATGGATGCCAAGAATATTAACAGGAAGAAAATCCAGTGCGTTTGCACTCAGGTGTACTTACTATCGTGTGTGTGTGTGTGAAAATAAGCTCCAAAAGCATAGAAAAATTGCCAAAAACATAAGATAATCAAGTCATAAGAAGGAGGTCGCTAAGTTTTGGATTCTGTCTGTCTGTCGGCTGCGCGAGATCTCACTCGATACCGCTTCTTCAGTCGACCTGCCAAACGTTGCCATCTAGTGGACGACAAATTAATTGCAAAACAATGTGCAAAGTCATTGAAGAAACAGTAATAAAATATTAACAGAATTACATTCACCTTTCTTGTGTTGCATTATATTTATTAATCCTCTCCGCCTCCTCTTTCTTCTCCTCTAACCAGCGGTCGAGGAGCTGCTCGTTCTGGAGGTTTGCGGCCGTCAGCTCCTCTCTCAGTGAGCTGTGCTCCAGTCTCAGTGCTGTCAGTTCCTTTGATTGACACTCCAGCTGATACTCGCATTCCTCTAGATCAGCCTTCAGACTGGAAGCCCCCTGAGCCAATACAACCGCTTCGGTCCTGTAGCGGGCAACTCTATGGCAGGAAGACACAGAGGCCTATTAGGACTGCTTGTCTTGATGATTTCGTCGTCTTATTCAAGATGTACCTGGCTGTTTGACCTACTGTGAGTGACAGTATTGTAACTCTGCCTCCTTCAGGTATATATTGCCAGTCAGATCAGAGATTTTCTGCTTGAGCTAGAATAAAGAGAAGAGGACGGATATTCCATCGTTAGTAGTAGTGATAGACTGTGGACACTGATACATTATTTCAGGATTCTTTGAGGAATAATGTTCAAAAGAACAGAATTTATTTGAAACGGAAGTCTGTAACCTTATAAAAATGTCTTTATTGTCAGTTTTGATCAATTTAATACATCCTTGTTGAATAAAAATGTCTTTTTTTTCCTGCAAACTATTGAATGGTGGTGTGTCAGGGTTTACACCAAAATATTAGGCAGCACAACTGTTTTTAACATTGATCATTCTAAGAAAATAAAAGTTTACAGAGTAGCAAATCAGCATATTAGAATGAATTCGGAAGGATCATGTGACACTGAAGGAGTAAAATATATTCAAATATAAAAGTTACTGTAATAATATTTCACAACATTACTGTTCTTCACTGTATTTTTGATTGAATAAATGCAGCCTTGATCAGCATTAGAGAACAAAAACAAAACTTTATTATTTCAAACTTGCATCAGAACATAAACTGAGAATAAATGTTTAAAAGTCCCAGTTAATGGCTTAATATGCTCCGAAACAAAAGAAGGTAAAAACAAATTTCATATAGATTAAGCAACTGAAACCTTAATTAAATGTACAAAAAAACAATGTTATGCACAAAATCTCAAGATCTGGTGGGAAGTAAATGATTAGTTTTAGCAATAAGGCAGTTTATTACTGATGTTTATTGGTTTTGAATATTACTCTCACCTGTTGATTAAGAAATTCCATCTCATTCACATTCAAATAAAGGGTGCCGCCTTCTTCTGGGCATCTAGAGCTTCCATTATCTTTGAAACTGAGTCAAATATGACAGCAAACAAAACAATAAATTTAAATGTATGCATAATCTATTCCAATAAGTCAAGAAATCAAATCAGTACTAAAATAGATGTCAGGCATTGTGTGTCTTACCTGGGTTTCGTGTGAAAGGTCAGCATCTCCTCCAGCCTGGACACTGTCAGAGCATCCAGTCATTACTGAAGCACTACTGATTGCTTGTTTCTGTACATTTGACAGCATCTGAAATAAAACTCACCTTTGTCAAACAGGCCAGAGAAAGGATCTCTCTGCCTGCAGTCTCTGTGAAACAGCTCTGCCCGCACGTGACTCTTCCAGGACTCCATGATCTGTGGTGGAACTCAGTTGGACAATTCACTTGTTTTAGACGCTTATCTGATGTATTATTACAGCGTTCTCACATTAGACATTACGTGCAGTCCTAGATAACTAATTTCTGTTGCAGATTTTCTCAAGATGTTGCGCAAATGGCTTCAATTACTAGTTAAACATCATCCATGTTTAGTTTTCTCCAACGCAGTCAGCGGGTTTCGCGTTCTGTTATTGTGTTCTTCCGCGGCTTCCGTAGTTCGCTACACAGTGAGAGCGCTTTGTGTGCTACAGTGGCAGAATATCTCGTCAAATTTAGTTTACGGTGCATCAATATAGATGTATGTAATTTAGTTTTCAAACGTATAGATTAATGAAGTGCGTTTATAATTTTTCAGTAATTAAACTCTTGTATAACGTTAGTTAAAGCGCGCGTGTGTGTTTGTCTGCTGTTGTTGATCATTCTGTTTGTTTGTAAGTGTTGAGCGCTTGTATTTTGTATGTTTATACTTATATTTTCTCTTTTTTTTCTGTAGGTTGTGTGTTCGGAATGGCTAACGACAGGCTGAGGGCATTAGAAGATGTGGAGAAGGAGATAGCTTGGATTTCAGTTTCTTGTTGTGCACAGTCTGTGCGGGCGCAGGTTTGTCACTTCATATCTCTTGTAACTGCCCATGATCCTGGTTTCATTTCAGTAATGCTCAAGGGGTTCGGTGGACCCTGGGGATATATTTCGCATACTCAATAGCCTTTGGTCAGCGTTTCATTATCGTTTTTTTCTTTTGCCAAAATCCATTAGTGAGTTTAATTAAAAATCATGTTCCATGAAGATATTTTGTAAATGTCCTACCGTAAATATCAAGAACGTCATTTTTTGATGTAGTTATATCCTTGCAAGGACTTCATTTGACACTCTAAAATGAGTTCCTCAATATTTACCATTGCGATTTTGCAGACCCTCCGAGTCCGATTTCATATCAGTCTTCCTATGTATCCCGGCTCCGTCTTGTCCTATCCTAACAAACCAACATCAATGGAGAGCGTATTTATTCAGACAGGACGCGCCGTGTCAAATTCATGGGTTGTGGTTGGATATGCCATTGCATTGTCTTTAAATCATGACGAAATCGTATTAAATATGATAACTACAGAACTTGACTGTTCCTCCCTGCTGACGAAAAGATGCTTAAAAAACCCGCTTAAGAGTACGTTTTTTTTACTATCCAAGTCCTGACTAGCCACGCTGGTTTTAGCTGGTGCATTCAGAATACTCCTTGTTAAAATCGCAGTAACGACCCATCTCGGCCCGACTGGGAGACCAGCAAACTGGATTACTTGCTGTTATGTATGTTTTACATTAATATCTGAGTTTTGTGACTGCACATTACAAATTATACATACATTAAACCTGTATATTTACAGCTTTACAGTGATATCGACATCTTTAGCACTTTGTCTATGTTTAAATTTCACGCTACCCAAATTTTGAATCTAGCAATGCTGTTCTTTTTTCATAGGACGATCGTGCTGGAGCTTTCCTAACGAGAAGGCGCATGCACAGTCTATTAGACCGACTTGCTAAGCCAGTTCCAGACCCTCCGTTCAACAGCAGTTTGCGAGTTGAACTGAGTGCACAGATCGTATCTGCACATCTGTTGTGTAACGTATGTGTGCTCACATCATCTATATTGTTCCCTATCTGTCTTGTGTCTGTCTATATATCTATCTGTGTGTGTGTATCTATCTGTCTGTGTATCTATATAGCATCTGTGTGTGTGTGTGGTGGGTGTGTGTTGTATCTATCTGTCTGTGTATCTATCTATCTATTTTCTGTGTGTTGTGTGTGTGTCAGGTATCTATCTGTCTTTGTACTCTATCTATGCTCTTTGTTGTGGTTGTATCTCTGTCTTTGTTCTATCTCTCTATCTGTGTGTGTGGTCAAGTCACGTCACTTTTTTTATATACCTTTTTCAAATAAGATTTGTGTCAAAGCATACTGAACAGCAATTATTAGAAAATAGTGTCAATAATGCAAAATAACAATAGTAAACACAAAATTTTCAGTTAAATGCAGTTCATCATTGAATTCAGTGATGTCATCATCCAGCTCAGTTTAAATAGTCTCTGTGCAATCAAGTCAGTGATATCGCTGGAAATGAAGTGTCCCCCAACTAAGCAAGCCAGAGGCGCGACAGCGGCAAGGAACCAAAACTCCTTCTGTGACAGAATGGAGAAAAAACCTCGGAAGAAACCAGGCTCAGTCGGGGTCTCCTCTGACCAGACAAAACCAGCAGTACGGAAAAATCAATTTAAAACGTAATAAAACAGACGATGAACAATATTAACAGCAATTATTATATGTTGCGATCAAACTTATAGCAGAATGTGGTAGTTGTGTATGTTGTTTCAGTGTTGGCATCATCTGAGGTCCTTTGAGGGGTTGCATCATCTCTTCTCAGGGTGTTCTAGATCCAGACTGAAGCTTGTGTAAATCCTAGTTGCAAAAAACAGAGAAACAAATACAAACATAATTATCGTAGCTGCTGTTCCAACCAAGCAAATTTGATTTGTTTAACCCAAGCTAAAGAATAATAATGTGCACTTGATCAGATACTGTATATTTGCAGTACAAGATTATGAGATGCATTTATTTGAATGCTTGGCCAAAGAGGTTTGTCTTTAATCTAGATTTAAACAGAGCGAGTGTGTCTGAACCCCGAACGGCAGGAAAAAAACAAAACAAAGGCTATTCCAGATTTTTGGAGCCAAATGCGAAAAAGCTCTACCTCCTTTGGTGGACTTTGCTATCCTAGGTACTATCAAAAGTCTAG
The DNA here is from genome assembly GCA_018155175.1 of Sinocyclocheilus anophthalmus. Taxonomy (NCBI): domain Eukaryota; kingdom Metazoa; phylum Chordata; class Actinopteri; order Cypriniformes; family Cyprinidae; genus Sinocyclocheilus; species Sinocyclocheilus anophthalmus. The sequence continues at coordinate 116,508 of JADLZN010003323.1, forward strand.
AGTTTTGTGACCTTAGGGAGCGTGCTGGATTGTAGCGTGGTAGAATACTAGTTAGGTACGCAGAGCTAACCCATTAAGGGCCTTAGAGGCAAGTAATAATATTTTGTAACTGATTCGGAACTTAATAGGTAGCCAGTGCAGCGACTGTACACTTGGCTAAAAAAAACTAAAAAAAAAAAGTTAAAAAAAACAGTATATGATCATAGTTTTCTTTTGAACCCTGTAAGGACTACTAGCCACTGCATTTTGTGACTACCTGTAGCTTGTTTATTGATGATGCAGGACAACCAGCTAGCAGTGCTTTACAATAGTCCAGTCTAGAGGTCATAGATGCATTAACTAGCTTTTCTGCATCAGAAACTGGTATCATGTTTCGTAACTTGGCAATGTTTCTAAGATTGAAGAATGCTGTTTTTGTAACATGGGGAATATTATTTTCAAAAGACAAGTTGCTATCTATTATAACACCCAGATTTTTGACTGTAGGAAGTAAAAGTACATACATCTAGTTCAAATTGTAATCCAAGAGATTATGTTTACTGTTTTTTGGTCCAATAAGTAATTTCTCTGTCTAATCCGAATTTAATAGGAGAAAATTATTGGTCCTCCAATCTTTTACATTTTTAACACACACTGTTAGCTTACATAATTTAGAAGTTCCATCTGGTCTTGTTGAGATATATAGTAGAGTATCATCAGCATAACAGTGGAAAATAATCCTGTATTTTCTAATAATATTAAAATGTTTGTGTATCTATTCTGCCCTGTTGTATCATCTCTCTATCGATCTATCTATCTGTTTGTTTGTGTGTGATTATCTGTCTGTGTATCTATCTATCTATCTCTCTCTGTGTGTGTGTGTGTGTGTGTATCTATCTGTCTGTGTATCTATTTATCTATCTATATGTGTATCTATCTATCTATCTATATACTGTATTTCTATCTATCTACTATCTATCTGTCTATCTTTCTTTCTGTCTGTCTTTCTATCTATCTGTCTGTGTGTCTATCTATCTGTCCTGTGTGTCCTATTAGCTTACCGGGGTCTGTGTGTCTATCTATCTGTCTGTTTGCTATCTATTGTCCTGGGGTGTCTGTCTAATCTGCTGTGGTCTATCGATATGTGTGTCCTATCTATCTGTCTGTTCTGTGTATCTCTCTATCTGTCTGTCTTGTACTACTATCTGTTCTGTCTGTGTATCTATCTACTATCTGTCTGCTGTATCTATCTGTCGTCGTTCCTTGTATCTATACTTTCTGTCTGTCCTGTCTGTCTGTGTTACTCTTATCGGTCTGTCTGTCCCTGTGTATCCTGTCTGTCTGTCGTCTGTCTTGTTTACTTATCTGTCTGTTCTTCTGTGTACCTACTATCTGTCTCCTGTTCTCCGTCGTCATCCTATCTAGCAGTTCTGAGTGGTAAACTCACTTCTATATCTGCTCTGTCGTATCTGTGTAATCGATATCTACTCTGTCCCTGGTCTGTCTGTGCCTACTTCTACCCTCTTGTCTTTCTGTTGGTATTATATCATCATCTGCTCTCGTCTGTGTATCTAAGCTTGTCTGTCTGTCCTAGTCGTAGTCTATGACTGTCGGTCTGTCCTGGTGTATATCATATTCTAGGCTGGTGTTCTGTCGTTCTGTGTAGTTCCTCCTTCTGGCGTATCGGTCGACTCGTTCTGTCTGTCAGGTGTATCATAGTACTGTCTCTCTGATTTCTCTGTCTGTGTTCTTTTTCTACCTTCTGTCTGCTCGTGTCTGTCTTTCTGTCCTGCTGTATCTATCGATTCTATCTCGTTCTTGGTGTGTGTGTGTGTGTGTATACTATCGAAATTGATCTAAGTTCTATGGATGTCTTGTGTATCTATCGTTCTATCTATCTAAGGTGGCTGTTGTTTGATGTGCTCATTCTTTCTTTCAACCTATCTGGTTCTACGGTTGTTCCATCTGTCAATCATTTTATCAATCCATTAATGCTGTGTATATATGTATAAAACATATAAAATTGGAAGAAACATTTGACTACCTCTGTGATGTGATGCACTAACTTCTTTGTTTCTTTTTTCTTTCTCTCTTCCTTTCTGTTTTTTGAGTAAAGGTGGCAACAGGTCAGCCTCATGAGGGATCGACATACTCGGCCAGAAAGGACTGTCAGATGGCCCTAAACCGTGCAGAATATGCCCGCATCAAACTGGGAGAGAAAATGCGCACAAGAGCCTGCCACCGGCGAAGTGCGAGGCGTGATCCGCAGACATAAAGACCTATTAAATGGACTGTTGCATTGCAATATCTGCCAGCTGACTTTATAAGTATCTACACGCATCAAAACCTTATTGAATCCCATTTACAAGCATCCACACTTTTTGTTCTTCATAATCTAAAGAAATTTTGTTTGACAAACTCAGTGATTTAAATATATTTCCCATTGTAACATCACCAAAGCTTTTGTCTTATTGAGAAATGTTACAAGTTTTCTTATTTTCTGTTATCAATTTTTTATAGTTATGACAAAAGAACATTAAAAACATTTTTTCCACTATGTAGTTATTTATTGAAGGAAACATAAGACTCCCCATTCACATTCTTACGTTGTTCATCACAAATGTGATATCAAGTATACTACACAAGGGTGTACTTCAATAAAATTATAGACATTTATATTACCACACAAATGTTTAAATATTGAAATTTAAAAAAAAAAGTCAAACATACACACATTCTACATGAACACCATCAACTATCATATGGACTCCTAGTGTTTTATAGTGTCTTTTAGGTTATTCATCAGAAGTCAACTATTAAAGACCTTCTGCTTGTTTTGTTTATTTATATCATAGGGAATGTGGAGCCAAAGATCTGAATATTTCTGAAAAATATAACACATAACATGCATATATACTGTTTTACATGATTATTTCAATTTGTATTCATTACGCTATCAATATATCTAGTGTTCAGATTTTGACCTGAAGATGAACTGCCAAATATATCCATTTCAGACAATGTAACAGAACAGACTGTCCTCCAAGATCATTGAGAAGTCTTTTAAAAATAAATAATTATGAAAAATTGCTATTGAATTTGAAATTGTTTGGGTTTATGTGACCATGTACTCCTGGCGCTTGTTAAGGCGAACCTGACACAGAGACACAGCGCCGACACCTACGTAGATGGCAGCAGCAATGAAGCAGTTGATGCCGACTTGGTTGTAGAGTCCATAAATGTTCTGCGGTGGATTCTTGCTGTTGAAGATAAGAAAGCTCACAAGTAAACATTTGCATGTAGAAATGCCATATTTGGCAGTTCTCATTCGATACATGTAGTCTATTCAAAGCTTCTACGTTAATACTTGCATTCATTAACAACCCCATCTCCAATCCAAAGATATGTGGGGTCGGCATAGAGTGTTGCTTCCCTGGGTAATTTCCTCTCTGTTTGAAATTAGTCTGGGGTTATGAGCCCCCAGGCTGTCATTTCATGTTTTGATCAAAATTCACTAAATTGTGAAATATTATTACAATTTATGATAACTATTTTCTATTTGAATATATTTTATAGTACAATAAATTTATTTTAAAATATAATTTATTCCTGTGATTGCAAACGTTGAATTTTCAGCATCATTACTCCCTCTTCAGGGTCACATGATGCTTGAGAAATCATTCTAATCGCCTGGATATTGGCTCAACAAACAATTCTTTTATTATTTATGGTGTGAAGGAAACCAAAAGACAGCTTTATTTTGAAATGGGAAATTTTGTCTTGTCTTTATTTACAGTCACTTTTACCTTAAATCGAAGGTGTCCTTCTGGGTCAAAAAAAATTAACAGTCCAAATCCAACTACCCTTCCCCATACACTACGGTTAAATGTGTCTAATAGAGTTGATCAGATCCCTCTCTCATACATGGAACTAGCATTAATATGTTCAAGAGGGGTAGAGTACTTACTCATCACTGATTGGTCCGCTCCCAGTAAAAGGAACACTTCGATCAGCACAGCAGATTTTGCACTGAAGAAAATCCCCAACATTGACTGGAAAAAAAGCCTACCGGTTTTTATGCCTCTCTCAAATATTACGACATCATGTGTGGTAATTCATTTATGGATATTGGAACCCAATCTCATATGCTATTAATACCCCACACACAAAGAAAAAGAAAAGAAAGAAAATGTAAAAAAATGTCATGTCAAGGCGGTAAAGAATAGCTATCGTAGGCTTTACTACATCCCTGATGTCGCCAACACTGCGTTACATTAGTCCTCATATAGCTCCTGGTATATTCGGCAGATAAATACATGACTGAACAAATCTGTCTATGCACATTTATTATAAATGTATGCCCTTTTTTATCAAAAAAATAAATAAATCTAAACACAGCAATATTTACTATTATTATACAGAAAGAATGTTCCTGTCGTTGTAGCTACAGCTAGCAAGCAATGTCACGATGGTTATAATCCTTACCAGCATAATGACACCCCAGATGCTTAACACGATCCCACAGGCGGCCAACTTCGGCCCACAGAATAAAAGCGACGGCATTTTATCCGAAATCGCCCACCGATTCTTCCTCTCAAAAAAACTAGCAAAAGGATGCTACATCCAGTCGGGATGATGTCTCCAGCTTTCTCTCGATCCAATCGACGGGATATAAATCGGCAGCACTCGGGTGTGTTCGACTAGTACCGGAAGCGCATTCGACTGTGCTCGGCTATTTTCGTATGGGTGTTGCGCGGTTGGTGTGCAATCATTTGATTGGCTATGCACTGACCAATCACACGCCTCATTTTCGAACCGCATTGTACTCTGGGAATTTTTAGTTCGAACTATTATGTTCCGCTAATGCTGATTATAGAGCCTTTTTTAAATTAGATATAAAATAAAGATAAAGATATTTTCCTACGAATGTTCACTGGATGACTGCAGCCGTAATTTTAAACCGGTTTGATCGTTTAAGTTATTAAGCGCAGTTGACTGAGACTCGACTGCACTGTTGTTGTATTTGTGTCACTCCAGCATGACTTCAGCTTCCACAAAGGTAAACATTTGCTTTGTTTTGCATTATAAGTATTCTTAAGTAAGTGATCAATCAAAAGCACATATACATGTCAATCAGGTGGGCGAGATCTTCTCGGCTGCAGGCGCTGCTTTCTCGAAACTGGGTGAGCTGACCATGCAGCTGCATCCAGTGGCAGACTCCTCTCCTGCAGGGTGAGATGTGGTTCATGACCTGCTTTCCGCTCAAACCGCATCTTCTGCTGTATTTCAAATGTACCGTCGATGTTTAAGTGTAGTCGATATTTTATAACTGACTTCTCTCAGAGCCAAGTGGACCGACACGGAGATCGAGATGCTGCGTTCTGCAGTTCGCCGCTTCGGTGAAGATTTGAACGGCATCAGCTCAGTCATAAAAGAGCGGACAGTGTGAGTGTTTCTGAAGCTGTAGGTGTGATAGAGTTACAGCTGTGTAATAGTAAGATGTTCTTTTAATTACAATATATTATTATATAATATACGCCTTTATTTGACCCTCTAACTCTAAAGGCCCGTTCACACCAAGCACGATAACTATAACGATATTAGCGTCCACACCAGCGAACGATATCGTCTGTTTATTCTAAGCGCATACTCGTCTCGCCGATTTAAATTCTCGAGCTCGTTATAGCAGTATTGATTCTAATTGGGTGTCAATGTTTTTTATCGTTCATCAGCTGAAAAAAATCGTTCTGAAAGTGATCACAACGATATCGTTCCTCTGTATCGTTATCGTTATCGTTATAGTTGTTGTGTGAACTATGTTATTCTTTAATATTGAGAACGATTTTTTTAGAACTATATCGTTATCTTTATAGTTATCGTTCTTGGTGTGAACGGGCCTTAACACTTCTATTCTATTTTTAATTTCTACTTTATTTTTGATCTTTTTTTTTTTTTTGTTTCAAACATAACAACAAACAACCAACACTAGCTTTTCTATATTTTCTATTCTTCTACTTGTTTTTTCTTGTGTAATGGGTGTATATGGCGTTGTCGTGATTCTTTTTATATATATATGATATATATTCTATAGATGATATATATTCTATATATACACGCTTTCTGCTCCAAGTGTACGGGTGTTAAGGCCCGTGAGTCACCAACAAGCAGGATACTACTAAAGATCACGCTAATATTCTAAACAAAAAAAATCCCCGTGTTCTTTCTCAATAGTAAAAATCGATAGTTCCACCACAACGAAACTAAACGATACAGAGAACGATTATCGTTGTGAGCACTTTCAGAACTTTTTTTTTTCCAAGCTCATGATCGATAACAACACTGACAGCCAATCAGAATCCATCCTGTTATCACGAGCTCGAGAATTTAAAGCGACAGACGCATGTGCGCTTAGAATAAACAGACGCGCTTTAGAATAACAGACATATCGTGCTCATGGGTGGACCGCCTAATATCGTTACTAGTTTATCGTGCTGTGTGAACGTAGCCTTTAGGCTAACCGAGACTTGTCATTTGCACTTATATATTGTTGCTCTTTTTTGTTAGTTTTGACTGCTTTTATTGTCCTCATTTGTAAGTCGCTTTGGATAAAAGTGTCTGCTAAATGACTAAATGTAAATGTATTAAATACTATATATATATAAAATATTAAAATGCTCAAACATTACATGTAATATAATTTAATTGTGTGGAATATAAAATGCATGATTTTTGTGACTGGATACATTTTCACAATTGTATTTTACTTTGTCATTCAGTGTAACAATAGCTTATATATCAAAACATCTTGTCAGGCAAATTTAGAATAAGACTCATTAGATGACATTAATAGACTAAAACGAATTAACTGCAATTTAAATCTTTACCAATCTTTGCCACTGTCTTTCAAATAACTAGGTTTTAACCATTTGTCAAAGAATTTTTTTTTAAATATATTATGAAATTTAGTATGATCACTTTTTCTTTTATACATTTTAATAAGTACAGGTCAGAATAAATATGTTGTTTAATTTTTACATAAATAATCTGTTATGCTAAATGATGATGGAACATTATTTCACCCATATTTTGACATTTTATTTTCACAAACATTTTTTGAAATATTAAAGTAGACACTTGCATTTAATATGTTTTCTATGTATATAAGTCTGTTTGCCATGTTAATGGATGCGCCCAAATTCCATTGACCCATTATAAATATTAGAAGATGATCAGAAAGTATTTAATATTCTGTGAAAAAGTAGGTATGGTGCCTCTTACCCCATACTTAAATAATTTTACATTTTTTGCTCTAACAACTAAACATTACCTGATGCATCATCACTCATACACTAAATATAAATCAAATCATCTACATGTGTTTTACCATTTTAATTAAATGCACATTGTGCTTAAGGAATAGTTCAATTAAAACAATGAAATCTGTCATCATTTTGCAAGTCCCTTCACACCTTTAACGAGTGTTCTTCTAGTTGAACACACACAACAACACACAAAGATATATATATATATATAATAGCTATATATATATATATATATATATAATATATCGCAGAATTCTGGTAATCAAACAGTGTCTGGTCCCCATTGACTTGCATAGTATTTCTTTCCCTACAATGGAAGTCAATAGGGACCAACAACTGTTTAGTTCTTTAAACTTCTGTCTTTTGTGTTCAACATATAATAAAAAAAGAAACCTATATAGGTTAGGAATGACACGAGGGTGAGTAAATGATGACAGAATGTTCATTTTGAGTTACTGTCCTTAGAGAGGAATCTTTCTTCCCCCATCTCACCCTATCTTACCCTAATGCACCACAAAAAAACTTTGTCTCTCTTTTTCCTTTCATCTTGTAGTGCCCAGATTAAGACCACAGTGAAAAGGAAGCTGTATGAGGACAGCAGGGTACCTCTCACTGCAGAGTCGCCTAAAAAAACCATGAAGAAAACCACAGTGACGCTACCGCCGCCTCCTGCATCAGTCGCCCCCACTGTTATCGCTGTGCCGACCTCGCAGGTTGTTGTGACAACTGGATTGCAGAGTTCTTCATCTTTACAACCAGCAATAAAGAACCCTAAACCAGCAGGTGACTCAGTTTCAATGAAAAAGGATAAATAATGAAACAAAATCCAAGCAGTGTGGTTATATGCCTGTCAGTGCACTTACACAGTTTGGCTGTCTATTATCAGATGTGACTCTGAGTGCTCTGAATGACTCTGATGTGAACAGTGATTTGGTGGATATCATGGGGCTTGGAGAGGGTTCCACTAAAAAACCAAACTTTGACCAAGGTGAGTCACATTTTGAATGCATTGAAGGATAGAAATTAAAGAAAATGAAATGAAAATTCTGCCATCACTCACCCTTGTATCATTCAAAAACATTTTATAGTTCATGTGCATTCATTATGAAGCTGGAAAACAGGGTCTTTGCAAGTCTTAATTCACCCCTCCACAAATGAAGTAATGGCATTAAATCTTGCATGCACTGCAAAAAAATGAATGTCTTCGTCTGTATTTTTGTCTTGTTTTCCAATACAAGTATCTAAACATCTTGAAAGCAAGATACATTTACTTCACATGCAAAATGAAAGATAGTTGAAGTCTTGTTTTCTGATAAATTGAACAAAATTAGGTTTATGCCTAAAGCAAGTATAAATATCCATCAATGGGGTCAGAAAATGTTTTCCATTTAAATGAAGTTGCTTTGTCTGAGCCCATTAGCACTTTTTTTTTTCTTGTTTTAATTGTAAATTCAATTCACTTTGATTTCACAGAAAACAGGACTTCCTATCTTATTGCTATTCAGTGATTTAACAATCTATATATTTGCTCTGGAAAATATATTTGCTTTTACAAATACGTTGCAGAAGGTAAAGTAAAAGGTATTTCCATGTTGTAGTTCAACTATATATTAAGTAATGGAAATCTGTAGGATGTTATTTTTTTTTCAAAATGCTGATGCATACATATTGTGTGCTCCATAGACACATTTAGAGAACATATTGACGTTCCCTTTAATTTATTGCATGAATTTTCTTTAATTGGTCTTTAAAAAGTCTTAAATGTACCTTCATAAAACCTGCAGAAACCCTGTAAAACATTAATTCCATTCATTGTAATTGCATGTTTTTAATGCATTTCCTACATTTTTCGTGTATTAATCAAAATTGTTTCACAGATACTGATATCACAAATGACATGAAGGTGACTACATGGTGACAGAGTTTTCATTTTGGGGTAAATGAATGCATAGGAACAAAGTGTGTTGATTAAATGTGTTACATTTTCTTTCTTTTTTCTGGCAGAGAGCTTGAATCTGGACTCCAGTCTTATAATGAACTCCAGTGATCTGCCTCTGCTGTCCCGCTGATCTTCACTTGTCAGTCGAAGTGATATTCAGGTGCAACGGGGGTTTAGCAAAGATGACCAAGCTTGACCATTGCTGTACACCTCTACCACCTTTTCTGCTGTGGCTTCAAACAGCACCAGAACTGTACTACATCGCCAACCATTCTCTACCCACGTTAGTGAAGATGAAGTATTACTCCATGAAAAATAACTGCATCCTTAGCTCTTATTATGCAGCAAAAATAGATAATGGAATTATGTTTTTAGTGGTTCATGTTGTGTGATCTGATCTGCCCACAGCTGAAAAGGGGTTTACAGGACAGTGGTCAAACTACTTGTAAAAATCCTTCCTTTTTTAATTATTAGGCCCTTTTGGCTGAAGTAAAGCTTTGTGAAGTGAAGTGAGATGCTGCTTGTAATGAAACAACATCAAAAATAGTTTCAGGAGAATTTTACCATTTTCTTTCACTGCCACTGTATTAGGTGCAGCTTCTATTCTATGTATATATATAATTTTTTACCATTACAGAATAATTAAACTGGTCATTTCAACAGCAAACATAAGACATGCCTGCTTAAATTTTATATGAACAAATCATCCCGTCATACAATTTCTTGGCTCGGCATAAAAAGACAGCATACAAATCAATAAAATGAGTTTTTATTATGATCTTTTTCATAAGAATATATGGTATAATATACATTTTATGGTAAATGAGATTTCTTTTCTGATAAATGGACATTCATCATGGGCGACTGAGAGGGAATAAATGTACTTTTGCTACCAATATGTCAAAAAATATCCATCTTTCACTTAATTTTTCTGGCTTCCAGAATATATTTACAACTTGAACGAAATCTATCGGCTTTGGCATTTCTTTACAATGTTTTTCGTGCAGTCACACAATCCATTTATTTTCTTCACAACACCACTCGATCATTTAAGGAGGACAAAGAAAGGACAAATCGTGATTCTCTCTCTCTGACAAACAGATACAACAGAACCTGTCGTCATAAGTGTATGGCAAATCTGAAAAAGAAATGACATGGTACTTATTCTACAAATGATTCAGAACAAACAGCTGTCAAGTCTTCCATTCAGGTTCTTGATACATACCTGGAACTGATTATCCCGATGAACTTGACATACTAATTCCAGCAACTTTAATGCATATTGCACATTTGTAATCACTTTTAAAGACCCATAAACATTGGTATCAAACTTTGAAATCTCAAGGACCCCAACAACTGGAAATTGCAAATGACAGTGCAAGTAACTTTGGAATTAAAACTAAAGCTGTAAGGCATTATCACTGAATTAAAAAAACTAAATGAGTAAAAATAAAAGGCAATGACATTATATCGAAGACTGAGCTGTATTCCTCCAGATATATGAATATGGAAACAGAGGAACGGCTTCAAATGTCTGATGTGCAACTTTAGAGACCGACAAGCTGCCGGTGTCCATACAATAAAGACTTTAGGAATCAAGAATTATGACAATGAAGTACATACTGCTACCAGAGCCTTTACACATTCATAAATAATGTAACATGCACCACAATCAACATCGTTTGCATAATGCTGTGAAGTATCATGGTAGATTTGCTTTAGAAGGGCTTCCAGTTCAATTAACTGCAGCGTGTCACTTTTTGGATAATACATTTTCTTAATAAAATCCATCCAGCTCAAACACCACAATTAAAGCCACAATCCAGAGAACTGCTGCTTTTACAGAAAAATCAGATCGACTTCAAAGATCTGAAAATATTTCCCAAGTGAAAGGATTCAAACATTACAAAACAAGACCCATTACAATAAAAGTAAATATGATCCCACTCATGTAACAGCAACATTGATATCTAACACTGTGCAAACAGTACAAGAGAAAGAGTATGGTATCCACTGAAACTGTGAGTGAATCGATGTAGAAACGTGTTTTGTAATGCAACAGCTCATCCCTTGCAAGTATCTTAAGTCCTCAATTTCTGTACATAATTCACAACGTTTAGGAGGGAAAAACAGTTTGACTAATGATTTTGACAATGTCGTTACTAGGCTCTAGGTCAGTTTTCGATGTGGACTTTTAACTGAAAGTGCTTAGCGTATACAACAACAACAACACCGGATTGTAGATGCGAAGTGAGACATCTAGTCTTTACAGTACATGTTTTACATGAATAGTTCAACCAAAAATTAAGATTTGCTGATCATTTTTTCTCACCCCTCAGGCCATTCAAGATGTAGAAGAGTTTGTTTCTTCATCGGAACAGATTTGGTTTAGCATTAAATCACTTACTCACCAATCGATCCTCTGCAGTGAATGGGTGCCGTCAGAATGAGAATCCAAACAGCTGATAAAAACATTACAATAATCCACACAACTCCAGTCCATCAATAAACATTGTTTAAAGCAAAAATCTGCTTGTTTGTAAGAAACAAATCCATCAAGGCATTTTAACTTTATACCATCTCTTCTGGATTATTGTGATGTTTTTATCAGCTGTTTGGACTCTCGTTCTGACGGCACCCATTCACTGCAGAGGATCCATTGGTGAGCATGTGATGTAATGCGAAACCTCTCCAGATCTGTTCTGATGAAGAAACAAACTCATCTATACTGAATGGCCTGAGGGTGAGTAAATTGTCAGCAAATATGAATTTTTGGGAGAACTATTTCTTTAAGTAAGCGATAAGCGAATCAAAATATGGGAGTTGCCTAAATGCACTGGGTATTGTTTCCAATGATTTAAAGAATATTTTTCAAACTCAAAAAGTTCAGTCCAAGCTAAAAGCTATATGGAAAAATAAACATATTTACAGACTCGGATAAACGCAAGATAGAAACACAAGATTAATACCTACCAAAATAATATTCGATTATTCACATATTTATACACATTTATACAAAAAGTTGACATCTATGGCCAACTGATTTTAATACTCTCTATGCCTTAGTCCTTTTTTCTACGCATTCTGGACGTTGTGCCACTGTTGGACCCTGTTAATGGAAGCTGAAGATGTACCAAGATACAAAAATGTTTTGCCACAACTCGAGGAAAACGAAAAGGAGCAAAGCTGGTCTTTCTTTTGAGTCTGTAAACTAAGGAAAGGGTCTAACCTGAACACTTTCATTGCAAATGTGTTATTGCAGATACTATTTCATATATACAGCAAACTATTCTATAGGCACCGAAGTTCCATAATTATTCACAAATTACATGATAGCCTGCAGCATCCATGTTGTCATGTCAGATACATCCAGAAGATTGTCTTCTTATATTGCATCTTGAAATCAAAGTAACAACTAGTTCGAATTTCCTTCAGAAGTGATTGAGCTGAAATACTCTATTCAAAGCACCAAAATAAAGGCAGGAAAACAAAAAGGGACAGAACTGAGATTAGGTTGAAATTTGGTCTTCATTTTACAACACCTTGCATCCAAAGCTCTACAAGGTGATGATGTGATGAATACTGGGGTTTAGATGCTGGGGTGGTGAGAGGTGAAGGGAGGCGGAGGGGAGAGGGACAGGGGGGTGGCCTGGGTGTTTGAACCAACAGGAGCAGTCCCAGAGGAAGAGTCCACTGACTGGGAAACACTGTATGTATGAAGAGATTCATTAAGTGCTGAAGTAGATCACATAATGAAGCATGAGATTCTGTTCCATTTATTATTTAAGCATCATTGTAAGACTCACCTGACTGTGTAACTGGTTATGTGAGCAGGGTCTGTGACTCCAGCGACAAAGAGCTTTTTGGGCGGACCGTCCGATTCCACTCCACCTGAGTAGAGGAAATGGGGGAAAAAAACAGACAGATAATGTAATATGACAACAAAATCACTGGAGAAACTGATTAAAAGATGGGAATTTTAATACTGGAACTGAATGACGCTGCTTGCAACAAACAAACAGCATCACTAGTGTAGCTCGATTCACAAACTAGTTGATTCTTTTGAATAAATCAGTCAAAATGACTCTTTTCTGATGACTCATTAAGTTTTAAACTCACCGTTACTATGTACTTATGAAACGCAATGCCAAATAAGACACATATAGAAATATGTATCCTTAGAATTACACCACACTACCATTCAAAAGTTTGAGGTCAGTGATTAAAAAAAAAAATAATAATAATAATTTTATTCAGTCAGAATGCATTAAATTGATCAAAAATGACAGTAAAAACATTTATACTCCTTTAAAACTTTACATTTTATTTTAAATTAATGCTGTTCTTTTCTACTTTCTATTCATCAAAGAGTCCTGAGAAAAAAAATCGGTCACTGTTTCCACAAAAATATTAGTTTTTTTTAACATTGATAATAATAAATTTCCTCAGGCAATAACTAAAATGCACATTAGAACGGTAGCTGTGCACTGGGGGGGGGAAAACTGGAGTAAATTCAGCTTTGCTATTCCATGAATCAATGACATTTTTATTTTAAATTGTTATATTTCATAATATTACTGTTTTACTGTATTTTTTTTATCAAACAAATGTAGCCTTGGTTAGCATAAGATAACTTCTTTCAAAAAACATTAAAATCTTAACCCCGACACTTTGAATGGTAGTTTTACTTCATACAAAAAAAGATACTACCAATAAAATATTAAAAGTTCTAGTAATAATAATTCTTTCATTGTATTCATTAGGATTCCTATCCTTTCTAATAAGTTTCTAATGTTTGAAACAACATTAGAAACAACAGGTTATAAATCATTACCTTTCCTTTTCAAAGGTGCAACTGATGGCCATCTCACTCCAGAGCTCACAAATCCTCTGTTCATTCAAAAACAAATCAAAATCTTTGTTCAGAAAAGATATTTGTGTCTCTTGTTTTTTGAACTAAAGATGAGACCAAATTCCTGCTAGTATTGACATTTGAAGGATATACATTCTAATACTGTAGTTTTATTCATTAACTCAGCCCTACCCTCGAAACCTCCGAGTTGGACTGGGTGAGGAATTAGGAGTGACACCGCTGTCCTGGGAATGGAATCCCTGCATGGGACGTACAGAGGTGAATAACAAGAACGACAATGGATTGAAACCCAAAGAGAAATACTCACTGGAGACAGATGGTCATGCCAATGACTTGCAGGAGGGAAGGGAACAGCAGGCGAGGCACTTAGATGAGAGGAAATCAAGTTAAAATAAGTGAATATTTTGATAACCCTTTCATTTATGCACAATTTTGTGTTTGGTTACCTTAGTCTCTGTAAACTTCCTCTCAAAGTGAGCTCCATATTCTCAATCTGGACGACACACATTGTACAATAAAACATAACTTCCCTGAATTAATGTTTCTTTAGATACAAAACAATTGTGCCTACTAATAAATCTCTTCCCAAAACTACAATGTATTCTTTCTATCTCTTTTAATTTGAAAGTAAATGCAGGATACATGTACTCAACATACTCGTGAACTCATTACTGTTTAAAAGCATCACAGAATCGATTCTTTAGTTCTCACCTGTCTCTTGTGTTCGGATCTCTCACAAGACAGCGAGAATGGGGACAGAGGAAGGGTCTGTAACGCAAATGAGTTATATAGGTTTATTCGAAGTTTTTAGAAAACTAAATGCCCAAAACTGATATTCACAAACCATCTGAACACTCACCCGTGAGGGACAGCTCGGGTTCACAGAAACGCTGCTCCGACGATACCGAGTCGAACTATTAGAGCTGAATACTGTCGTCCCATCACTGCAGCACCAGCAAACAAGAGTTTAGTTTAAAAGAATGTTTTGGGATTCAATTATTTATCTACATGATTCAGTAGTGTATATTGCTGTTTTAAATGAATTCACAAGGTAATGAATATTGGGTTGCAGCAGTCATTGCAGTTCCCTCACCTGACGTTCGTGATCATGGGGGCGCTGTTGGACCTTCGGAGGGCTCCTCCTGCGCCTGCGCACTGGTCCACCTCCATCCTCTCCATAGCTCGTCCTCTGGCGCCGGGACTGCGCGTCACTCGCGGCCGGCCTGAACGCGACCTGACGCGGCCTTACCCCCAAATCTCACCCGGCAAAAGCCCGACCAGCAGGCCTCACGCCAAAATACCCGATCCAATTTAACTGAGCGGACTGCTTTCCCGTGTCTATCGCATTTTGTTGAAGTTTTTAAACGAAATAGTGTCAGCTTGATACACTAATTTCAAGAACAGATGTGAGCTCGAGCCACAGCTGGTTTATCGGATCGCACTCAAACTTAGTATAAACTCCTCAGGTTGCTTTCGTCGGCGTAAACATGAAGCAAATACAGTTATTTCTGTGCATTAAAGAGACTTTTCGTATTCAGTCCACAAGTTAGGTATATTCAGCACTATTTCCAATGCAAAGCCACCAACTCGACAAGGTCCTTTAGCTTTTTAATCCAATCCAATTTATCCGAACAGAGCAAATACAACATCGAAAAGCAAAAACAGCACATAAGCGAATTAACACGGATCAAAGTAGTCAGAAAACAAGCTTTCGGGTCTTTTCGGTCAAATGTTGCGATAAAGGTGAAGCTTTCTGCCACGGCTTATTTTTTCAAGTTTACCTGCTAACGTTAGTTTGTAAAGCAGTCGGAAAAATGACATAACACCATCCCGATCAAACATGTGATCGTCGGCTCTGTCGGTGAAGGCATCCTCAGCTGAAAGTCTCTGCTGATAGTCTGAAACCCGGGATACATTAAAAGTTTTCGGTCATTTCTTAATTTAGAAAATAAAACATATTTCCCGCAACCAAATAGAGATTGTGCATCCCCTTGTACAACAGCGCCTCGCTCTGGTAGACAAGAGAATTGCACAGAGATAAAGCTCTGTGCTCAAGAGAAGTGAGTATGTGGCGTGCAACTATTTACTGCGTATTCTTTTGCCAATTATTCTGGCCTTAATGCAAGATATATAGAGTTTGCTTTTGAGATGTGTCTGAGATGTGTTTTGCTTTTCAAGTGTCACCTTGGGATGCATGACAGTCATACTAAACCATCATACATCAGTAATGCACTACAAAACTGTATTTGGACAAGGTAAACGTGCATATAAAATTTAATTAAGTTTTGATGTAAAAAAAAAAAAAAGATTTTCATGATTCCTAATGCATTAACTAATTTTAACAAATCAAATAAACCCCCTTGTAAATGGCTACAAGTAAATTATGCCAATGTTAATTACATTATAACAAATAATAAAATTTCATGGTAACGTTTTATGGATTTCACACTCTTACATATTCAAGATTAACCATTTACCATAACCGTAGTGAATTCTATCATAACATTCATAAAACAAATATTTTCAGTTGTTTATGAAGTGGTGAATTCTTATGAATTTTACACTCTTACATATTCATGCCTAATCACAATGGTAGTCTGAAAGTGTGTGTGTGTGTTCAAGGTAAACATCAATTTAAACAAAATAAAATTAATGTGTGGTGTTGCTTATGAATTAGTGAATGTTTAGGAATTGCAATCCAAGCAGAAAAGAAGCATGGTCATTTACAATGAGCTGAAAGTATGTTTTTTTTTAAAAGTTTGATTTGGAAAAAGTTTGTTTTTTATTTTTGAGATACATTCAAATGAGTTTTTATTCACTACAGGATCTTTATTCAATTGTAAAAGTACGTGCAGTTTGACAGTTTCAGGATCTCGACAGCATACAGGTCATATTAGTCTTGCTAATAGTGTGAGCAAATCGGTTTAATTGTCACAAGATGTCAATTAGTAACTTTTTGCTTCCTGTTTCTTTTGTATATTATTTTGGCCTGTTGACTGTACTTTACTTCTAGTCAGTCAGCAATTAATAACTTATTTTATGCATAAGAAATGCCAGTTTTATACTTTCATAAATTCTTATTTCAATATTATTTACTGATTCCATTTTTTTTAACTCACCAACTCCAAAAACATTATGTTTAAAAGAGATACTTGGTCACAAACTAGCATAAAACATACAGCAATACGTAAGATTGTGTGAAATTGCTCAGTAGCATGAATGAATAATAAATAAAATGAAATCTAGAGCATTAAAAGTAGGTCTGTCCCATAGAGACTATGCATCTATGTTATTCCTGAAGATCTCGAGTCACTTTCATGAGCTTCCTCTGCTTTATGTGAATTGCCTTGCTCTTGATCCTCAGCCTCTTTCTGTCCTCCAAGAATCTGTAAAGGCCAGAGCAGGTGGGTGTTGTGACCGCCGCTGGTCCGTCCACAGCAGGCTAAGCTTTTGTCTCCTGTTAAGAAATAAAGGAGTGCATTGAGCCAGGAATTGCAGGAAGCCAGCGGCCGAGTGATCTTGTAGCAAATGGAAACCATCCGCATGGTTTGGCACTCGACGGCCTTGGTTTCCTTGAGGACGAGGAAGAGAGTGCGTGTGATGTGGAAGGGCAGGAAGCACAGCGCGAACAGGATGGTTATGGTGATGATGGTTTTAATGGACTTGCGCCGCCTATTGAGGTACGGTGCATGTGGAGAGCCAGAGATGGACACGGACGTCCTGTCTTTGACCCCTTCGACCCCGCCGCACATTCCCCCTTCCTCTTGCACCTGGGGCTGGGAGTGAAGCGTTTGGAAGATGGTCCACACCACCTGCGAGTAACACCATGCAATGACGATAAAAGGGAAGAAGAAGCCCAGAAGGTGTAGAACGATTCCATAAGGCACGTATTCGGAAAACTCACTATCAATTGCGTCATCCCAACAGTTCCTATATACCTCCACCTCGACTTTTCCAGCATCTCCACTACTTTCCGACCAAGAATCAGTTCCTTCGTTCACCCCACCTCCGATTTTCCTCAAAACATCCCCTGTTTTGGCAAACCGGACGATTGGGCATGTAAGGATGAACACTATGACCCAAACAGTTGCGCAAATGCCCCTAACCGCCCGCTTGCTCTCCAAAGCAATGTTTCTGATCGGATGACAGATTCCCATGTAGCGATGGACGGATATACAGGTGAGGAAGAAGATGCTGCAGTACAGGTTGAAGTAAAACAAGAAACGCACCAGCCTGCACATGAAGTCTCCAAAAACCCAATGGTCACGCATCACATAGCTGGCCACGAGGAACGGCAGCGAGAAGCTGTACATCAGATCCGTGGAGGCCAGATTGACCATGTAGATCAGCGAAGTGTTCCACTGACGGCCGCTCCTGCACCGGTAGGACCGAAGGAGGACGGTGGAGTTCAGGACGAGGCTGAGCAAGAAGGTCAAGGAGTAGCACAGAGGCAAGATGATGTACTTGTAGGACTCGTCGATGCTGCAGCTGTGCGGTGTGCTGTGGTTATGAACATCTGGCTGCAGTGATACATTGGAGATTGAAGTCGTGGTCTTCATGATCAGCTGTCCTTGATCTTGTTACCACAGAGCCACATCACTGTCTTCTCGAGACCTCTTCAGCTCCACATTCTTCAGCCTTCAGGATATCCTGTGAGGACATCGCTCCAAAATGGAGAAAACAGAGGAGCGTTATATAGTTTTACTGTGATTGCATTGTAAATCTGGACTTTCTTGTAGTCCGTCCTATAGTTTATTTCCAAGCAAACTGCAGGTTGACCAATGACTCAGTCCTTCAACTTTATCTGTCTATAGTGCTGAATCGGCCTCTTCTGGTCTATTACCCCATCAATCAGTAACAAACCATTCTGTAAACCCTTCATTCATCTTTCCATCCCCCATTTTTTGAGTCCCATGTACAGTATTAGACGAGTTCTTTCGCACTGCGGTTTTTCTTCACACAAATTAAGAGGTATCAACACGCGCCACTTCCTGGCCCAACTGACCCTGTTTGCAATGAAAACTGCGAAGCGTGTGCATTAAGATGCCTAATTTATGGCTAGACATGGCTGATGCATTCATCTATATGCATAGTGCCTACATAACATGGAGCAGTAATGACAAAGTCTCCATGTTTGGTTCATAAAACACTTGAGTTTGTTTAATGAATATGCTTGTGTACTACAGAGGCAGTTTTGGTATTACAATATCATGTGTCCTTGCAGGTATGTTCCAGTAAATAATTAATTCCCATTCATTCAGACAAGAAATGCTGATCGGAAACCCAATCCAGCGTGCAGTTCAACACAAAACCATGCATATCGATTATAAACACCTTGATTTGATTATTAAAAGTTAGAAAATGTAAGCTAGAAAAAATGTGATAGTATCATAGAGATTGAAATGACTGGATAGGTCATCCTTATTCATGTAAAGCTATTTTCTTTTTATAGCATTAAAGCAAAGTTTGTTCTGATACATGTAGACCATTGAAAGTAGATCTAAATGAAATATCTTACCTGCTTAAAGGTCGAGAAAAAAGGTAACTTGAATGTGCAGCCAAAATGCATTCATTTCTTCACGCATTTGATAAAAGGTCAGGACGAAAAGTTCAGTACTTTTTGCTGCACTTCTTGAACTACAGTCTCTGTGTACAAATTACTTTCTCCGTTTGGTATCCAGATCTGCTAGGTTTTACTAATCAGTAATTCTGTGTGCTTTCTTGTTTTCTCTCTGGTCTCTGTGCCCTCTCTCGCTCCCTTGCTGTTCACTGTGCATGAATGGTCAGTCAGCTGAGCTGCATGCAGTTGAGTACATTTATGTACAGCAATCTAACGGAAACACACAGGTTGTTATGTAAAACATACCAGGGCTAAACAAGTTTTGTCTTATAAACCCCCATAACCCTCACCAGTAACACTCAAGTAGTCATTCATTAACATCAAACCAAATATTTTTTCTATTAACTCATATTATACTGTTTATAATATTGCATTGTCATTAATGGAATAGTTGACCCAGAAATGAAAATTTGCAGAAAATGTACTCCACCAGTGTAGATGGTTTGCTTTCATGAACAGATTTGGAGAAATTTAGCATTACATCACTTGCTCACCCATGGATCCTCTACAGTGCTATGGGTTGCCATCAGAATGAGCGCCAAAACAGCTGGAAAAAAAATCTCGATAATCCACACAACTCCAGCCCATCAATAAAGATGTATTAAAACAAAAAGCTGCATGTATGTATAGCAAACAAATAATTTAAGGCATTTTAACTTTATACCATCACTTCTGGATTATTGTGATGATTTTATCAGCTGTTTGAACTCTCATTCTGACGGCACCCATTCACTGCAGAGGATCCATCGGTGAGCAAGTGATGAAGTCCATTATTAAACATTTCGTGAAGTTACCAATCCATCATAACGGAGATTTAACTTTAACTCTAAATTGACCAAAATCAAATCCATAATCCAAATAACATGTGTCCAATGAATAAAGTTCATCCCTGTAGTCATTAAACTATACAATAATTATATACAAATTTTAACTGTTTGGCTTGTAAATGGAGCTTGGTCTGTGCATATGTCGATCCTGACAGCTGAGACAACTTTTTCTGAATCTTAAATCAATATTTAGGGTAGAGGACGCGGTATTTTACCGCCTGAAAACAAACAGTGGGAGTTGTGATGCCTTGCAGCTATTTGGACCTCTCATTCTGACGGAACCCATTCACTACAGAGGATCCATTGATAAGCAAATGATGTAATGCTAAATTTCCAAATCTGTTCATGACAAACTAATCTACATCTTGGATGGCCTGAGGGTAAGTCCATTTTCAGCAATTTTTCATTTTTGGGTCACTTTAAATCAATACTGTCGGTGGGAAGTCAAAAAAGTACACATTGTTATTATACAAAAGGTATATAAAATGTGAAATACTTATTATGATTATTTTTCATAAAAAATCAATTGAAAAAATATCACAACATTAATTCTGACTTTAATCTATAAGGAACCACAAAAGGAACTTAAGTATCTTTTAATGCAGAGTATGTATGGCATTACCGCTTGTCCCAACGACTGTGCATAAAATAAATGATTTATTAAATTATTGTGAATATTTAGCACTGAGATATACTTGCATTACTTTTTGTTCATTTTTTTTTTTTGTATAAGTTCGATACACAGGAAAGTTATAAGGCACATTCATATGACGGCATTTCATGGCGATTACATATACTGTATTTCAATGGAATGCTTAAAGTAACTGATGATTAATACATCACAGTTATTGATCACATATGGCTTTGACAGCAGCTCAATATATTCTCTATTTATGGAAGTAAAATTAAACTGTAAGTGACATATGATCAGAGCCATTAGAGTTTGTTATAAGGCACTTTTTCCCACAATAAAACTTGTGACTATAATAAATGTGACTCACATTTGAACAAAAGTTTCTGTGAGGGCTACATTTCTTCAAGAATAAACAGGATATTCTGGCCTTTGTTAGTCCACAGGATGAGTAACAGTAAATTACTGCTTTCAGAAAGTGCCAACGTTAAACTGCAGTTACACAGTGTTCCAAACAAAAAGATCGTTCATAATGTCATATCCTGTACATCCAGGAGCAAAGCATCTTGCTTAGTCCGAAGGTGGTCCCGTACTACGAGATGTTTCACCAGTTCTGAGCTCAAATCTAAAAGCATGAATCAAATTAGTGCATGAATCACTATCTCAATGGCATTTGAAAAGTGCAAAAACATTTTGGAAAAGAGTTTAAAGAAGCATTAAAAAACTGCACGACATTTGTGAGTTGTATTATTGATTGAAAATGTTGTTGCTGCAGTTCAGATACTGCAAATTGTATCACTGAGGAAAAGATACCTTGAATGTCCTCGTTCAGCGAGGCCCTGAGCGCATTCAGCTGCAGTAAAGAGCATGTCTGCAGATCACTAAGGCTAAGAATATTTCTCCTTATGTTCATGCTACTGTGGGTGGCTTGCTGAAAATAAAACAAAAATATGCACAAAATAAATACCAGAGAAATTACCACCAAGACAGTCACACAAAAAAACCACACTGGATTACATTCAGATAACACTTACACTCCTTTGCCTTAAAGGCACAGAGTACAACAGTAACATTCCAGAAGTAAATATTAGTGCTGTCAAACAATTAATCGCGATTAATCACATCCAAAATAAATGTTTTTGTTTACATAATATATGTGGGTACTGTGTATATTTATTATGTATATATAAATACACACACACATGCATGTATATATTTAAGAAAAATGCTATATTTGTATATTAAATATACATAATATTTTCAAAAAATACGTTAGAAGGCAGTGGTATTTATATGTACATAATAAATATATACAGTACACATACATATATTATGTAAACAATTGTAATTTTTTTGTATGCAATTAATCGTGATTAATCGTTTGACAGCAATAATATATATAATTAATTGAGCTATATATATATCTCTAAGAACTACGTTTATTCAGTAAGAATGCATTAAAGTGATCAAATGGACAGTAAAGACATTGCCGTTACAAAAAAGTATAGACAAAATTAAATGCTTGTTCTGTTGAACTTTCTATTCATCAAAAAATGTATCATCACTTCACAAAAAAGAGGCACTGTTTTCAGCATTGATAATAATAAAGTAACAAATCAGCATTAGAATAATTTTGACGGATCCTGGGACACTAAAAGATGTGGTAATGATGCTGAAAATGTACTTTACCCATCATCACATACAGTCAAATGACATTAAACTATATTAAAATGGAAACCAGCTTTTTAAAATTGTAAGAATATTTCACAATATTACTGTTTTTACTGTAATTTTGATCAAATAACAGTTAAAATTTTGATCAAATACGCATAAGATAGGTTTTTTTTATTTATAATTTTTTATACTTATTACGGGTATATTATTTTATGCTTCAAATGAAAGTTTGAAATGTTGTGAATCATCCCAGAGATGGCTGGTTTGGTTCATTACAGGAACTTTTTATTGAAGAATTTTTTTGAAATCCATGTGGAGAAAATGAAAAGGGAAAAATCTTATTTTCTGCCATCATTTACTCACCCTTATGTGATCCTGTGGAACTTTATCCTGTGAAACACAAAAGTAAATATCTTGAATGACACTTTTATGGTGTTTTTGAATCCATTTTGAAACTTGAAAGCTTCAGTCCCCATTACAAGCTCCATTTTTGTTTTGTAAGTGCATGCATAAACCACCCAACGCATTCTCCTTTTGTGTTTCACGGAAGAAAGACAGTCATGCAAGACTGTTGAGTGAACTATGTCTTTGAAACCTCTCACCTCTTTCTCCTTCTGTTCGGCCCATAGCTTGTCTCTGAGAGTCCCGAGTGCTGCTTTTACTTCCTGTTTTAGCCCCCGAGAGCAACTCCCACGTACCTCTGCCTCACATGAGCTCTGAGGATAACAAAAACCTAATGCTTTTCGCAACCTCATAAATCACGACCTGAGATACAACTCAGGAAAACTACTATCACGAATCTGCACCCACCTCTTTGCTAGATGCTCCTTCGTCATCCTCCTCCTCCTCACTCTCACTGTTGTTGATGAAACACAGCTGAAGGTTTTTAGGACTATTAAACCTGAAGGATGGAAACACACAGCACACATTAAACAGAACAAGGTAGCTAAAGTTTATGAACATGCACATGTGAATTACCGTGACGTTATGACAGGGACACGGCAGGGACTGTAGTCGTTCTCATCCGCCCATGGCTCCCGATGGAGTGAATGCTGTTTTGATTCTGTCCAGCATCCAAGTATTCTGTCTCGCTCTGATAAACCTAGACTCTGAAGCATAATGAGGTCTTTAATATTTTAATAAATGAATGTATATAAAGTCCTGATAAAATGTTACCTCTGCTTTTTTCCTTCTTTCCTCTTCCTGCCTTTCTAGCTCTGCAATCCGCAAACTTAAATCTTCCCATTGCATGATGGGTAGGTCGTGATCACCCAGGGGGGACTCCTCACTTTGCTCTTTAGTCCCCTGGCCCGAGGGTGAGGGGTCATCAGTGGTCCTCTCATAATACCTGTCGCTGTCTGGATTCTCCTCCATCCGTTGGAGAGTGATGCTAGTCCAGCATAGACAGGCTAAAAGCACATGCAAAACTGTATATATTATAAAATATAAAGACATAAAATAATTTCCAAAACCTTTCCAAATCTTTCATAAAGCTAAACAAAAAAATATTTTGAGGGGGGAAAAACATCCAGGGTGACTCAACAAAATTAGTATGTTTTCAGTCTGAAAAGGTGATTTTAAAAGCACATTTCTAAAAGATGTTCTTTAAGAAATGTTTTTATGTGGTAAGTGATAAGTGTGTTGTGGCAATTCAAAATACATTTTGAAAAGCTTGGGGTGGGTGATATTTTGAATGTTTCTGAAAGTCTTTGAAAGTGCTCACCAAGGCTACATTAATTTGATACATTAAACAGTAATATTGTAAAACATTATTACAATTTAAGTCATTCTAATATGCTGATTTGCTGTTCAAGAAACATTTCTGTCAACATCATTAATCAGCTTCTTAATGTTCTGTGGGGAAAACATTTTTTTCAGGATTATTTGATGAATAGAAAGTTCAAAATAACAGCATTTATTTGAAATAGAAATATTTTTGCAACATTATAAACATCTCAAGAGTCACTTTTGGTCAATTTAATACATTTTCGCTGGATAAAAGTATTAATTTCTTTAAATGACCCAATGGACCACAAACTTTTGAACAGTAGTGTATGTTGGGATGTAGTTGCCTTGAAAAAGCAACAGTTTTATAGCAAATTTAGCTATCATAAAGAGCATATTTCATAACATACTTCAGGAGAATTTGGAAACATGGCTGGGAACAGGCCAAAAGACATTCTCATGGAGAGAGAAAAAACCACGTTTTGTTTCTGTATACAGAAATTGCCTGCAGAGAGAGTAAAAGTTGGAATCTGTTTTTCGCTGTTAATATCATTGTTTACATGTTCATGAGGGTAAGACACTAGGGCATTTTATTTTATTCCACACCTTTAAAGAATGTAGCCATGCTACATTAAAATTCCTGTTTTCAGAGAAAACAAGCCCAGCACACTCAAATCACATTAAAAAGAAGTAACGTGAGCATTTCTGTTTGCTTCATGGCGCATGACTAATACTTGAATCCTTTAAAAGAATCCACTAAAATATTTTTTCTATTCATCATAAATGTTATACTCCATTTTAGACGTGACAAAGTTGGATCGTTTCGTGGCTGAGCCTCCGGTTCCAGTTTTCTTTTCTTTTCTAGGAGTTTTGACATGAATTCACTCACCTTTTATCGTAAAACTGATGTCGACATCGCGACTGTCAGCTAAAATTCAATGTATTTCAACATTTCACGCTGTTTAATGAATTATTTCTCACTACTTCAATCCTTCCTCTGCAGTCGGCTGGAGAGGAAACACCCCTCTGGCTTTCCCTTTCCTCCCGCCCTCCGTCCGTGTTTCTTCAAGTATGTTTTCTTGAACCGAAAGTTTACGGCGACTTTTTATCGATGTCGATCGTCTGAACTTGTGGAGTCAGTTGCTGCAGTTAAAGTCTGAATTGCGCGTTAATGTTTTGTATAGTGATATAGTGACAGCTGGAAGTGCAGATAAGACTGTTTGGGAAGGGTTGAGAAAGTAGGTGTCCGATTTCACATGTTGGGACTGGGAGATGAAGACTGCGAGCAGATGGGAAAGTCTGCGGGACTGTGGCGTGTTCACACTGCTGATGAAAGCTGTGATGCAATGCTTCAATAATGTAGAAAATCACATCCCCTTAAACCCGAACAGAAACTTCACATCGCATCTCTGTGTAAATATTTGAATATTTCTGGAGGAGCTCGAGGTTGCTGATGCAGTTTGAAAGTGGACTAAAGGATTGACAATATTTTGAATATGAAAATAAGACGGAAAACGTTTGAAAAAAGAAATAATTTTATTATGCAGGATGATACAATAAAAAGAAAATTATGAAATATTGAATGGAATGTTACAAAAGGAAATATTAAACAATATTCAAGTTGTGTATCCATTAAATAAATAGTAAGACATTATCTTCTAAAGAAGTGCTATTGCACGACAACAACAATTTCAAGTGCATTAAAAAATAGACAATTCCAAAAATATATATGCCAGCATTTTTTCCTCTAGGAATGTTTTGCATTTTTTTTAGAGCTATATCTTTTTTTTGTTTTTTTGGATAGTTTCCTAGACAGAAAATAAGCGTTATGTCGCTGACCCATTTACGTACATATATAGGCCATGTAGGCTGTATGGGTCATTGATGCAAATCATTTTTTTTTTTTAGAAATGTATTACATGTGGAGCTCATATGTTGTTGTCATTCAAGCAAAATAAGAATATTAATAGTAAGACATTATGACGATCATGTAAATGTTTAAATTCAAATTTCAGTTATGTTTACATAAACTGAACTAATTTCTAATATTTTATTATTATTATTTGTTGAAATAGAAAAATTAATTTAAAATGAAAACATTAAAATTTAAAATCGTGACAGATCTAACTATCATATATCATATAGATCTAGTAATATATATATCTATTCTAAATTATAACACACTACTCGTCTCTCTCCGCTCTAATATATATATTATATATACAAAAACTTTGATCCTAAAAAAAAATTATATTTTACTTAAGAGTTTGATGTTTTCCTTCAGCATTTACATTACGTTCTTTTCCTATAAAAAGAAAGCAATACAGTGTAAATCCCCTTCATGTCCTGCAACTGTAGCTCCTAAATCAATCTGTCTGTTCTGGTGGAGCTTCCAAAAGCTCCCACTGTGTGGCATCAATGAGCCTATAGTTGATGGTCGTATTTCTGTGGCTTGTCTGCCTTGTCCTGCGCACCTCTTCATAGAGACTCTCAAACACTGGCTGAGGGGGTGTGAATCGGCCCACCCTGGCCAGGTCCAAGTAATAATCCCACTGATCCTTGCTCCACAACCCACCTGAGGAATCAGGGGCCTTCACTGCAAAAACTGGTCTTGTTTACTCGTTTTTTTTTCCACTCCCCCCACTTTTTGTTTTCGTTGCATCTCTCTCTGCACTTCCTTCTCCATCTCTTCCTGGGTGGGCAGCTTTACTGAGCCCTCCAGGATAGCAAGAGCAAACTTAACCTATGGATACAAACAAGAACATTAGAGTGAGAACCAGTCCCATTCAGTATTCAAATCATATTGCGTTTCCTCTCTGCTCACCTGACAGTCAAAATGTATGAAAGGGCAAATAATTTTGCAAATGCCAAAAAAGAAAATTGAAGGGAAGCCAGGGGGCAGTAAGTATTTGTAGAGTGGAGTCACAAAAAGATCCTGTACGTCCAGTCCCAGCTCTGATGGACAAAGGAAAGGGAAGTTAAAGTTGTATCCTGTACAGAACAGAAGAATATCAGCCTGGGTCACTGATCCGTCCTGGAACTGTAAAGATCCGTCCTCTAAAACCCCAACAACAGCGCTAGCCTGCCGGATACCCAGAGGAGGAGGTAAGGACATGGTTGGTGTGTTATGACTTAGAATCACCTAGAATGAGAAAAACATTTGCATATAAGAAATTGAAAAACAGTCGCTCAATCTCAGTCACTTATCGGTGAGGCCAAAAAAGTCAAAATCAGTAAAAGACCAATTCAAAGTGTTTAATTTTAAATGTTAACCAATGAGATGGATAAAATGAACAACACAAAGGGATACGGCAATCAAAAATAGCATTTCTGTTATTATTTATTCACACTCAGTTTGTTCTAAACCCATATGACTTTTTTTGTGAAACTCAAAGGGAGAAATGTTCATACTGATCTTTTCAAAACAATAAAAATGCATGGGTGGGAAGGTTTAAAGTCACAATAAAATGGAAGTAGCGACACATTTTTTTCTTCCATATTGTGACGTTCATCATAGTGTAACACAATATTGAAAAAAACTAAGCAGGGCGAAGACTTGTTTGCTAGCGGTTGCTGATTGTTTTTAGAGATACGTGTTGCACTCAAAAGTGGAGGCAGATGAACGTGAGCTTGCATTATTAATTATTGGAGAAACCTAGTATACAGTGGTGTGAAAAAGTGTTGGCACCCTTCCTGATTTCTTATTTTTTTGCATGTTTGTCACACTATAATGTTTCAGATCAAACTAATTTTAATTATTAGTCAAAGATAACACAAGTAAACACAAAATGTAAGGTTAAATTTTTGGGGGGAAAAGGGGTTTTTTTTTTTTTTTTTTATTTTTAACTTAAAAAAAGCGAAAACAAAATCCCAAATTACATGGCCCTGTGTGAAAAAGTGTTTGCCCCTAAACCTAATAACTGGTTGGGCCACCCTTAGCAGCAACAACTGCAATCAAGAGTTTGCGATAACTAGCAATGAGTCTTTCACATCACTGTGGAGGAATTTTGGCCCACTCATCTATGCAGAATTGTTGTAATTCAGCCACATTGGAGGGTTTTCGAGCATGAACCGCCTTTTTAAGGTCATGCCACAGCATCTCAATAGGATTCAGGTCAGGACTTTGACTAGGCAACTCCAAAGTCTTCATTTTGTTTTTCATCAGCCATTCAGAGGGGGACTTGCTGGTGTGTTTTGGATCATAGTCCTGCTGCATAAACCCAGTGAGCTTGAGCTTGAGGTCACAGACTGATGGCCAGACATTCTCCTTCAGGATTTTTTGGTAAACAGCAGAAATCATGGTTCCATTTATCACAGAAAGTCTTCCAGGTCCTGAAGCAGCAAAACAGCCACCACCATATTTTACTGTTGGTATGATGTTCTTTTTCTGAAATGCAGTGTTACTTTTACGCCAGACGTAATGGGACACACACCTTCCAAAAACTTTTGTCTCGTCAGTCCACAGTGTATTTTCCCAAAAGTCTTGGGGATCATCAAGATGTTTTCTGGCAAAACTGAGAAAAGCCTTTATGTTCTTTTTGCTCAGCAACGGTTTTCATCTTGGAACCCTGCCATGCAGACCATTTTTGCCCAGACTCTTTCTTATGGTGGAGTCATAAACACTGAACTTAACTGAGGCAAGTGAGGCCTCATCCACCATCTTTGGATGTTGTTGTGGGGTCTTTAGTGACCTCTTGGATGAGTCGTCGCTGAGCTCTTGGGGTAATTTTGGTCGGCCGACCACTCCTGGAAAGGTTCTCCACTGTTCTATGTTTTTGCCATTTGTGATAATGGCTCTCACTGGGTTTCGCTGGAGTCCCAAGCTTTAGAAATGGCTTATAACTTTTCCCGATGATAGATCTAGAGTTACTTTCTTTCTCATTTGTTTCGCATTTATTGGATCTCGGGCATGATGTCAGCTTTGAGGATCTTTTGGATCTAATTCACTTTGTCAGGCAGGCATATTAAGAGATTTTATGCGAAAAAAAAAAAAAAAAAAAAAGGTGTGGCAGTAACAGCCTGGGTGTGGCTAGAGAAATTGAACTCAGCTGTGATAAACCACAGTTTTAACAGGGGGGCAAACACTTCTTCACACAGGGCCATGTAGTTTTGGATTTTGTTTTCCCTTAATAATAAAAACCTTCATTTAAAAACTGCATGTTGTGTTTACTTGTTATCTTTGACTAATATTTAAATTAGTTTGATGATCTGAAACATTAAAGTGTGACAAACATGCAAAAAAAGAAATCAGGAAGGGGGCCAACACTTTTTCACACCACTGTATATCAAGTTAGGACTTTTACTATTAAAAACAAAAAAAGGTAAGAAAGAAAAGAGAAAAAAGGAAAAAGGCACACAGAAATTGTTCACATAAGACTGTACTAGCATTCTAAATAGATAGAGTGAATTTCACTTCATGCGACTTTAAATTAGGGCGAGTCTGTTATATTTGAGACTCCAAAGACTTGAATCAGTGTTATTATCCTTAACTAAAATTAAAACCATAAAACACATTTTTTTATACTTGGAAAACATTAACTTAAACTTGTTTTATTTCAGCTAGTTGCCAAGGCAACAGTTCTCATTTTTTAGTTTAACTTTAAAAAATAAAATAACTACAACTGAAATAAAAGTTAATACAACTATATATACATAAAATCTAATAAAAAATTTAACACAAAAAATGACTAAAACTTTAACTAAAATAAAAATGGAAAAAAATAAAATTTTTTTATAAATTAATAAAATCTGAATAAAACCTATAATAGCATATCAATATTGTACATCTCTTAAATGGACTGCTTTTATGGTGCTTTTGGAGCTTGTCAGCGTCCGTCACGATTCCGAGCAGCATGAACTAACATCTTTTGTGTTCCACAGTGAAAAGAAAGTAATTCGGCTCTGGAACAGCATGAAGGGTGAGTAAATAATGATCGATTTTTGTTTTCAGGTGCCCAACCCTTTAATTTTCAACCAAACAAAGCTGTGGCATTTAAAATGGTATGTGACATTATAAAAAAGGAAGCTAAGCCACAAACCTGAGCATTAACTTGGGCTAACTCGATGGAAATATCCACACCAGATGCTCTGGCCCCCAAGACCACAACGGACTTGTTGGCGAAGGGCTCTGAATAGCGGTACGAGTGGCTGTGCATGACTTTCCCTGCAAAACAGCAGTGGAAGAAGGCACAGATAAATGCAAGAAGATGAGAGACAGAGAGATAAAAGGGAAGATGCAGGGGTGTAATGAGACTAATGGCTGGGGCTTTCAGGGTTATGCATTTGTAGTGATCAGTGATCATTTGTTGTACCTTTAAAATGCTCAATTCCAGGAATGTAGGGCAGGTGGGGGTCGGAGTAATGCCTGCAGAAAGAGGAAGGAAATATGAGTCAGCGCTGAGACGCTAAAGGGCTCCTGTGGTCTTCTGAATTCCCTCACAGAAATGCCATATGAATGCATAACATAATACCCATTCACATCACCTCAGCGAGAATTCAGCCAGATAAAAGCCTCTGGGTATATCATAGGGTAAATGAACATGCCACTATTTGAATAATTCTATGCATTTAGAACAACACCACGAAGCTGCAATCAGAGATTAGATGCAGTTGTGTCCATTTGAGCATGTCTGGGAGATAAAAGGACTCTTTAAGATGGCATCCCTCACCCGTTGCAGACGAACACAGAGTCAAACGTCTGCGTGTTCTGGTCTCCACGTGTGCTGCGCGAAATTACCTCCCACGTCACAGCTCCCCCCGTCTCCATCTCCATGGAGACGGGCTTCACCTTTTCCACCACCGTGCTGAACTGTGAGGGGAAAAAGCAGTCTGTCATAAGCAATATTCTTGCTTCCGTTGGAAAGAAAAATACTTAGTAACACTGAGAACATTTCTCGAAACACACTGGATGTGTCCTTCGATTTTGTGGTAACGCTGATGCCTTTGACAAGCAGGGGTCAGTGACCCCTACATGCCTGATCTCAACTTTCTGGCCACAGCGGTTCAAACAACAATATTTCCCTAACAGCTCTTTTTACTCGACTAATACAGTTTATTTGGAGTCTTATGTAGTTGGACTAAGAGACTACTAAGAGAGTCATGCATTGCTTTCTCAGATTTAAAATAAACGGACAGATGCCAAATAGCATTTGTCGCATGATGATTGATCCATAATGTCATTCACGTCAATATTAATTTTGTTTCTACCTCTCATACATTCACAATTTCCAATATCATCAGTTTCCCTCATTATTATGGATTTTTTTTCTGCATTCTATACAGTCACAGGAATAGTGATGGACTGGTTTTTAACAATAGTTTACTCTGGATGGTTTATTTGTGTCCTGTTTAGGGTTTATTAAACTTAGACATAAAAACCTGCAATGCCCGTCTATGTTTCTTGCAATAAAAGAGCAGTTTACTAGGGGATTGATTCAAGAAGTAGTTTAGCCAAAAATTAAAATTTGCTTTAAATGTACCTCACCCTCAGGCCATCCAAAATGAGTTTGTTTCATCATCGGAACAGATTTGTAAAAAAAAAATTCAAATTGGCAAATGTGTCCTCAGCAGGAATGGTGCCAGCAAGCAAGGAAACGGTTCAAACAGCTGATAAAAACATCACAAAAATCCACAAGCAATCCACATTACTCCACAAAGGGGTTCCCCCCCAACATTTCGAATTGATGTCTTGTCAATTAACGTCACAGCAAAAAAAAATTTTTTAAAGAGTGTTTGTAAGAAACAAAGCATTTTAACTTTAAAATGTTGCTTCTGGCCAAAAAATCCATATTCAATAATAATGCTTCCTTCAAAATTTTATTCCTTGTTGTCTTCTCACATCGTAATCCACCAACATTTGTTTAGAACTGTTTTGGATGGGGTTTTTTTTGCTTGTAAACGGAGTAAAATTGATCTGTGCATATTTCTCGCCTGATTCAGACGAGCTACTTTGCACCGCCAATATTATGGATAGAGGACTCAGAAGAAAGGGTTTGAAGGTAAAAACTTCTTAATGATGGACTTGTTTATTACAAAAATGCACTTTATAAAATATTAATTGATGGACAGGAGTCATGTGGGTTGTTGTGATGCTTTTATCAGCTGTTTTGGACTCTCAATCTGATGGCACCCATTCACTGTGGAGGATCCATTGATGACGTGAAGTGAAGTAGGGTAAACATACCTATTAAGCTCACCAAAAGCTACGTTGAGACATTTTTAGTGCACAAGATATTGGTTTCAGTACAAAAAGTTATGTTAAAATAAAATATTAATCTCTCACACAAAAATATTAAATATTATTTTAAAATGACAAAAGCATTTCAATTAAAATATACATCATTAAATGCAAAAAGTCTGGCTGTGCTTAATGGGTATATTTTTGTACCCTTTAAGCACACCCCTGTTCCCATTAAGCTCACATCATGTTTTATTAAAATTCTTGTTCATTTTAAACAAACTTTTTAAAGAATAACTGAAAAATATTTTATTTGAAGGTACCAAGTCAATCACAAAAAAACAGAACACTAAAATCAAGCAACAAGGCATTCAATTTGATCAGTTATATATTCATAGTGAAGTGTAATTTAAGCACATTGCAACATCCAGACTAGTCCACGTTCAGCTAAGTAACATTCAAAAAATCTAATAAAACAAACCAACAAAACATTTAATTCATGGAGATGAACACAGAAACTAGCCTCATTATGAAGCCTCTTATTAAATGGATGTCAACTTATCTATAGTCTTTTAAGCCTAGAATACGATTTTGCTCCGATTTAGTTCGAGAGTTGAAAGAGTGCCAAAGTCAGAGCCATCTGCAGATTTGGAGTCGGATGATTTCAAGATAATCACAATAAATAGTACAGACTCCACTTTATTAGCTGAAGGATTTGATTCACCCAGTCGGAGGAGATCAAACGTGTTTGATATTTTCAGCTGATTTTAGAACGCATATTGTTTTCATTTCCTTTCATTTCACATGTCTCCTAGCAACAATGCGCACATTTCTGGATGAGTTTGTTGTGATTGGAACAACTTGAAGGTCTGGTAGTGTATGTACTATTGTGCTAGTGTACTATTTACAAGTCACAAAGGAAAACTGGCCATCATACACTAAACGACTGAGGATCACATACACTGGTGTTTTTTAAAAATCTGTTCAAATTTTAAAAGTTGTGTAGTGTATTCCAGCCTTTAGTCGCTTTTTCCTGGACAGATACGACAGGTTTAGGTTGGCTCCTTCTTTGAATGGATGACATGCCTCTTTCATCTTTGGCATAACCGATAGTTATGTCTAGATTTTGTTCATATTAAAGCTGTGAAATAAGTTATTAGCCTTTTATAAAGATTAATTAAATTAAAAGTGACAACCATCAGTTTCATGTAATATTTATTAAAATGACAATATTTTGCAAAATAAATAATCTAGGTCATGTTTTAAAGTTTAATACATATTTTACTATGAACAACTTCTATGAAATTATACTTTTTCTTATTGATGTCACACTGAAGCTGTGTGATTTTCATGTAGTGTACCCTTTAAGTTCACCTTACAATAATATGAAATCTTTAAAGGGGTCATATGATGCTGCTAAAAAGAACATTATTTTGTGTATTTGGTGTAATGAATTGTGTTTATGCGGTTTAAGGTAAAAAACAACATTATTTTCCACATACTGTACAGTATTGTTTCTCCTCCATGCCCCGCCTTTCTGAAACAAGTCGATTTTTACAAAACTCATCAGTCTAAAAAAAGTGTGATGATGATTGGCCAGCGATCCAGTGCGTTGGCTGTTTGGTCCGAATAACTAAGCGTGGAAGGAAAACGTACGCCCCTCACCACTACCGCAGGCCGTGTCGGCCGGGAAGAGATCGAGGAGACAATAAAACTTTTAAAACCCTTATAAACGAGGCATTTGTTGCATCCAGTGGGGACATAATTACGGTGTAACAAACAAAGTAGTTTCGCTTTCACAACGAACACAAAGTCACACAAACGGCCTTGAAGGAGCGGCGGGCGGTCTTGTGGCAACCACATGTGACGACCCGGGCTGGACTCCACTTCGTCCACGGTGAAAGCCGATCCAGTGATCCACAGCGCAATGTTGTTGTATTTCCTCAGCGACCAGCACGTATCAGCTCTAGGCATGACGAAGCAGAGATCGTCCTCTTTTGGAAGGCCAAACAAAGTAGTTTCGCTTTCAAAACGAAACACACAGCTCCTTCATGACATGGCGGCGGCGGCAACAACAATACTACAGCGAGAATCAAAGTTACGCCTTCTTTCTTTGCGTGAACATTTGGGCGGCATTATGCAAAATCTTCCCACATAGTGACGAGATGTGGGGGGCTTGTTAGAACGAGACGTTTTAGGTAGGTGTGGTTTACTCTTAACTTTTATAAAGAATCTCTCTTTAGATTTGAGACTTTAATCTTTGCAACTTAACAGATCTTCTTTATGCACCAAGAGCTTGTAACACTCCAAAGAGAAAGGAAAAAATGAAAATCGCATCATATGACCCCTTTAAAAATTACAGCAGTATAAAACCACAGACCAGCAATAAACTGTCAGTTTATAATATTATGGATTTAAAAGTACAAGCCAGTGCCTGTGAAGTAATAAATTAGCGTAGCACACAATCTTATACAGCTAGTCAGCTAATGTTTTCTGTAGCATCTGCGCTATGTTGCTAAAACTATCTTTTGGATCTAACTGTAATTATTTCCCACATCTAAGTTCCAGGTTATAATATGCAAAGGTCTAAAAATGAATCTCTTAATTTTACAGTAAGTAGTGAAATTTACCCAAAATAAAGGCTTAAACATCTAAAAAAAATGCATATTTTAAGAGCTCTTCTTTTGGTGAAAGTTTTCAGACAACTTTCAAAATGGCCGCCAGACAGTGTGAACCCATGGATACCCATATCTCAGTGTGCAATGATCTGATTGGGTTGAAATTACAGGAGGTATGTAGTAACAAACACATCCATTGGTTAAGACATCAAGTATGATAATGCATTATTTTTTCTTTTTATAATCTGAGCTCAAAAATGGAAGTGTGCTTAATAGGTACGTTACCGTAATGCTTAATTTCTTATTCCTTTTCATTATAGACACAGAACTTAGAATAAAGACAAACACATACCTTGATATGACGAGCAATATCATGTTTCTCACAGTATTTTTCCAAATACTGCTGAACCGACGTATGGTGCAAAAAAGAATTCAGGCGGTCATCAAAGGGAAAATCAGGGAACATCATAATCTCCTTAGGCAAATTGGTCCTTAAAACAGATGATTGTATAGTACATAAAAAGTTATATAAAGTACAAAAATGATAATAAATAAATTCCCTGCTCAGAATAATAATAATAAAAAAACATCTCTGTTCTCCCGACTTGGTCAAGTCTGCTGGTTTTGATGGGGTTTGGGGTTACTTCTGCTTGTCAATTTGGGAGATCAGACCAGCTAGACCAGTCTAAGGCAAGTTTAAGATGCTTTTATTCTCGGCAGGGATAGGAACAACATATTGCTCTTTACCTGAGGTCCCTATACATACTGCTGTGAATGGGATACCCATTGTCATATGTGCCCACTCGTTCCTCATAGAACCACGTCCCACCCAAATGATCGGTCATTTCATACACCACGGGTGGATCAAAGGCCTCGGGCCTAGACAGGATGTGTCGGGCAGCGCAAAGCCCCGCCGGCCCGCCTCCTATCACCGCTACACGAGTTCTGCTCCTACGCTCCATTCTCCAGAGCTACAAGGAAAATGAACCCGACACAAAAATAAACAAACAATAAATAAAGTTTCGTATGGCAAAAAGTATTTTCCATCCCGATATTATATAATTCCTCGTAATTTATGTAAATAAATAATTATTTTATTTTGCTGACAAATGTGCGCATGCGCACTGTCGCTCTTTATCAGCATACCTGCAGGTCTTATATGAGTCAGAAGCAATTACCTGTTCTGGATCGGAAAACTCACCGCCGGTAATCACTCACACACACTACACACAAAGCTGTTTACTGCGGAGATTTAGCGAGTATAATCCCCCATTTTGAAGGCCTTTCGAAAAGAAATGCTTGGTCACCACAACAGTTGAATAATGTGTCACTAATGTGAACTTCGGTCATGTCTTTGAGTCAGCTTCCTCCAATCAATATGGATTTCTCCTCTGTTGTTTGCTGTGGGGCGGCTGCATTGGCTGAAAGGAAAATCTTCCGGCAAGCTCACTTTATAACTGTCAGTTCTTATCAGTAACGAGACACACACCCTCACTGTATACGCCACTGCCAATTCTTTAAAAGTTTTACGATACCGTTCCCAACACATTTCCCAAGAAATGATCTGACTGGCTGTAAAGGGGGCGGGTGATATAAAGCGCGTGCAATGAATTCAAAATAAAGGCAAAACCCGTCTCTCAGTCA
This sequence comes from Sinocyclocheilus anophthalmus, assembly GCA_018155175.1. Taxonomy (NCBI): domain Eukaryota; kingdom Metazoa; phylum Chordata; class Actinopteri; order Cypriniformes; family Cyprinidae; genus Sinocyclocheilus; species Sinocyclocheilus anophthalmus. Next base: position 153,536 of record JADLZN010003323.1, read on the forward strand.
GACATTTTTTAAAACTACTTCATGTAAAAATCTCTATAAAACAGATGTTCTTACTTGAAGTATAGAGTTACAATTATATGCACCCAGTTTAATGTTATGTAGCTAGTTGTTTGTTTGACATCACATTTGTGCAATGAGACACTTTTTTTGTCACTTTACCAGACAAAATGTTCACAGCAGGGCATCACTAGGCCCTTTTTAGTGGACACCAAAATATTACTACTAAATCCTTGTCTGACAATGGACAGAATACTGTATACTGACTTGAGAATAATTTTCCCTGATAGCCTACTAATATTTTGTGAATAAAACACTCTTTTGGTTTAAAAGTGTAAAAATGCTTTCCCTGAGTGTAAAACTCATGTTGCATCAGAAACTGTAAACTTTTTATAAATGTACTTTAACATTCATAATACTAATTTCTTTACTTTATATTAGAAGTTCCCATAGTTGTAGGCAACCATTATTATTGAATTGGATAATGTCAGATAAGCACTGAGTGGAGTAGAAATGCTTGAGGCTGAAGTATAGAGAATTGATGTTACATTACATAGCAAATCACCATAAAGATTATACTCAAGTTAATTATATTTAATTAAGTTTAAATTGCATGATTATAATTATGCATAATTCACTGCAGGCAGTTAGACTCTTTTTTTCTTTTTGAGTATATTAAGCCTATTATACAAGGCCTTTATTAAAACGATTGTAGGAAACGTAGGAGAAACCCCATAAACCTATTTCTACATTTATTAAGTGTTAATATTGAGATTAACTATCTAAAAACTTTGCTGGCTACAAATTATAGTTAGAAAGTTGAAGATACAACATCAGTCACTAGTTTTGTATACATATATACTTTGTGGATTATCTTTTCCATCGAGTACAGAGTGCTTCTATTTTCTGCCTCTAAATACCATCCTGTTTTTCTCCCCAAAGTTATGTCTTTGACTCGAGTAAACTTGAGTTTACTGACATTTATCAGGCTCACTGATCCGATGGTGGTATTTTATCAGAGCTTCTCTGGTCTGAATGTCTACAGAGCAGGATGGACACAGATAAAGATGATGAGCTTCATTCTGAAGAACACGGATATGGTTATACTACTAGAGGACATTTACTAACTTAAAACGGTGTGCTCCACAATTATGCATGAATGATTCATGTCATATAGTTGGGTCAAAATACACCAGTCTACACTCATGCCATGTGTAGAGGCTCCAAGGGCGTTCAGTTTTAGATATTACCTTTCAAAATTGTGTAGTGAAATGCTCAGTTACTGGTACTAGTCACTTTGCTTTCAGCACAGAAGGCCTTTGAGTTGGCATGAAATGAACGCGCGTTGTAGATCTTATGACTTCTCTCTGGTGACATCCAATTAAAATCCATTTTAGTCCACTGTTTTCTTACAAACGACTGCAAACTTGCATTCAGATGCGCCTCCATTCAATCAGCAATTTTGTTTGCAATAATCTTTTCATTCAAATGTATGTCACTATATGAAAGAAAAGATCTGTTACTACTTCCATTTCATCACAACTTGAATTCCATGGCCTCAGAGAGTTAAATCATTGAATATCCGCTCATCTGATGCCTACTGAACGAAAAACTGGTTAGCACTTTCTTGATCTGGCAAGCTCTAATCAGATTGGCTGATTTCGTGCAACTTTCAAGAGTAGATTTCTACATGTTGAAATGTCCTGTTATCTGTTCAGCCATTTGTAGAGTTTGAATGACACACTTAAATTACGTCGTCGTCGGTCTCCTTACTTCACTTCCTACTGGTGGTGCGAATGGAAACCAGGAAAATGGCCCTAGGGGAGATTTAAGTTCTCAGAGGAGTGGCTGGTTTTTATAACCAACCGGTGTGAAAGCTCCTTATTTGAGAGAAACTCGTCCCTTACCGTCACATAAAAACAATGAAACTCTGTTTGACCACTTTAGGCATCTCCTTCCATCTAATTGGCCGTTTTTTTGCCCAGAATGTTTTGTGGGCCTTATACCATTTAGTCAAGGATCTTCTATGTGTGATTACTGTATCACTATAACTTCTTAATATTGTGCCAGGGTTAATGATGAAGGCTTGTTGTCTCCAGTTCATGGTTCACTCCTACTGTACTACTGTACAGAATGATCATCCCACGCTTGTGTTAGCAGCCCACACCCTTAACCATTCAACCACCACAATAACAAAACATAAAAAAACCCAAATCAGGTCATTCTTGAGTGAATGAGAGCAATGCATAACGAAAGAGAGAGAGAGAAATATATGTAGTAGCATTACAGTACACATATTTATTTATTACATGTTTATTTTAGAAGACACCATGAAATTTGCATTCGCCTCAGAGCTTTGTTCAAGGGGTTGTTGATCAGTCACATCCGATGGAGTATTAAAAACCCTCAGGAGGATGAGGAGTCCTGCCCCACAGGCACGTGGGCTGGGAACATAAAATCAGTTTTAATCGAGATAACATATTCTTGTCACATCTCTGGTTTGCATTTTGTTTCTGAAGCATTAATCTTTCCACCTTTCGGATATGTATCAAGATAATGCCCTTAGATTAGGCAGGATTAGCGTCAAGCACACATGACAACATTGTACTTAACCTGATTAACCCCACCGGGAAAGATAAACCACCGGCGTCCACCTCCTCAGTCAATTATGTACTTGACATCCATAATCATTAATGTTATTTACAGACAGCCTAGCACACTATTGGAAAGTGTTTACTTCAAACCCTGCAAGACCAGGTTATTGACAACATTTTTTATTTTACTTCTGGGAAAGTGAGCGACAATGCTTAGATGATTGTAATATTACATGATTATAATAAAACTTCTTATACACCCTTAAGGTAATTACGAGAGAAAGTAAGTTTGTGATGCATTGTATAAAAATTAGTTTTAGTATAACCATCTTATCTAACTAAGTGAAGATAATAGATTATAGTTGATGCAGATGCTGATTGAACATAGACTATTTTCTAGCATATAGAAAATGCAGCACGACAAGGCAGATGCAGGTGCCATCTGCTTAATTTTCATGTTGCACACAGAAAAGTAAGACATGTAAGAGTAAATTAAGAAAACTGAAATAAATACATGTGGGAGTAAATAAATATAAAAATAAATGAATACGTAAATATAAAAATGAATAAAAAAATTTACATTTAATGACAATTATTTTTCACTCAATTAGTTAAAAATTAATGAAAAACTATTTAAATATTTTTATTTGTTTTAATAAGTTCTTTCGTTTTGATCTTATTACATTTCTTTATTTTCAATTTCTACAGACTTTGGCCTGCTTACACTACAGGTTTATGGTGAATCCTTAAGAGCAACAGGTTGCAGTTTCCCCGAAGGCCACTTGATGGCAGCAGTAAGTCACCCTCTCTGGTTTGGTGCCCTAAAGCGTAATGATAGTGATAATGATGAAGGGCATTGTGTGCCGTGTTTGCAGCGGCAGGCTGTGGGTTGTCGGAGTGGGAGACGTCCAAAAAAAAAACAAATATGACGATTCTTTTCACCCTCCGATACGTGCCAATCGGAGATAGCCTAAGAGAAAAGATGCTAGTCTCCGAATAAACTCTTGCGGGGGTTCGAATGTCGTCCAGTGGGGGAGGAACGGAGAAAGACAGTGTTTGAGAGAGACAAGACAGCTGGTGGTTCTTTGTCTCTGACAGGAATGAGCATTCAGCCCACCAGCGTACAGCGGCGTGGCCTTACCGCGGCATACATGGCGAGGGGGTGCGAGTGGCAAAGAAAATTGATGTATGAGAGGACATGTAGTTGCTTTCATTATGTCACAGTGTCCCGAACAGAGTAGGGGACATAGTGCATATTCCTTAAAAAGCAGAGAAATTAATCTGTGCTAGTTCAAGACAAACATCAAATTGAGAAGAAGGGCAAGAGCGACAAGAGGAAGAGGGGGTGAGGGAGACCGAAATAGGGAGAGGCAGAGAAATCGAAAGAATGGAGTGAATCAACCCTATTTTCCACCAGTCTTTGTATTTTACATTCAGTGCAGGTCGCTTCCTGGCACTTCATGGTTTCGACCCAGCCGTATGACGCACCGTTCCCAGATGAAGGGGACCTGCTGCTGCTCGGGCTGATAATGATAATAGTTATGATGATAACAGTAATAACCAACTTTCCATGTCGCTCTCGTCCTGCCAGCTGCTTACGTGTTAGGATTATAAGCCGTTCTGACACACTGCAGTGGAGATGCTGCAGTACCCTGGGGCGCGAACGTGTGTGCGTTTCTGTGTGTATTTGTGCATATGTGCCTGCTTGTGTGTGTTTACGTGGTGATGCCCTCAAATCTGTCCCTCTTGCCTCTATTTCCTGCCGATTACACTCTTGCCTGAGGTTGGTGGCCCATTCAGCTATAAGTCCTGTTCTGATGGTGCTCAGGAGTGGGCAGTTACCCACTCGCCCTTTCCACCTCTCCTCTATTGGACATGTGTATCTAAAGGACATATAGGGCAGACGTTTCATAGTTCATTGTTTTATATTGCTACATTGCATTTATGATACCAGCATAAATGCAAATGTTTTACCAAAGCAACATGTAAGAAGGTCTCTACTGCTAAGTAACTGAACATAAGCTCAGAATGCTTTTTAAAATAAAGGTTCCAAAGTGGGTTTTTCGCAGTGTTGGTTCCATAAAGAACATTCAAAATTGCAATCTTGGAACACTGTGGAATCTTTCTATTGCATGGTTCTTTACCGTGAAAAAGGTTGTTTAGATTATTGAAATGTTCTTCAATCTAAGAAAAGTATGGTTCTTTTAAGAACTGTTCACTATAGGGCTTTCACACCAGGTAGTTCTAGGAACTCAGTTCTAGTAACTAGACCGCATGGTGGTTCCTAAAAAACCAATTTCTCCCTCTGGCCATTTTCCTGGTTGTATTATTTTTATTCGCGGCATTTACAAAGGTCAATGTTGTGGGTTTCGTGATAACGGAGATGGAATGTAAACGAACAATTTACATGATTGAAAGAGCATGAAAATCTGACTTAATGACAATCAGCAGTGTAAAAGAACACAGTGCTGCAGACAGCAGGTAGCTAAATGTTTTCCATGCTCGTGGAGTAAATATTTTTACATGTTTCGTATGCGTTTGGCCAATCAGCGTACACTTATGTCACTGGTTCCTATAGAATTATTTTAGACCCTACTCTGAAGTAGGAGCTAATTTAGTTCCTCCAAACAGAGTTCCTAGAACCAAAACGGTTCCTAGTCCTGCAGTGCAAACACACCAAAAAGTGGCTACCCAACTTCCACTAATAGTTCTGAGAACTATGAAAAGGTTCCTTCAGTGCGAAAGCCCCTTGTAAGAGCTTGGTTTTAGGAACTAGCCACCAGCAGGGCATTCTCCTAGAACTACATTTTCCCCTAGTCCTGTTCTGGTTGCATCACACCGCCAGTAGGAACTCTGAAAACAGCTGACAGTAACGTAATTTAAGTGCGGCAGTCAGCAACTTTAAAAATTAGAGGTTGGAGGATGGAGAACTATACCTGGAATTCGCCATTGATCCATCTATCACTATTTTCCATGTTTATGGAGTAAGTTTATGTAAACTGTGTCTCAGGTGTGTCTGGCAGGTGCTGGTGTTTTGTATGGCATGTGTTCCTGCTTTTTGCCATGTTTGCACTGCAGGAATTTTACGATTTTAGTTATAGGAATGCCTTTTGGGGGAACTGGGACTAAATTAGCTCCTACTTTGGAGTAGGGTCTAACCCAGCACAATAGGAACTATACATATTGGCCTATGGTCCCTATCTTCTTGCTAGCCCTACCTTCAGACTGATGCAGAAGGTCTGGGAACCTTGGGCGCATCATGTTTAGGGATGTGAAATGTCCCCACAATAACAGACCAGTGTGTAAAGCTCTTGGATGTATTTTACAGAGTCTGTGTCGTGAACTTTACATATTTCACATACTTTTGAATCTACGTAATTAGTTGAGTCCCATAAGTGGGTCTTTCACAGCTGTAAACACGACGACTGTGTCCTTCTTCATCTTTGTTTCCAGACGGAACGTTAAAGAACGCAACACACATACCTCCCAGGAAATTCTTTAGAATTCAACCAATCAGATGATGACTTCGAAACTCCTTAAGTGTTTTCTAATTTTGTGTGCCATATGCATCAGATGTACAGCCATTGATCCATCTTCACTATTTCCATGTTTATGGAGTAAGTTTTTATGTAAACGGTGTCTCAGGTGTTTTCTGGCAGGTGCTGGTGTTTTTGATGGCATGGTCCTGCTTTTTGCCATTTTTGCACTGCTGATTTTACGATTTTTGTTATAGGAATGCCTTTTGGGGGCACTGGGACCCTTTTTAAATTAGCTCCTACTTTGGAGTAGGTCTAAACCCATCACAATAGGACCTAGACAGTGATTGGCCATATGTCATAGTCTTGGTTAGAGCCAGACCTTCAGACTGATGGCAGAAGGTCTGGGAACCTTGGGCGCATCATGTTTAGGGATGTGAAATGTCCCCACAATAACAGACCAGCGTGTAAAGCTCTTGGATGTATTTTAAAGAGTCTGTGTCGTGAACCCTGTACAATTTCACAAATAAACTTTTTTGAAAATCTAGCGTTTAGTTGATCCCGATAAGCATGCATTGTCACAGCTGTAAACACGACGACTGTGTCCTTCTTCATCTTTGTTTCCAGACGGAACGTTAAAGAACGCAACACACATACCTCCCAGGAAATTCTTTAGAATTCAACCAATCAGATGATGACTTCAAAACTCCTGAAGTGTTTCTAATTTTGTGTGCCATATGCATCAGATGTTCAGCCAATGGTCCATTGGCATGACTTCTCAGGCTGAGACTACATGCCATTTTTAAAAAGCTGTATAAACACACAGTTTACATACACTTACTCCACAAACTAATTCCACGAACATAGAAAACAGCGATAGATGGACTAATGCTGAAGTCCAGGTACTTCTCTATCCTCCAGCTGCTGGCGTTGTTGAATGCCGTGAATGCCGTCACTGTCGGCTGGCTTACGTCACTCACAAATTCCTACTGGTGATGCAAATGCAACCAGGAAAATAGGGGGCCCTATAGGTCAAAATTTAGTTCTCGGGGGACCGCCCGGGTATCTAGTTGCTATAGTGAACAGTTCTTAAAAGAACCATTTTTGTGGACGATAGATGCAAATAAAGAACTATTTTTAAGAGTGTACATCTTGGTAAAACAATTGCTGCTTTATCTTAAATGTAATTTAATAATACAACACAAGTTTTTAAAGAATTGTTGGTGTTGTAGCGGCTGTGTGCTTTGTGTTTAGAGTCTGACTCATGGATACACTTTTGCCTCGCTACACATTTTCAGGTATTCCTGTCATGTCTCATATGCTGATGACTATGACGTTCTGACTCAGTAACTAAAAATGACATACTCAATTTGTACTCGCACAAATGCACAAAAAGGACTTCTGGTCTGAGATCATACTAATTTTGAGGTACGAGGATAAGCAATTAAGTCAATTAGCTGGAAGTTAAGCTTCTATTGAATTCTAAGAATAGTGTCTAAAAATGCTGCCAGTGAAACGACATGCGAACGCACGTTGCTCGTTGGCATTTTGTGTTGAGGATGGCTCTTGCTTTCATAATTAGCTTTCTTTGAATATGTAAATAAGCAGATGTTACTTTTAGTTAGTAGTTAGCTGCCAAGATTCCCAAACAGGTGTAATCCAGAAATTGGAGAGTTAATTTGATCTCAATCCAGCTACATTATAACCCTCTCTGAGGCCCAACAAAAAAGGTTTCAGCATTTAGGTTTACATAAAGTGTTTAGTTTTAAAGGGGTCATATGATGCAATTTAAATTTTTCCTTTCCCTTTGGAGTGTTACAAGCTCTTGGTGCATAAAGAAGATCTGTAAAGTTGCAAAGACTAAAGTCTCAAATCCTAAGATATATTTTTTATAAAAGTTAAGAGTCAGCCACGCCTACCTAAAACGGCTCATTCTAACACCCCCTCACATGTCTACGTCACGATGTGGAAAGATTTGCATAACACCACCCAAATGTTCACACAAAGAAAGAAGGCGTAACTTTGATTCTCGCTGTAGTATTGTTGTTGCCGCCTCCGCTGCCATGTCGTGAAGGCGCTGTTTGTTTTTCTTTGTGAAAGCGAAACTACTTTTTTTGGTTTTCCAAAAGAGGATGATATCTGCTTCCCCATGCCTGGAGCTGATCCGTGCTGGTCGCTGAGGAAATACATCAGCTTCGCGCTGTGGATCGCTGGATCGGATTTTACCGTGGACGAAGCGGAGTCCAGCCCTTGGTCGTCACATGTGGTTGCCGCAAGCACGCCGGCCGCGCCGTTCTCAAGCCCGCCGGCCTCCGCTCACTCAAGCCCGCTTTCTGTGTGTTTTGTTTTGAAAGCGAAACTACTTTATTTGGTCTTCCAAAAATGGACACGACTAGAATCAGTGGTTAAGTTGTATTTACAACACGGTTTCCATAACAGTCAACCCAAATATTCAGATGTGTGCAGCTCATTTTAGTTTCGTCATTACAAACAGTCTTATGATTTTATGGACTGTTTACTGATCCTGGTAGAGTAGACTACACTGCCGGCTGTTCTGACTCACCTAGTCTGGACGTATTTTTATTTTAAGGATTTGCCACTGACGATTCAAACTTGAGTTTTGAGCAGTGTAGAGAAGCGCTTGTTTTTGTCTTTTCTCCGATCATAAATTCAGACATGGTTTTATGTTTACGCGGCACGACCGCAACGCTTAAAAAAACAGTATAAGTCATTATATCCGTAATTATGTCCCCACTGGATGCAACAAATGCCTCGTATATAATGGGTTTTAATGTTTTTGTCTCGTCGCTCCGGCCGGACACGGCCTGACAGTATGGTAAGGGGCGTAACATTTCCGTCACACGCATGAGGTATACGGCCAATCACAACGCACTGGATAGCTGGCCAATCACAGCACACCTCGCTTTTCAGACCGATGAGCTTTGTAAAAATCGACGGGTTTCAGAAAGGCGGGGCATAGAGGAGAAACAATAATGTACAGTATGTGGAAAATAATGTGTTTTTTTAACCTTAAACCGCATAAACACATTTCATTACACCAAATACACAAAATAATGTTCTTTTTAGCAACATCATATGACCACTTTAAGGTTATTTGTTTTTGTGTTCATATAAAATATTAAAAACAATATAAAAGTAATTATTATGTTATACTGTTATGTTATATCATATTGTGTACGTTGTATATAATTAACTAACAGCGTAGAAACAATTTTCACTCAGAAGTTGCTAGTAAATTTCACAATTACAAAGAAACAGCTAGAAAGTGAAATTTCGAAGTATAAACACTATTATTTTCTTGTAAAACACTCTAATGACTTTTGTTTTTATGCTTTAAATTTTTTTCTTTACAGTTTACTCTTTATTCTTGCATAATTAAAATCAGTATATTATATTCACTTGTTTCAGAGGTGCGCAAGGTTCATGTTTCGTGTCACTCTGTGGTTTCATTTTTCTCACAAAATGAAATAATATACTCTCAAATTATTATACCATGCCCATTTGTTATGTAATTAGTGTAATTAGTATGTGTTATGTTTAGTATAATCAAGATTATATTAAACTTTATTAATATTTTGAGTCAATTACGTTTTAGTTAGAGTTTTAGTAATTTTATGTTTTTGCCATTTTGTGTAGTTTCAATTTTTATATATGTCTACATCATTTTTTAAATTAATTTTTATTTTAGTTTTAGTCAAACTAAATAAAAATGAGAAACGTTGTCTTGGCAAAAAGTGTTTATTTTAGTTAACGTTTAGTTTATTTCAAGAAATGGAAATGTTTCTTTTATTGATTATTATATTATCTTATATTATATAGGATGTAAACTATGTCAAGAATAGTCTCAGAGATATTACAAAAAAAAAGGTCACTATACTAGACATAAAAATGAATAGCTGGGTCTCAAGAGAATAATTGTAACATAAAAGTGTTTAACCTCGGGTTTCTCCTGGGGGACTGCTGCTGCAACACTAAATCACTTCAAACAAAACCATCTACTCTATGACAAGTAATAATTCCTAAGGTTAATATTAGAATATAAGATGTTAGTTGGAATTTTTCATTTAACGTCTGGAATGCCTAATTAAAAATGTCACATGGAAAATCAAGATAAAAGAGTCCAGATAAAAGACGCAAGCACATTGTGAATATTTGTGCAGTCCCAGGTGCTTGCTTTTTTATACTGTAATTAAAAGCCACGTCGTATGAGCAAGACAGAATTAATTGTTAAAAATTGGGGCTCTTAGTGAGCAAATTTGCCTTTAAACAACAGAGACTTAATTACTGGTCATAAATGAAGGAAAAGACCCAGTGCCATTAGTTGTAGGGCGGTGGGCACCGGGGCCATTAGTGATGGGCTAAATTGGGCTAATTTTCAGTAAGAGCTGTGTGTGATGGAGAGGAAAAAAGGAAGACAGAGAAGGGGGGAGTAGGAGAGAAAGATGGGCTTTAGATGGGGGCGGGGGCTCCATCAGTTTGGAAATGGTGAGTAGTGAATCCACAGCCAAATTAAGTGTATGAGTCAAACATTTAGGAATTAGATGTTCTGTAAATTAAAGATGTTTATCATGACTGCTCTGCTTTCAGCTGCCTTTAAGCATCTTTTAAACATGTGCCAGTGTTTCATTACAGGCTTGTCTTGACGGAGTCACATCGCCCGTCTAATGATAAACATCTGCTCAGTGGGACAATTCTAATTTATGCACCATTGTTCTGAAGGATTACTGCTTTCCTGTGCTATTTTTGAAAATGCTGGAGTATTATGTACACCCTGCTCCAACAGTAATAAAACCACAGACGATTTTATCGGAACAGTACAGTAAAATTTTATTGCAACAGACACTCAAAACCAAGTCATAGGGCTCATTTATCAAATAATTTATGGCCCTTTTTAAACACCTCAAAATAATATTATATTACATATATATACACACAAATATAATGAATGAATAGAATAATAATGAATAAAAAACAATAATACATTACTTGAATTTTTTGTTTATTATTATATTGTTTATTCACTATTGTATTATTGTTTATTATTATTATTATTCAGTTCGAATTCTATTCCTATATCTATAAAATCTTAAACAATGGTACTTTAATTAAATAATAATAAAAGAGCCTGAGACTTCAAAATGTTTTTTTATTGTAGTCATTGATTATTATTATTTATCAAGTTAATACTTACTTTTTTAGTTTAAATTATCTCACATTTTTTTATTATATAAAAATATAATAAAGATTCTTTATATAAAAATATTCAAATAAGTCTCATGACCTCATTAAATACTCTGCATAATTCTATGACATATTACTATACTTGTTATATTATACTTAAAATATTACTATTTTATTATTATTATCATCATATTTATACTTGAAAATAAAAACATAATAAAAAGTGATAAAAAAAAACAAAAAAACATTTTAAATAATTTAAACAACATTCTCAAGTAAAATTGAATAATCCAAATGAATAGAAAAGAAAACAAGCCTCATACTCAAATCCTACTTTTCAAATGCACACTTTCACATATGAACACACATGCTTCTTACATGGGCTCGTCACTGACGGGCACCTGAGCAGCCAAACACGCATGTGACAGCACTCGCTCGTCATCTCAGCTTCCCAGATAAAGACTGTGCGCGCTGTGATAACGGCCATCGTCTCGGCTCTAGTGCCCTTAGGGTTTTAGGGAGAATGGGAGAGGCTAATCTCAGACACAATAACCAGCAGAGATGACAGACCAGCACACTGCAGCTGTGTCACGCCATGCACACCACACATTAGCCATTCACCAAGGGGGAGAGGAGAGAATAAAACCTCTGTAAATACCAGGATTTGCCAAATGGCTGACTGCTTATGGGTGTACATCTTAATTTATACTTTGATCTAAACTCTAATATAAATTTCTCTCTTGTATTTTCCATGTTTTTGTCTCCGTTTACGTTATCTTTGGGTCCATGACGCTTAGATTGGCGTGTACAGTTATTCCTTTATTGTGGTCTTTTCTGATAGACAATTTTCTCCCATCACGCTCCTTTGACATCTGTCCCTTTTATGTGCTCTGCCTGATAGGAGATTGTGTGTGTGTGTGTGTGTGTTATCCTCACAGAGGCCTGTGTGTGTGTGTTTGTGCTATAGCAATGGTTTTGTGTGCTTTAATCCTCGTTCTGATGCTATACCTCAAAGCTCAGGATGATAGACCAACTATATAAACAGTTTATGTGTATATATACTAAGATGTTGCTCTTTTTCATCTCTTTTCATTCTTTGAACCTGTTTAATCTCCGCATTATTGATCAAAGAAGCTCAGATGAAAGAGAAAATGTCTGTCTATGTGTATATTTATTTATTGATATGTGTGTGTGAGTGTATACAAACTGTATTTATGAACTCAGCAAGAAAGATTAATTCGTTAGATCTGTTAACCTCCACTTCAAAGTGTCTGAGTACTGTTGTACAACAACCAAAAGAATGACAATGAATGTTTGTCATCAAAAAACAAATTCCCACTTTGTTGATTTTGACCGTTGTTTGATGGTGACTCACCTGCTTCATGCATATTTCTTTGTCTCTTTGTGTCCCCGTCTCTCTTTTTCTGTATCTGTTTTGTCTGTCTGTTTCTCTCTCGCTCGCTCTCTCTAAATGTAAAATGAGAGCCCGCCCCCGACAGGTCACTTTACTAATGTGAAATGACACAAATTCACATGCGTGTTTAGCATCGGAATAACTCTGCATCCAATCACCGGACAATACACATCACCCCTCGCTCTGTCATCGTGATGTCACAGGGTGTGTAGAGCGTGTTAGTGTGTTGTGTAGCGAGTGTGGGCACGTGGCAGTGCGGAGCATCGGCTCAAATCTGAGATTTATTATGTGTCGCCCAGTTCTCTCTTTTTTTATTTTCTTTCCCACTCCGCCCTTTCCCCCCCATTTAACGTCACATTGGCATCAATCATCACTTTCCTCTTGCCCCCCTCATCCATCTCTCTGTCTTCTCCGTTGCGATTTCTTCTCGCCGTATCAATCTGTTCATCCTCCATTTTCCATTTATCAGGTCTACATGATTGTTATTGCTCATTTGCACTCTGACAGTATTAAAACACCTCAGGCTTACAACAGCTTGCTGTGCCATTTCGTGTCACAAAAACACTGGTGCCTGAAACAGCGTGGAAGTGGGAGTGCACAAAAACGAATACGCATCATAAACGCCATGCACTACACGGGAATTAAACTGTCAGACGAGTAAGGACCGTGTGCCAGAACTGGTGCGTGCGGGTCTGTAATCAGCTTCATTATACTTGTGTGCTACTCGTCCTTTCGGTGGTCTATCAAAAATAATTTTAAAAGGACAGAAAATGCCTTTACTTCACAGCCAGGGGTGATTGCTGAAGCGTTTCAAAGCCATTTGACTGAAAATGAGTGCAGCTCAAGCGTGGAAATGGCAAGCTGTTTATGATGTCACCTAAACCCTGACTCATTCTGTAGGTTCCTATTCTGTATTTTCTGAAATTGCACGTCGGCCCACTAGCGCAGATCTCTTTTGAGATAGCGGCTTGTTTTCGCAATTAAAAAGTCGTTTTCTTGCTCTGCCCCTCCCCCACAATTCATAGCGAAATCTGCCTGACATTTCTTCACCATGTTTTCGCCAATGGCTTCGCACTCGCCTCACCCCGTTTCTGATTGAACGATGACCGGAGTCTCGCTTTCTGAGGTCGCTCCATTGGGGTATTTATACTAAAGCACGACGATCCCTTCAATCCAATCAGCAGCTGCCATATTAGTGCAGAAATGAAATGGTGGTGTGTTATGTTTTGCTCTCGTGTTCTTTGAGAGCGCGCTGCCGCATTGGCCAATCATTGGCGCAGTGTGCAGTCTCTTCCGTCTTTGTGATTTCTTTGGAATGCTGTTGTTTGCTTAAATTGCTCTCTTCTTGCACAAGAAAGCCGGAACAGAGCGCGGCTCGAGAAAGGGCGGCTGATTGCGGCGATTGTCTAGCGAATGTGGCTCATGGGCACTCACGGGGTAATTGCTGCTCAAGGAGGCTGAGGCGTGCTCCAAAAGGAGAGACCATATGTGTGCGAGAGCCAGTGTGTTGTGTGTTTGCAAGGAGGATGAGGACAGAGCCGACGGAAGGTTTTCGATTTATAATTTATGATAATTTTCCCAACGACGCTCTCTAGTTAGTAAAATCCCCCCAGAAGGACTCTCAAACAAAGCTGTACTAACACACACTCCCATTGTTTCACAAAGGACACAGGGTACTGTGTGAAGGGCGAGTGGGAAATGGGGAAAAACAATTGTAATGGCTTTTATACCAGCCCATTTTCTGCCAAGACAACTCAGCAGCTTGTAACCTGAAGTCCCCATCTTTCACCGTGATATGTGTCTTCGCCTAGCTTGAAGGCGATGTCAGCGAGACGGAAATGTTTGGAGAATAGTCTGCTCCCTCAGAGCCCTGGAGCCATCATGATTTTTAAAAGACGTTATCTGTTAATGCGATGGTGATGATCTTTGAGGTTTCATTCCACTTGAAGTACGACTTTTGTCAGATGTTGTTTTGTACTATCTGCCAAGATACATTTGCCTTTAAAGCCAGAGCTGGGATTTGTTTGCCTGGCTTTTTCCATCCATTTCGTTTAATTTATAGTGTGACACCTGGAATTGTGAAGGTTTACATCCTTGTAAACGCTCTCTTTCTGCATCTGCATCACTTTTGACAAAATGCCAAGCTGCCAGAAATCTGCATTTGCATTGATGAGTGGTTTTGTGTGCACGTCGGTCTGAATATTGAGATTCTGTGGCCTGAAATGCTGTCGTGTGTATAGATGTGGGGGTCTTTGAACGTTCATGTTATCATATGGTGGCATTATAGGGGGGACAGCGAGGGTAAAGAGAGCATGTGCGCGCGAGAGAGAATATGTGTGTGTACACTGTATATAAATTGGCAGGTTGTAATTAAATGTGCAGACCTCTCTACTATCTCCTCCTCCAGCCCTGCGCCAGTGACGCACAAACGGCTGCAGCAAAGTGAGTCATCCAACCCTGAGGATCACCAGCCCTCCCTCTATCTCTATATCCCCCTCTACCCCAGTCCCCCCTTGTACCTCTTTCTCTCTTACCCTCCTCCATTCAGTCCCTGCCACTCCATCCCTCGTCTCCTTTCCCCACTGTCCCCCCTGATTTTTCTAGTCGCATGCTGTTTTTCACTTATTGACCGAATCCCCCAGTATGAGTCTCTCTGCATTTGTCTTTTTGTCCCTCTTCCACAAAATTTTACTACTTTTTCACTATTCTCATCTTCTGTCCTTTTCAGTCGCTTTATCATTCTCGCAGTCTCTATTGTATTTTGCCATCTTTTTTCCATTCATATCAGATCAATAAAAATGGATGTGTTGGATGAAAAAGTCCAGATGGCAGTAAGAAAAATGAAAAAGAGGAAGGAAGGAAAGTAAAGAAGTCAAAAGTGGATGTTTGTCTTGTATGTCACACATCAAAGATGCGTCACAACTAAAGACTATATGCATGTGTTTAAGTATGCTAGGAAGTTATCTTATATGAAATGATTTATCAGCGTATTTGTATGTAAGAGAGATAAACATAATTTACCATAAAAGCTACACAATTTCTGACTCAGTATTTAACTCATTTTTAATCACTACGTTGTTCAAATTTGACAGTTGCAACCAAAACAAGCAAGGAGCGGTATAGGAAAGTGTACGAGTAATTGCAGTTGTGTAAACAGTTACTGGTCACATGGTGAGTATAAATCAATCAGAAGTGTTGCTTAAATGCTGCTTAAATTACAGTACTGTGTGGATTTTGGGGTCATATGCTACTATTCTGTCCTTCAAGAATTTTTGGAAGAAGTGGGAAGAAGGCTGATCAGATCCGTGAGTCATGTAATTGTGAGCACTGCCCTGGTTGGCTTTGACTAAAAAAAGAAGTTCATTACCTGAAAAAAGCAATTTAGCACCTAACTTGCCGTGGTTATCCAATTAGCTTCATCTAAAACGCGGATATGCATGGGGAGCAACATACTGATGTCGCCATTTAAACGCTCTCAATGACTTCTGCTGAAACACAATCAAATGGAATCTATTCTTTTATTAAAATGAAAGTGGCTGTAGAATAATGGCTGAGTGGGGAGCTGGCTACCCATGTAAATGAAAAGAAACCGGAAATTTAACTTTTCGAATTCTCAAAGTGGTTACAGCTCTGACTCATTCAGCTTGCTCAGCCATTGCAGCTGTGCCATGACTAGCTAAAGAGTCACAATAAAACTTTTGACTTCTCAAATTGTCTGTACTCTCAGTAATGCATATCAATTTGTTTTATACATGAGTTTATGCGTACATTAACTCTATGTTGTTATATTTTGGTTACATTCGCAAAAAAAAAATAGTGCCAGGTATAGCTTTTTAATGATATTCGGTATGCTTTGTTTTTGCTTTGAAAGGTTTAATAGTTGATTTTTAATTCCAAAGTAAATTCCAAATGTTAATTGCAAGTAGTAAAATAAAAACTTAAAATAATCAAGACATGTTTTCCAATCCTTTTCTCTCTATGTGAATAAAAGAAGAACGTTTCTAAAATTAAATCATTTATTTAAACCAATGTAAAAATAGTCCAAAATTAATTAAAAAAATTACTTAAACATTTTAATACTGTCACACAGAAACTTTTGTGAATGTTAGAGAGTTGATGCAAACTAATCATCGATTTAGAATTCTGAATCACTTCATGAATACAGTTTGAACCAATTCGTGGAAGGGAATCAAACGTCATTTTCTAATTAAAGTTTAATTGACAGATGCTACTCAAAATTTCTTACTTGCGAGGAAGGATTGCAAAATTTGTCTAATCACATGTTTTTAAGGAAATTGAATGGCCAACACATGTTATATGTTAATATCTCAGAGATATCTCAATTTTTTATCGGGATCAAAATCATTGAAAGTTTATACATTATAAATGTTGGTATTCTCTCTAACCCTACAACCATGTAGCTGTAAATAGAGCTTTTTTTATAATAATTCTCTAGCAGTTTTATTGTTAAAGGGGTCATATGATGCGATTTTCAATTGGAGTGTTACAAGCTCTTAGTGCATAAAGAAGATCTGTAAAGTTGCAAAGACTAATGTCTCAAATCTAAAGAGATATTCTTTATAAAAGTTAAGAGTCAACCACGCCTACCTAAAACGGCTCGTTCTAACACGCCCCCACATGTCTACGTCACTATGTAGGAAGATTTACATAACGCCGCCCAAATGTTGGGGGGGGGGGAACGCCAAAAGAAAGAAAGGCGTAAATTTTATTCTCGCTGTAGTATTGTTGCCACCGCCATGTCGTGAAGGTGCTGTGTGTTTCGTTGTGAAAGCGAAACTACTTTGTTTGGTCTTCCAAAAGAGGACGATATCTGCTTCATCATGCCTGGAGCTGGTCCGTGCTGGTCGCTGAGGAAATACAAAAACTTCACGCTGTCGATTGCCGGATTGGCTTTCACCGTGGACGAAGCGGAGTACAGCCCGGGGTCGTCACATGTGGTTGCCGCAAGCACGCTTGCCTCCGCTCACTCAAGCCGGCCTCCGCTCCCTCTAACCCGCCGGCCGTTCCTCACTCTAGGCCTCCGGCCTCCGCTCATTCAAGCCCGCCGTGTGTGACGCTGTGTTTCGTTGTGAAAGTGAAACTACTTTGTTTGGTCTTCCAAAAGAGGACACGACTAGAAATCAGTTGTTAAGTTGTATTTACAACACTGTTCAAGAACACTTCAACACAAATATTCAGATTGTGGTGCAGCGCATTTTATGGAGGAATGTTTCCTGAACCTGGGAGAGTAGACTACAATGCCGGCTGTTCTGACTAACAGACTGTAAGTAAGTTTTCATATTAAAAGAATTTACCACTGACAATTCAGACGCGAGTTTTGAGCAGTGTAGAGTAGCGCTTGTTGTTTGTCATTTCTCTGATCACAAATGCAGACATGGTTTTATGTTTATGCGACGTGATACAACACGTAAAAAGACAGTATAAGTAACTATAATCAGTAATTATGTCCCCACTGAATACAACAAATGCCTCGTTTATAATGAGTTTTAATGTTTATGTCTCGTTGCTCCGGCTGGACAGGGCATCACAGTATGGTAGGGGCGTAACATTTCCGGTATTGGTATTCGGCCAATCACAACGCACTTGTTAGCTGGCAAATCAGAGCACACATCGCTTTTCAGACCGCTGAGCTTTGTAAAAAATCGACGCGTTTCAGAAAGGTGGGGCATAGAGGAGAAAAAAATAAGGTACAGTATGTGAAAAATATTGTGTTTTTTTAACCTTAAACCGCATAAAACACCATTATGTTACACCAAATACACAAAATAATGTTTATTTTTAGCAACGTCATATGACCACTTTAAGCAGTAAAGGTTATATAAGTATACACAGTTTTTTTTATATTATAGTTAGTCAATATTAAAATAAACAGCAGCTACTTTGTACAGTTATTTGCATAAATTATTTAATTAGCACATGCCTTATAAGGCACCTTAGTTGGTTTTGTTGTTGTTTTCATGGTTATGTGTAGTTATTTTTATTTTTTGGTTTAACGCGCTAAAACCTAGATGGTTTGTGCAAATATGGTCTCCTTATCTAAAGGGAGAGGTTCAGAATGGAGAGGCATTGTGGGCGAGGAGTGGAGGCCACTGCGGATGTGTAGAGCAGGTATGTCCTTATGAAAAAATTATCTGGGAACAACAAGGTCGTTGCTTGCAAGAGGACACCTTTCTGTACTTAGGAAAACACTGTTTAAAACACCACCCACAAGTACAGCTTACAGAAAACTAATCTGACAGCCAGTTAAGTTCGGGTCTTGTATTCACGAGAACAAAATTTAATTTACTAGTACCGGTGAACCGGTGCTGTGAGTGGTCCGCAAGCTCCTCGTGGACCATAACGCATGTGTGCCTGTGTTATTATTAAAGAGAAGGTACCGTTTCAGAAACCTAGTAGAGGAAGTCTAGTTCTCAACAGACGCGCATTGAGTAATTGATCAAAATGTTACTGAGGAAAATAAAATCGTCATTACTGATTAACACTTTTAGACAAAGTTCAACTACGTGGTTTTATTATCTTGAATATATTTAGATAAATGTAAAGCTGTTCCTGTGATGCGCATGAAAAAGGCCGGAGATTTTCCACCAGGCCCTTATTCACAGTACGGAAAGAGAGGGGGGTGTCACATGATCCTTCAGAAATCATTCTAATATGCTATCTTGTGTTAAATGTATCAAAGGTTGAAAAAGCAGCTTGTGCATGCGATTGGATCTCGAAATAGATGAATAGAAGTTCAAAAGAAGCAAAGCAATGTAGTGACATAGAAAATCTTTTGAAACATACTAGTGGATCCCGTACTGTCACTTTGTTGGGTTTTCCCCAAAGTTATGTCACTTTTGATCAGTTTAAAGCATACTTGCTAAATAAATGAATATAATAAAATGAATATGTATAACTAAAAAACCTTCTGAATTGTTTGAAATAAAGCTTTTTTTAATGGACCTTATTCATGGTAGATGCCATATATTATTTGCTGTGAATGAAAATGAGAGCTATAGATACAGTTTGCTATATAGTCCTAAATATCATTTTCACAACCCATGCTTTCAAAGTTTTTGACAAGAGTATTAGAAGTATTTTTGTTGGCTGAAAGATAAAAACCAAGTTACATTAAGTCCAACCACTGAATTCTATTCCTCACAGCTTGCTTTGCGTCTTGAGTCACATATGACATCAATGATACGGTTCATTGATAAGCATCTGTTAAATCGATTATGTGAGCCTATAGCCACAGATACTCTGTCTGCTATTTCTTATTTGCTAACCTAAAAGTCCTACGTTCTATGATTGCATTTGCATAAACAAATGAATCACATCCAGGGAACCTGCAAGGAAAGTTAAGAAGTCAGTGATCTGCAGACTAATATCACTCGAGGAGAAGCAAGTGAGTGAAGCATAGAGAGCATTACTCTGGACATAGTTTACAAATCCTAAGAGCGAACGCTCTCCTATTCACATAAAATAAAAGCAATTATAATACCTTTGGAGTGTGGAGAAGAAAGCCATTATGAACTGAGAGGCGATATTGCTACAATGAATGCAGATGGAATATTGTGTTTTGTAATGCAGCTCTTGCACAGTGATGGGTGATATTCAGTCAACAGATGAGAGACAAAGGCGACAACAACTACATTCTTTCATCCTCACAGACGCTGGCCTCCGTCTGTTTCATCCAAATATCCTCAATGAATCTTCCGTCCTTGTGCCGAGGCTTATGCGCTAATCTCCAGTCATAATAGGCCTCATTATTAAACATATTGCTGTAAACCAACACAGCCATCTGGCTCACTGAGTGTAGCACTGAATAGGACAAGAGCGACTGTTCTTTCATGTCACCTAGTCGTTGCGCACTGTAAAAACACAAGCTGGTACGACGGCTGGTTGGGTGTTGGGGGTGGTGTGCGATTTGATTGACGAGGGCATGAATGACCTCATAATGGATGAATTTGTATGAGGCGATGCGGAGAGGGATTTGATGGACTGAATCAGCCAGTGGTAATTAAACGATTAATAGTACTTAGCTCAACTCAGATCATCTCCTTCACTGGCTCCCGTGGGGCCCGTCATCATGTTGAAATTACACAGATGTTATCGCTCTCCTCGCCTGTAGACAGACACGCAATCAGCGTTTGGTGCGGAGGCTCGCTCACGTACGTTCGTATGCCATACCAATGTCAAATGACACAAAAACAGATAATGGTGATGTTAATGCTGTGCTGTCCTCATTATCTGATCAAGTCATCTCCATATGTGCTGTTTCACAAAGTCTAAAGGCAGGTTAGGCAACAAACACTTTCCTCACACTCTTCTTCAGTGGGGCAAAGTAACCATCATAACTGGGTGGCATTAGGAAATATCTGTATTGTTCACCCCACAAATCAGTGTCCATCCTGAAATGCATCCCCCTACTTTTCAAATCACTCATTTACAAATCAATATGGAAATATGAAATAATAATAATGGACTCTATTTAGGCTACACCACTTTTATCTGTTTGTCAATGATTAATATAATTAATATTAATTTATATTATTTAAAAAAAGAATGTCTTTACCATTTTTCATTAATATGTGATAACTTGCTCCAGATAATTTTATTTTAATAGTTTTTCTTATGGAAGTAAAGTGGATTGTGAATGCTGTTTCATCTTGACTTTAAAGAGCTGCTTTTAGCCACAAATATAACTGTTCTTCTAATCCATAGTTACATTGAGTTGTCTGGCGTATTTTTAAGCACATTCTTACAAATAATTTTTTTCCCCCTCAATAATGACATAGAAGAACCATTTTGGGTTCTTCAACAGTCCCTGAACAGTTCTTATAGGGATAGTTCATGTAAAAATGAAAATTAGCAGAAAATATAAATACCCTGAGGCATCAACTGGTCACTGGGGTTCCTCAGGGATCAGTTCTTGGACCCCTCCTCTTCTCCATATACACTGGGACCCATCATACAGGCACATGGCTTCTCCTACCATTGCTATGCTGATGACACACAGCTCTATCTTTCATTTCAACCAGATGATCCAATGCTAGCTGCACGGATCTCAGGCTGCTTGGCAGACATCTCGGCATGGATGAAAGAAAATCACCTACAGCTCAACCTGGCAAAGACTGAGCTCCTTGTCTTCCCTGCCACTCCAACTCTACAGCATGATTTCACCATCCAGTTAGATTCGTCAATAATTACCCCATCAAGTTCAGTCAGAAATCTTGGGGTAATCTTTGATGGCCAGCTGACTTTCAAAGACCACATTGCAAAAACCACCCGATCTTGCAGGTTTGCATTGCACAACATCAGAAATATCAGGCCCTTCCTACGGGGGGGGGAAACAGAGCATGCTGCACAACCTTCTTTTCCAGGCCCTTGTCATTTCTAGTCTGGACTACTGCAATGCTCTTCTGGCAGGACTCCCATCAAGCACAAACAAACCTCTACAAATGATTCAGAATTGCAGTGGCAGACAGATCTGGTAATTCAATGACCAAAACGGGACCACGTCATAACACCTCTCGTATCTCCTGCACTGGGATACCGGTTGCAGGCTCGCATTAAGTTCAAGAGACATTGATGCTTGCATATTCTTGAAACAGCCAACAGGCTCAGCACCCGCTGACCCGTTCCTTTTAAAACTCACTCTTACGAATCTACCATCCCCTCAGAAGTCTGCGATTAACACGAGTGAGCGACGCCTTGTGGTACCAGCACAAAGAAGAGGAACAAACAGGATCTCCGGACACATTTCGTTCACCATCTGGTGGTGGAATGATTTCCCACCTTCTGATCCGAAAAAAGCTATGTACTTATTTGAACGATGCCTTGAATTGATACGAGCATTCCTGTGTTAGGTGTCTCGTTAAGATGAACCGCTGATGTATTCCCAAATGTAAGCGCTTTGGATAAAAGATCTGCTCTAAATTAATAAATAAAGTAAATCTAAGAGGTAGATGTGTTTGGTTCTCATTGCAACAGATTGGGAGCTGATAAAAACTTCACAGTAATCCACAAGTAATTCACATGATTCCAGTGCATTAATTAACATCTTGAGAAGAGAAAAGTGGCATGTTTGTATAAAAAAAAAAAACTTGCTTCCAGCTGAAGTTTGAGTCTACCTTCCATAATATTCACACTAAAAAAAACGTAAAGTAAAAATAGGGGATCAAGGTACGTTTTTTTTTTTTTGTTTGTAACAGGGTTTTATCTGTATTTGAAATTGCACTGCATGGTATTAGGGTTAACAGATAATGAAATGTCCTTAAATTAAGGATAATGTCCTGGCAAAAAATGACCTGTATATATCAGAGATTATACAACAGTTTTTCGGTCTTGTTAAATCTGATGGGGGGCATTGGGGGGGGGGAGGAATGCGATATTCCACCCTTTCATGTTTGTATCAAACGCTTACACATGTCTTCAGTAGCATATGTGATGCCCTAATCCAGTATCATTTTATAAATATTACTGTTTTTGTGTCATGGAATGTAGTTTGAAGAGATTTTAGCTGAGAATGTAGTTGTTTGGACTTCAAATATGCAGTTTGTTTAGAAAGTTTATGTCTATTTGAAAATTTGCTTCTATGTTTTCAGAGCCATTTCATAGCCTCAACTCATCCAGATCTTCTGGAATTTGCCGCTGACTCTGATGTCTCTATAGTGGTTAAACATGGAATGGAAGCCATTTGTGTAAATCGAAGTCACCTCTGATATCATTAAATCTATTACTTTGTATTGACAAAGCCAACAAATGCACTGAGCAGTGTTGTCATTGGAAATCACCCTTAACAGATGTCAACTTGAGATTTGAATCTGTGGCGGAAGGAAATAGTTCTGAACAAAAGGGTTTTTAAAGACACTTCGTTGTTGTTTCTTATGTATTTACACACTCATGCCATCAAACTGTTGTATAAATGCAATATCACACTCGTAGCAGTGCGATATGGCTGTACATCGACACGCTGTGATGGGTTGATTAGATTATGGACTCTTATTTCACCCAGAAGTGGCTTTAATGGTGGATTTGTTTCTTAAAATGTGCAGTTTTATTAATGATAACTGGAGAGTTTGTAGATTATGGTTGATTATTTTAATATTTTATTAGCTGTTTGGACTCTCATTTGACGGCACCCATTCACTGCAGAGGATAAACTGGTGAGCAAGTCATTTAATGCTACATTTCTCCAAATCTGTTCAGAGGAAGAAACAAACTCATCTACATTTGGATGGAGGCCGTTGCCAGAACATGTATATAAGGTGGGGGGAGTACATTTGCATAAGGGGCACACTTTTATGTCTCAGAAAAAGAATATTCACCAAAACCATAACAATGGTATTACAACTGAAATAGAGAGTTCAAGATTAAAACATATAGTTCACACCTACAACAATTCAGATAAAAATAATTAACAAAATATTGCTTATGCTACATATGCTACTTCATCATAAGAGAATGTGTTTGTGTGTTGTGTTTGTGTGGTGTGTATATAGATAGTATATATTACAGGGGGTACGGAAAGATTCAGACCCAAAATGTTCACTCTTTGTTATATGCACGCCCTGGCTAAAATCATTAAGGGTTCTTTTTTTTACCCCTTTTTTTCATCATTAATGTACACACAGCACCCCCTATTGACAGAAAAAAACAGAAGTGTTGACTTTTTGCAGATTTATTAAAAAAGAAAAACGAAAATATCACATGGTCCTAAGTATTCAGACCATGTGGTCCATTTAGTAGATAGAAGCACCTTTTGATTAATACAGCATGAGTATTTTTTGGGAAAGATGCAACAAGTTTTTTCACACCTGGATTTGGGGATCCTCTGCCATTCCTCCTTGCCAATCCTCTCCAGTTCTGTCAGGTTGGATGGTAAACGTTGGTGGACAGCCATTTTTAGGTCTCTCCAGAGATGCTCAATTGGGTTTAAGTCAGGGCTCTGGCTGGGCCATTCAAGAACAGTCACAGAGTTGTTGTGAAGCCACTCATTTGTTATTTTAGTTGTGTGCTTTGGGTCATTGTCTTGTTGGAAGGTAAATTTCGGCCCAGTCTGAGGTCCTGAGCACGCTGGAGAAGGTTTTCGTCCAGGATATAACTGTACTTGGCCGCATTCATCTTTCACCTCAATTGCAACCAGTCGTCCTGTCCCTGCAGCAGAAAAAAAAAACACCCCAACAGCATGATGCTGCCACCACCATGCTTCACTGTTGGGACTGTATTGGACAGGTGATGAGCAGTGCCTGGTTTTCTCCACACATACCGCTTAGAATTAAGGCCAAAAAGTTCTATCTTGGTCTCATCAGACCAGAGAATCTTATTTCTCACAATCTTGGAGTCCATTAGGTGTTTTTTAGCAAACTCCATGCAAACTTTCATGTGTCTTGCACTGAGGAGAGAGGCTTCCGTCGGGCCACTCTGCAATAAAGCCCCGACTGGTGAAGGGCTGCAGTGATGGTTAACTTTCTACAACTTTCTCCCATCTCCCGAATGCATCTCTGGAGCTCAGCCACAGTGATCTTGGGTTCTTCTTTACCTCTCTCACCAAGGCTCTTCTCCCCCGATAGCTCAGTTTGGCCGGACGGCCAGCTCTAGGAAGGGTTCTGGTAGTCCCAAACGTCTTCCATTTAAGGATTATGGAGGCCACTGTGCTCTTAGGAACCTTAAGTGCAGCAGAAGTTTTTTTTGTAACCTTGGCCAGATCTATGCCTTTCCACAATTCTGTCTCTGAGCCCTTCAGGCAGTTCCTTTGACCTCATGATTCTCAATTGCTCTGACATGCACTGTGAGCTGTAAGGTCTTATATAGACAGGGGTGTGGCTTTCCTAATCAAGTCCAATCAGTATAATCAAAACACAGCTGGACTCAAATGAAGGTTTAGAACCATCTCAAGAATGATCAGAAGAAGAAATGGACCGCACTGGTATCAAGATATGAGTGTCACAGCAAAGGGTCTGAATACTTCGGACCATGTGATATTTAGTTTCTTTTTGAAAAAATCTGCAAAAATGTCAACAATCTGTGTTTTTTCGTCAATATGGGGTGCTGTGTGTACATTAATGAGGAAAAACAAATAACTAAATAATTTTAGCAAATGCTGCAATATAACAAAGAGTGAAAAAAATAAGGGGGTCTGAATACTTTCCGTACAAACTGTATGTATATAGAGGTGTGGGTGTAGTGAGTGTTGAGTGCCTGGACCATAAGGGTAAATTTTTAAATGGATTTATACATTCATCTGAAAGCTGAATAGATATGCTTCCATGAGTATGGTTTAACTCTTATGATATATAGATATATATAAAGATATATATATATTATATATATAATTATTTTAGTGACAACAAGTTTTAATAGTGACATTTTTATATATATTAGAGATTATATATTATTAAAACATTTTTTCACTATGAAAAACGTGTGTAACTAAAGCAATTTGAGACAATAATAAATAAATAACATATTAAAGAGAATGATTCATCATAAAGACTAACTTGATCAATTCAGATGTCTATTTAAATTTGGCCACATCAATGTTACACAAATTAATGTTTTAAACGAATCCTGCACTCTAAAAAAATGCCTGAGTGTTTAAATATAAAACCAAGCGTGGGTTCAAAACAGCTCAATAGCTGGGGTTGTCCCCTTTTTAACCAGCGCTGGGTTATATTTAACCCAGCATTTTTCAGAGTGTGCACTATATATGCATTGATAGCATAATAGAGGGGACTTACACTTTTGGAGCTATTTGATGAATAAGAACATATTCAGTGAAAAAGTGTAACAAAGTGCTGCAATACTAATTTTCATGGTTAACTGTAGCGAGATGTTTGACAGATGTTTCAGTGAAACCAATGGTCGTGTTCACATGTTCATGTCACAACAGGGTCTTCTGACATCTGGACTATCAGACATTTGGGGTGTTGAGGGTGTCAGGGTGACGAAAACTGAGGGGAAACGTCTGTCTAGAGCTCCTCTTTCCTCTCATGGAATTTTAAGAAAACGTGACTTTACATTTCACGCAGTTATAAACATTTGTTTTTCTTTTTTTTGGCTTGGGGAATGTAACGCACACTGATGGTGTGCTTCCATTCATCTTTTTGCGTTTTTTATCTGCCTCTCCCTCCCCGTCTCCTCTCTCTCTCTCACACACACACACACAAATTCGTTCCCCTCCCTCCCATTCGATTGATCAGAGGCTTGTGGGTGTCTTGGATGAGTCATATCAGCAATTTACCCAGTTTAAAGCATCTTTCAAATTACTTCCCTTCCAGTCGGGTTCCGTGCTGATAACCGATAACAGTTTTCGTTCCTACAAGGAGATTTGGAGGACACTTGTGCGCTGGTGTTGTCTGGGCGCGCGTGTTTATGGCGCGTAACTGTGTATGTGTGTTGTGCTGAGGTGCGCATGCGCGCCTCGTGTGCTCCGTAAACACCGAAAGTCATGGAACATGTGGAAGAAAACAAGAATGATGAAGACGATACCTGCAGGGTCATAAATGGATTGCTCCACTTAGTTTGACACCGTCGATTCTATAATAATTTAAGGTGACGAATTTTTGTTGTTGTTGAATCATTCGTTTTTACTTTTTAAGGCTGTAAGCCTACCCTTAAATGGCCACCCTTTTTTTCTTGTTTACGTTCTATGCTGCAGTTGATCTTCTTTTGTTTCATCTTTATTTTTATGATACTTAATTAGCTCGTTTGTGTATTCCGTCGACTTAAATCTTCAAAAGGCTTTTCAGAAGACGCATAGCCTACCATATCTTTTTAAAATCTCTGTCAACGATGAAAACAATTTGATAGGCTGTTTTTCCTCTCTCTCTCTCTCTCTCCTAATATTTGCCTTGTTGCCAACTTTAAATGTGAAATGGGCAACAACACAGAGGAACCATGCGTCACAACGCTTGGAATCACGTAATGATAGCGCCCTCTCCTGGATTTATTTCTAGGAGATATACACTCAGACAAAGCAGTTTATTAAATCCTCTTTACAATACATCATTGACAATACACTGAAGTCTTTAATTTAGTATTTAAAGCTACCCACATGAAAATACAGGTAATACTTTGAATTCTATCTATATACTTCAATGTGTACATTTTCTTGTAACCTTTCATTAAAATGTCAGCATTCCTTTGTCTTGAAAAAATAAAGTGAAACCGCAAAGAAAAAAAATATGAATTTAGATTGTAGACCCGTGTATGACGAAACTACAAATATGTATAAACACGTGTTTTACATTAAATATGGAAAAACACAAGAATGATATAGTCACTATTGTCTTTCCGACTTCATGTGATTGTTTCTCGGCCACATATTTTTGGGCATTCATTTAAAAGTTGATCTTCATAGCCTACATTTTGTGAGCTAATTGGTGATTTGTAGGCTACTGGATTCCATATTATCCATCAGCCTGCATATTGCGGGATTTGTTTAGCCTAAAAGTCATTGCGAAATATATTAAAACTTTACGTATCATAATAATATACATGACTTGTTTTCTGTCATCTCTTTCGAAATTCAAGTCTGCACTGATATTCACAACATAGGCTATCATTAATAACAGACTGACGACAGGTTAATAGATAGGCTATTTATGTTTCGTAAGGGGTGAATGCACAAAATACGTAAACTATTTTAAATGCGTTGTCTTGGCCTTTTTGTCTCTTAAAATGTGAGACATCACTATTTTTATTTTTCAGAATCGTATTAACTGAACTAATGTAAATGCGTGTTTTATTTGAACATCGCTTGCACCAAGTCCAAATGTTATGGGCGAGCTGATCCATCCTCTCTCTCCGTGAAAGAAAGAGAGATTGATGGCAGGGAACCGATGAGTCTCGCTGATATCAACCGGCTCATTAACTCCAAATACGAAGCCCACCTCCGACGTAATATGTCACTGGCCAAAGGGTTTCATCGCATAATTCGGCGAAAAGGCGCTTTGGTCTGTTCTCTAAACAAAAACGCATGAGATGCTGAACGCAAATATATTTGGAAACGAAATTTAGTTTACAATGCTCATTATTGTCCTTTCAACAACTGCTAGCGGGCTTATTTATTACAGCGCAAAATGTCGTTTTCTGCGACAGAACATAAGGAACATATCATCTGTCCATTTATCCATAAAATATTTTTGTTGACAAAAGTCATCAATTAAAAACGCGACAAGAGGTAAACACTTTTGGTGAACGAGAAGCGCGCAGAACAGCTGTCCTGTGAATGACGACGCGCGCGAGGACGGACTACGCTTCATTCGCAGTGTAACGAACTGTTCAAACTGTAAATATTGAGATATTCCGAGGTCAAACACTCCCCTGGGTCGACATGATTGAAATTGGGACACCGCACAGAATAAATCAAACAAACAGATCACTGCTAGCCGCAAGTTAGTCCAGTGGCAACGGCCAAAGAGCGCATGCTGACACAATGAACTGTCTCGTGTCTGGTTCTTCTTTGTCAATATTTACGTGGAAATTAGCTCACATAATTCGGTTTAAATCGTCAGCCTCAAGTGCCTAAATGTGTCACGGGGCTCATTCCGGACTGAGGCACCTTTCAGTCAGACATTTTCGACAAATCAGAGCCTATGCCTCAAGAGAGCAGTCGCTTACGAGAATCTGCCAAAACAGATGCGGTGCTCGTGTGTGGGCGCGAGGCTTGGGCTACACACCATTAAGCTCGAGCCGCAGCTGAGTAAAATGTGAAATGGGAGAATTAATCGATCCCAGGACGATGCTTTTTTCAGTCTTGTGGGAGTATGAATTCTTTTATTCATGAGCGCGTGTTATGTCACTTCCATTAGGCGGTGGACATTTTTTGAGTGTATTTGAACATACATTTTCATAATTGCAGCCAATATGTTTGCAGAGCCTACAAAAACTTGACGAATCTTTTCCTTGTGTAGGTGGGAACAATAACTCTCATCATCCCATATACCCAGGAAAAATTTCAAAAGCGCTTTTATCTGCTATTTTGCCATGCAGTTCTCTTTGTTTTGCCTCAGTTTTTAACATATAATGTATTCATTCTCTTCTTGAGTGGGCATTTTGGGTCCTGCATGAAGTGCATGGGCAGTTAGGAGGAGGTGAGTCAGCGCGGGGGATGGAGAGCGCTGGTTAAGGGTCGCAACTGCGCTAATGCTGAGTGGCAGTCGATAATGTCAAGCCGTATCAAAATCTGGCCCTTGGAGCTCTTAAATTATTCGCCACCAAGGTAGAAAAGGACACGCATTCAGACTCATAGCTACACGCGCTTTCCTGTGAACCCCTTTGTTGCATGCCGCATTTTCCTTTACAGAATAAAAGGTAATTTCCCCGTCAACTTAAATAACATACGTTATTTCTTGGCACCGTATAGCTGTTGGAAAATATTGAAACAATCAGGCCTCGCAGGTATACCTCTCTGGAGCGTCAAATGCAGCATTTTTAAGTGGCAGCCTTAAAATGAATGGTTTGCAGTGAATCTGTGCGTTATTTTAGTTTAAGCAAAGTTGGTTGTATATGGTTCTTTGAATTTTTTATTATTATTTATTAAGTGTTTTACTTTTTCTTTTTCAATGTTTCGTTATGGATTCTTTAGATCAGTGTATTGGTTTATGGGTTCTCTAAAGCAGTACGTACGGTAGGCTACAAAGGTTCTTAAAAATGTTTTGCAGTGACAGGGGCTGCAAAACCCATTAGGTTCGAATTCAAACCCATTTTCATCTATCTGATTAAGTAGGGTACCTGGAAATAACAATAACAATAAAAGACAAATAAAAAGCAAACATACACGATATAATAGGATTAGGTAGGACGGATCTCTAAGTTTCATGCCAATTCAAGAACACGAGTCTATTGGATGCAACCTTTGAAAATATTGAAATAAGGTTCCCACTCTATAATGAGACCGCTTTGATGCTGCCATTTCGAGTGTGGCTCGTGGGACTTCAATATCCGCACTGCAACTAATCCAATTACACGAATCATAAACTGTGATTGGCGGGATTGCTGTTGGCTCCAATGCCACGCGAGCGTTTTCCAATTAGGCCTATTCCTAAAACCTACAGTATTGATGTAAAGGTTCTAAACCACGTCAGACGAAATGCTTATCTCGAAAAGCATAATTGCGAGAGCGAGAACGCCATGGTTGCACTCTTCATGAAACATCTGGACTATTTCTGGATTATTTGTAGGTCAATTGAGTCAACTGAAGCTACCTGTACATGCATATATTTAAAATAATACATGTTAATGTGAAAACATTACATGAGAATGACGTTAGAGACAGATGGATGAAAGTCAGGGGCGACAGGAGACAAAGAGCGGAAAATTAAACGAGCTCGGGAAATTGAGCGGAAGTAGAGCAGTGAAGCTGAACCGCCTGCGTCACGGTGGGTGCAGCAGTTCGGTCTCTCCAGCTCTGATTAAGGCCACCTCGCAAACAATCAACAGGCCAAAAGGGTCTGCTAAGTAAGTGACAGTGTCAAATTTTGCTAGGTACATAGTATACCCTATAAATACATCAAAAGTATTGCGAATAAACGGATATTTAAACTTAAATGTATAATGTTCAAAACTGCAAATCGCCAGTGTTCAATCAAAAGATTTAGTTTCTGTATTAGTTAATTTAGCAGTGGTGCTTTCACTGTGTACCACAGTGCTCCGTTCTTAATGGAGAGACTGTTTCATTCATGCAATCTCTGTCCATTCATCAGAGCACCGTAGCGTACCCTCTGAGTTCAAACGAGACACGAAATTCTTATCAATGGAGAGTTCTGACGTCAACAGCGGCGGGATGACTCGAGGATCACGTGTCCACACGCGTCTATACATAGGGGAGTTGCGCTGTCCGTGGTCCTGAAAAAAATCACGCTCCGCATTCATCTCTCAGCAAGACAGATCGAAGTGTGTTTCAAATCATTCTTGTGGGAAGCAAACTTACTTTAACTCAAGTTTTAAATGAACTTAAGGATAGCGGTTGTTTCCAAACCTCATTTAAGAAGCACAAGGTTTTGAGTTCCAGCTAATCTGTTCGGGAAATCAGGTAAGTGCTCTGCCATTCCTACACGCACTCGATAAATAGTTTATAGTTCCCTATAAAAACAAAGAGAAGCCATGAAGGACTAGATAGAAGTTTTCCGCTGATACCTACTTTGAGATGATGTTGAATCTCAGTGCAAGTCATTCAAGGAGATACAGGTCGACCGATCAACAAGCGTTTCATTCATAAATTTCTAAACGCCTTTTTTTTTTCTTTTGTAAGAGTACACGATCCGCATCAGTATCTTTCCGACAAGGTAATCTTGATATGTGATGTCTATGTTTTTTCTTTGTTAAAGCAATACATAATAACAATAAAAATAATATTTTGGGATCGTGTGCGTTGGAATGAGGATTTTAAATAAATCTTAAGACTAGTTGGCTGGGAGTTCATTCTTTGAAAATCGAAAGGAGGGAGAGAACGTACAAACTAATAAATGAACGATCAAATTGCTTTTATATGAATGCATAAAAAGAAAAATATGTTGACTGACATAGTAGGTTTTTCTCGCAGTTTGCATTTGAGTGATGAGTGAGAGAAAGCTCGTGTGAATTTACAAGGTTTTATTCAGGCATGCTTTCGATTCCCTTGCAAGTCAAGAAAGACAATTTACACGGTTGTTTTAATATAGTCATTAACCATATGTCGCCTTGTTGTGGCGTTTCGCTAATCCGACTCTAGAAATGATAGGTGAAGAGGCAACCAGGAAATTCGCTCGATATTGCCTTTATACGTAGTCTCCGTGTGGACTCTACTTAATTAAAGCAGCACAATTAATTAGATTTAAAAAGCGATAGTGTATTGTGCTGACAACGTACTGCTGTAAAACAAGCGCAAGTTGTAATATTCTATCATACTAATTCAGTTAAACAGATTTCAGCTCATGCACGTTATAATGCTGTAGAGACGAGATGTTAAAATATCAGTGTCAATAAAATGTAGTCTTGTTAATGCTCAGAAAAAAAACACAAATTAATCACCATTTATTTCTTTTGTCTTTGTCAGGTGCTCCCCTCTCCCCCATCCTGTCCTCTCTGCATGGTCATGTTCTGCTGTTGCTACCCCTCCAGCACCTCAGCTCTCCTGTTATTCCTCCTCAGCCTCACCCCCCTACTGGCCCTGGCTGGCCCTGCACCTCAGCAGAGATCTTCAGTCAGCAGCAGCATCAATGAGGCTCTCAACTTGGCAAAAGAGGACCCGGGGGCAGCAGAAGGAGCTGCTTGGACACATAGGAAAGTGGACAGCCTGCTCCAGAAACCCTTGGGACAGGAACATGTCTCAGATATGGACTCTGCCAGTTCTCTAGCCTCGGTTCTGCTTGAGGCTCTTGACCACCCAGTTAGAGGGAAGATGACCCAGGGGGATTTTGAAGAAGGACTCGCGATAGATGCAATGAGGAATCAGGGAGACCTTGAGCAGGACACAGAGAAATTGGCAGAGGTTGTACAGCAAGGGGAGGAAAATTGGGGACAAGAAAAGCCAAAGGATGAAAGTGAGAGTGTGAAGGAGGACGAAGTGAATACGTCTGAAGGAATGGCCGGGCAGAGTAAGTCTAACGTGGCCAACCCCCTCCAGCGCAAAACCAGGGGCTATTTCCAAAACATTGACCTCGGACTGCAAGACAATGAGATCCTCCCACCTCTAAAAGGCTATAAAGCCTATAACCAGCAACTGGCCCAGGCGACCAAGAAGCTTAAGTGGCAGGAGGAGCGAACGAGAAACCCATCCCAGCTTGACAGAAACTTCATGGATGATTTTGATTTTGTGGAAGAAGAGGAGGAGATTCTGACCCGCAAGGAGGAGGAGGCACGGGCACGGGCCGAGCAGGAGGAGGTGAGGCGGCAGGAGGCCGAGGCACAGGAGGCGCGTGAGGAGGAGCAGAGATTGGCAGACATCGCCTCTGACATGCTTCTGGAGTATATGGGCAGGAAGCAGAAAGCATCATCCTACATGAGAGACATGAAGGTGGCGGCTCTTCTAACCAACGTGGCTGAGGACAAGCGCTCAAACGAGGTGGAGGATAACGACGACGATGATGAGATGGATCCCCAGACCATCGACAAGTTGATAGAGATTTCCAGCAAGCTGCATTTGCCTGCTGACGATGTGGTCGAAATAATCAGCGACGTTCAGGAGAAGAAGAAAAAGAGGAAGGATTTACCCCCGAGCAACACCCCTCGTTTCCGCCCTCTAGTTCCTCTCAAAGCCAAGCCGAGGCCTCAGGCATATCAATATCCTAAGTCACCTAAGAAATCCTCTTATACAGTAGATCCACATAAGAAATGGTACAAGGAGAAAAACAAAGGTAAGCTCAGCAAGCAGGACTACTGGTTTAAGCCGCAGAAGCAGTTTCTGGCCTATCCCTCGTTCCCCTATTATCAGAAGCCATATCGAGCCTATTACCCGGTCTACTTCCCGCCCCCCAAGCCGCGGTTCTATACAAATCCCGCTCTGTCGTTTGACTACAACTTTGGGGGCTCCATGGGGTACGGTCTGAAGCCTCCAAGCCATAGGTACAGAGACAGGCCCAAGGCCAGGGACTGGAAATTGGCGCAAGCCCCGCAACGCTCCCAGAGCCCCTACCCACAACCGGACACTGTCATATCTAATTACATTCTCCCCCATCCCCGAACTTACCAGGCTCTCCCTATGCCCAAACCACGTTCTCCTCAGAGTGGGAGAGCATCTTCTTACGTCTACCCACCAGACTATGTGTACGATGAGCCGGAGTCTCCACAGGGGAGCGATGAAGAACTGGAGAACTTCATTGAGAAGATTTATTACAACCGTAGGTTATTTTAGTCAGCTGGGAGTTCAGGATATTCTAAAGCGATGAAAGAGTGAGGAGAAAAAGCTGACAGGGAGTTTGAGCGACAGGGCTGTGAAAAGACAGTTAGGTGTTTCTTCTCCACTCTTGTGTTTTGATACATTCCAAATCAGGAACGGAAGAGATGGTGCTGCTATATCAGAACCTCTCTGCGTGCACTTATTTGGTTTCTCTCGCAGTTTACATTTTAATTTGGTGAGAGAATACGCAGGTGAATTTGTAAGGTTTCATTCAGGTATGTTTTTGATTCTCTTGCATGTGGAAAAAAATACAAAAGATAAAACAAAAAGAAACCAAAAACAAGCAGACAAAATGGTCAAAGAAAACATTTTGGTGCCAATTGCAAGAGACCCATGTTTATACAAAGATTTATTTTCTTTAGGAAACACTTGATTAATTGAAAAGCAAAGCTTGGGGTTGCATTATTGATACTGCAGGGCACAGTAATAATTGCTATGGCACTAGTTACAGAAACAAGTAACTGTCAAATTATTACAGGCTTTTCCTGAGGGTCTGTTTGATTGTTTTGATCAATGTTCCTATTGCCTTAATACTGATCACTGTTTTCGCTCATCCATGTGCATGCAGGTCTTGCACCACTAAAAAAAAAAGAATTCTGTCACGCACGCTGTAAACAATGCTTGAAACGAAATCTTCCATTTTATTCACAGAAATGCAAAATGATGAATATCTTTGCTAGGTGGGTGCCCTGTCAATCTGCTTGGTGGAATACCTGTACACAGGTGATTTACTGTAAACTTAACATCTTGCCAAAATTTCGAACTCATTTTAAAAATGCCCCTGTTGCTGTGGGTTACCTCCAATGTTCAACCACTGAGTACAGTATCTTTGTCTTGAGACCCAAAAGAACGCTGTATAGTAATGTTTGTTCCTAAAAAAGGTTTAAAATGTCTGAAGTTTGTGAGGAATACTCTAAGAGTGAACAGTTTGCACGTCTATCTGTATTGGCACTTTAAAAAAAAAAAAAAAAAAAAAACAAACAAACAAAAATAGACAAATTTGGGGAAAATTTCCTTGATCAAACTGTGATTATTTTAAAAATTAATAAAAAGAAGAAAAAAAAAAACCAAAACAACGAAAGACAACTCTAATTACTATAGCAAGTGTTTTCATCAGTGAACTGTCTTGTGAAAGGAATTTGTTGTCGTCAACTTCGCGATTGTAAGTTGTACAGTGTCAAATAAACAAGTGTGTGTGCAATGTGTAAATAACAGCATGTTGATTACTAGTTTTGCTATATGACAAAAATAAAAGCAATTATTTTATTAAAGTCAGTTTTTTTTAACAAATGTCTTATTGGAACGTCTTTGATCAGATCCTGAGCAGAAATTAATTAATTTCTGTACCACAGAGGGTTCTTGCCAGGATGATATATGCCGTTTCTTATCTCACCTGTAGCAGAAATTGCATTTGACATCACAGAGAGTTTGAACCAGCATGCCCAGTACATCTTTGAATTTTATCTCTATTTTCCACAAGCTTTTTCTCATGCTGTATTACAGCTGAACACTGAAAACACAAACTGACTGACTACAGAGACAATTTATTCTCCAGCTACTCACATACCTACAAAGATCTCTAATGAAACAGATAGATATGCAGCTCTATGATTCTTAAAAAACCTTTAGGAGTCACGGCCGCATTACTCATGGCATCCTGTTCCTCAACAAGCATTCATCGGAACATGTTGTGATTATTAAGATTGAACATGTTTATCAAACATCAGAGCAAAACGTACAGAATTACATGAAAGAAGACGTAAGTGCATCTGAATGCAAGCTGTTCAGCAAAATGATGCTGTTCAATAAGACGCCACTAGATGAAAGTCATTCGCTAATAAAAAGAACTTGGAATAATAAAAGGCGAGTAATGTGATGGGAATAGACATGGAGACACACTGAGACCAAATGAAAGAGAGGGGTGGGGAGAGAGAAAGCTGCAGTGATTAATGAGTCACATGATTGACGGGTGAGTCATCTACTGCCATGCACCACTGCAGAACCTCAAGCACTTCTACCCTCTCCCTCTCTCTCCCTCTCACACAGAGGCACAAACACCAGCCCACTCCCCCACACCCTGACTTTGGACACAATGCAGAACTCAATTATGCTCAAAAACACCTGCATTAGGCAAGACGCAAACACACCTATTGCCAGAAGGCCTTGCCGTCTAATTCAAACTACACAGCGTTTGGTTAAAACACCACCAAGACCTCACGGCGACCGATAAAAGTGGGGTTTAACCCCAAACAGACGTTTATGATGCACTCTAAACATCTACGGCTTCCCATCCAACAGCCCTTAGTGGTGGATCCCGCTGCAAATGAACCATTGCAGCAGCAGAAGATTTTCCATTAGTGACCAGAGTGCAGCGGCTACGGGGGACAGTTGTGTATGAGGCTCTGATGTGTTTCTCTCATTCCTTTTCTTTCAGCTTTTGTGTCGAAAACGCAGAGGGCCGTGAATGAGCATAAGTGCAGCGAAGTCTCACGGCGAGGCTGGTGAGTCATGGCCACTTACGCTCTGCTTCAACCTCCATTCTCAAACAGTTTCATTGAAATATGCCAAGAGTCTGTTAAGTTACGGCGGTAATTACTGTAAATGGACGCCTGACTCTTCAAAACCTTCACACACGAAATGTTCCGAGTCATTAATGTACGCCGCGGCTCGAGCTGCTGGTCGGGCACGTGATCGCACGTACGCACGCGTGCGCATGCAAAAATCAGGCATAAACACAGCCTGATGACAGTGGAGCCAGTACTTCTGAGGTAAAAAGTGGCTGATAATGACTGTGACTCAGACAGCAGCTCTAATGATGCATTCTGCCGAGCCGACCGACCAACACAGCACGGGAAAAATTAAACACTCGGATGAAACTTTCTCTAAGGTGCTTCAAAGTGCCTTGAAGTTCTCTGCTGCCTTTGTAGAGATAGACAGCCCCCATTTATGCCCTTCCTGGATTTCAGTGATTAGCCATAATTGAACAGAATCGTTTAAATCTCGGAGAGGGTCATGTTTCCAGGTTGTTAAAAAAATGATAAAATAAAAAAATCCTCTTCCCCTCAATCCTTTTCTGTATGCCAAACCTTTATGCATGATGATAATTACCATCTAATTACCATTCAATTATACCCTCTGCTCTCGCCGTAAGAGCTGATTGGCAGAGTCTGTCGTTGTGTCTCACAGGATGTGCATTTACGCCGGTTTCTGGCGTCGAAACGATTTTGGCGTCCGTCGATTTGGAGTGTACCTGCGCTTCCATGTTATAATGTATGGCCGCGGATACGTCACGTTCTAGAGGTTTCATTTGAAAGACTGTGTGAAATGATTTTCTTTCGGAATCAATTCAAAATGTTCCATTTCACCCGCCGGGGGGAGAATGATCTTTGACAGCACTTGCAGGAGGCAGGCGTCAGGCTCTCGGCTCCCAGCATGCATCAGCAGTCATGTTTCCATTAAAGAGCTTTGTGTGCTCTGACGGTAAAACAAGAGGAACGCCATCTATCACGTTATAACGTCTAATTAATGTGGCTTGCTATCTTTATTGAAGTGCATTGATGTAAATGGAAGTATGGAAACGGCGTGTTATGACACGCAAGCTAAAAAGTGTTGATCACGATCGGCACTCCAGAAACACCTGCAGAAGGTTAACAGCTAGTGGAAAACAACATCAACATTTCATTCATCTGCCGGTTGGGTTGGTGCCGCATTTAAAAAAGAAAAGGAGGAGGTGAAGAGGGTTGAGGAGCTGATAGAGCCAGAGAGAATGGATGGAGCCAGTGAAACCGAGAGAATAAAGGTGAAGGTCTGAGTGACTCACTCTCTATAAGTACTTATCCAGCAGCTCTGTAAAGTGGCCGACCACCTTCAGAGTAACAAGCCTCTTGCCCTGGCTATTAGCACTGAACACTCTCATATATATAGATATACGTGGTATAATATAATATATTATATATATATATATATATATATATATATATCCACGGGTGGTTTTCTGCATCTGGGGGCACTTTTTTATTAAGATTATAGATTTCCAATGCTTTTCTTTATTGTTGTTTTTTGGCCATGCCTTCAGCTATTTTTGGTATCTTAATTGACCCCGACTCAATCTTAAATAGAAAACTCAGTCTAAGTTAAGTGTGCATATAATTTAAATATTTATGTATTAAGTCATTGATTTTATTTTATTTTCCTCTTGTTACACTTTAACCTTTCTCTATATATATAACTGTAATGTAGAGATAGAAAAACCAATTTCTCATACATTTTAATGTTTTACATGCCGTTTTACATACTTTTTTTTACATTTTCAAAGAGTAACAGTATAACCTTTAGTATACGTGGCTTTTAATTATTATGTTTTTATTTCCTTTTTTAGTCATAGTGTCATGAGGATCTAAGATGAAATATGAGACATGATGTGTAAAGAAAAAAAATTAAGGAATTACGTCTGAGCTCAGTGTGTTTGGTTAAGCTATTTTGTTTAAGCAATTTTAATAAATCATGTGAGGATATATTACATTTTAGTTATTAATTAAACATTTAAAATGTAATTTCCATCACACAATGTTATTAAACACAAATGATTTGTGTTTAATAAAATGCTGTGGTGGAAACAAGATTTTAAATATGTTTTAAATGTGTTTAGAGGCTACACTTTATTTTAAGGTGTACATTGTAATTATATATTTAAGTTCAGAATAATATTAATTAACAATGTGTACTAGGGTTAGGATTAGGGTTTGGGTTTAGGGTTAGTTGCATGTGATGTACTGTTATTATTAAGCGCATGTACAAGGACACTGTAAAATAGCCTGTTTATTAAATATTTTTATTAACATATCTTTAAACATGTGAAATGTGATAAAAAGGACATTGCAGACAACAAGGCCTTTGATTAAGTGCGTATATACTGTTTGAAATTGTCAACAGACAAATTACATGAGAGAGTTAGAAGTGTGTTTTAAGAGAGTCTATTTTCTAAAAGCCCACAGGGACAACACTTGAACACACACTCATAGTATATTGCGCCACATGCACTCGCACTCACTCTTTGGTATATATTAGGTGCACTCTGTGTGTGTAAACAGCCCTCTTGTCTCGAGGGCGTAATCCATTTGATGTTTACATCAAGTGCTATTGTGGCAGATGGGGTAAAATGTCCCTCAGGGGTGTTTATCCTCAGCTGGGAGTCCAGACTGCTGACTGACTGAGGCAGACGAGGTCTGACACCTGAGCTCCACTGCTGTCACTCTTTACAGCAAATCTGCTTGTGAGCTATTGAGATTCATCAAATATTGAAGGGCCACAGTTTCCGTGCCATGAGATGAAGGGGTTAGGGAGAGAGAACGAGAGAGCAGATAAACAAAAAGAGGTTGCTCAAACGGAAACGGGAGGTCAGTGAAATGGCGGGGACGGTTAACGACGGACAAGCAGCCCAAGTGGGGTAAGTGAGCTCTCCATGAGTACAACACTTAACTGCTTATGTTTTGCTAGCGTCAGGGTGAGTTAAAAGGTCTCGGCTGGGGAAACTCAAGCCTCTGAGTGTAACTCGTAGGCGGATGGATTAATTGATAACCTCCCGTTGAGGGGTAAACGGCAGTAATTGAGACTGATTGTCAAGGCACTGTCCAAGGAAAAGCCCAGCCATGTGTTAGGGATTTTATTAAAATGTAGAAACAAATAAACAAAAACAATATAAATATGTATTTTTACTCTTCACTCTTTCTTTTAAAAATACAGAATGTTTTCGACTGACCAAAGCGACAAGGAAGAAAACTCTCTACTGGACAACCGGGAACAGGACAGAGGGGTTCTTTATTTTTAATGGACCAATCAGTAGGCCTACACAAATTAATAATTATGTCACTAAGCAATTTTTTTGTAGCACAGTTAACCTCTATATTATATTACTGCTGTTTCAATGACTGTCATGCTACGGTTTGAGTTAAGAGGAAAACCGTGCCTATGTAGAGATTTTACATTTGCCTTGTCCAAATACCCACACTTGCGGTCTTTGCACTTGACCACTTATATGACCTTTTTCCTGTGTTTGGTCCAATTGTTCAAGTGAGGATGAAGACCACAATTGTGTGTGTCGAACTTTTCATTACCTGACGGGACACACTTGTAGTGTTGTAAAAATTCTTAAAAAAGCGTTAGTTTGTAATTTAATTTGAAATACTTTGCATTTTAAAATCAACTTCTAAATGTCTGTTCAGTAGTCCCTATAACATGACATAATTTTAATTTGTGGTGGTTCTAATTCTAAAGTGATAAAAAGCAGTTGCAAATGTTGTACAAATACATATCCACCACTACGCATCTTGGCACCAAAAAACGAAAACACTGTTTTTTATCTAACCAAATTAATATTAATATCTAATTATATTTATATTTGACTACATTGGAGGTTTCCGTGAACTCATCGCGAGATCTCGGCAAAAAGTCTCACGATTTGTTTCCAGAACATGATGCATGATGGGATACACTAAGCTTCGAATAGCAGTTCGGAGCGGTTTTCGAGATAGTGTGGATTTAGTGGGCGTTAAGAGCACTGCGCTTTGCCGTTTTTAAGACCTGGACAGTCTTGCGCACTTACTTCCTGACGCGCGCACAAGCTCTCAAGTGGCCAAGACCGCAAGTATGGGTATTTGGACAAGTAGTTGTTGGCGCCTATATAGAGATTTGGCATTAAATTCTTATTGGTCAGAAGGAACAGATCACACAGAACACGTTCTTGCGTTAAAAAACGTGAAACAGAGCGAAATTAAATGGGAATGCAATGTCTCCAGACTTATTTTAAGTTATACTTTTATTTATTTATTTATTCTTCCCACCGCACATTAAAACGCAAAACGTGATAAAAAGTAGTGCAAACGCAAGACACAACGTAGTAATATGAAAGCAACGCAGTGTTTCTCCATTTTAAAAGATGAACTTCGTTTATGTAGGTATTTATTATTTTTTTTAACTTTGCGTATTGAAATTTTTGTTACCCCCCCCCCCCCCCCCCCCCCCCCCCCCCCCTGAAATAGAAGCGGCAGGTTTGCAGCCAAGCCGGCAAACCTTCGATCCGGTCTCTCTCGTGAAGCCAACACGGAAGTGACTAAAACTGCAATTCATCGACTGGTCACTAGAGGCTAGAGGTATATTTTTTTATAACTCATCCGTTTAAATTATATTAAGCCTTAAAGTTCTGCATAATTAAGGGCGTGGCCACTTGAGTGACAGGTGGATTGCCGCTGCTGTCAGCACCGTCGAGCTAGGTGGGCGTGGCTTCAGCAACCAGTTCCCGCCTCTTTGCCCATTTTCGATTATCCGGGAGTGACGCGCGGTGACACGATGCCAAGATGGCGACGACCGGCTCCGCCCACTTTGAGCTTCAAAAACACTCTTCAGAAACCTACGGGTGACGTCACGGACACTACGTCCATGTTTTTATACAGTCTATGGTTTGCGTAAAAAATTGAGCGAAAAAAAAAAAAAAAAAAAAAAAAAACGCGAAACGCAGCATAGAGACAAGGGTAAACATTGCAGGGTCTTGAGGCATGTTTAAAAAGTTTTACTTTATTTATTTAAACTTTCTGTGATTAAAAATGTCTGAAAAAGCAACGAGACGCAGCGCTCATGTTTACATATAAAAACACTTAAAAAGCAGCGGAAGTGAACGCAAAAACATGCTCTGTGTGAACTGTACCTTAACCCTGTTACTCATTCTCTTCTATTTCATTATGGGCTGCTTAACAGGCCGTTTCATGCGAGGAAGGGAGCTGTTGTGTTACACAGGAGAAATCTGAATCCGACCAGACCCCAAACATTGCTCAGGCCTTGGCAGTGACTCCAGTACACACACAGAGTATGTCTAAACCTGTCACTGTTAGCCAGCTGATAAATGCTTACACTGATAATATGGATAAGGTACATTAAAA
The DNA here is from genome assembly GCA_018155175.1 of Sinocyclocheilus anophthalmus. Lineage (NCBI taxonomy): Eukaryota > Metazoa > Chordata > Actinopteri > Cypriniformes > Cyprinidae > Sinocyclocheilus > Sinocyclocheilus anophthalmus. The sequence goes on from JADLZN010003323.1 coordinate 196,033, forward strand.
ATGCTGAACAGTTTGTCCTTGTGCAAATGTTCAGCACTGAAATGCTAATGCTGTTTACTCAGGTGGATGATGGGAAACAATGCCCAGCACACAGGCCTAAATTTACTCATGTCTTGGCTATTCTGAGCTGTTTGTTCTGTGGTAAAAAATAAAACATTGTAGAAATAACATGTATGCATAGAGTGAAATACGTCTGATAGTGCTCACAGATCTTGTTGGCATAGGTGGAGTAGGCTATGTGAAGTAATTAATTTATAATGAGTGTGTGCTTCAATAGCTATAGGAGTCGCCCTTGAACTCTGTTGGTACTGCTTGAAATCTCTCCCGATTGAAGACCAAAACATACCTCAGGTACAGTGAGAAACTCATGTTTGTCCTTAATGTGCAACTATATCAAATATAGGGCATGCTGTAATATATTAATGATCTGGTTTGTCTGCCCTTTTAGCACTAGATAGACTCTGGGGTTGGATTTCATTGATCTGGCATGCATTCAGTATCTTGTTGCAACCATTTCAGCTGGTTGTAAATTATGTAGCTGAGTTAGCTTTGCAAAATATAATGTGTCATAGCCGTATGTGTGCACTACAGGTGCATCTCAATAAATTAGAATGTCATGGAAAAGTTCATTTATTTCAGTAATTCAACTCAAATTGTGAAATTCGTTTTTTAAATAAATTCAATGCACACAGACTGTTTAAGTAGTTTAAGTCTTTGGTTCTTTTTTGGCTCACATTTAACAAAAACCCCCCAATTCACTATCTCAACATATTAGAATATGGTGACATGCTAATCAACTTAAAACACCTGCAAATGTTTCCTGAGCCTTTAAAATGGTCTCTCAGTTTGGTTCACTAGGCTACACAATCATGGGGAAGACTGCTGATCTGACAGTTGTCCAGAAGACAATCATTGACACCCTCCACAAGGAGGGTAAGCCACAGAAGTTCATTGCCAAATAAGCTGGTTGTTCACAGAGTGCTGTATTCAAGCATTTTAACAGAAAGTTGAGTGGAAGGAAAAAGTGTGGAGAAAAAGATGCTCAACCAACCGAGAGAACCGCAGCCTTATGAGGATTGTCAAGCAAAATCGATTAATTTGAGTGAACTTCACAAGGAATGGACTGAGGCTGGGGTCAAGGCATCAAGAGCCACCACACACAGACGTGTCAATTTGGCTACAGTTGTCGTATTCCTCTTGTTAAGCCACTCCTGAAACACAGACAATGTCAGAGGCGTTTTACCTGGGCTAAGGAGAAGAAGAACTGGACTGTTGCCCAGTGGGCCAAAGTCCTCTTTTCAGATGAGAGCAAGTTTTGTATTTCATTTGGAAACCAAGTTCCTAGAGTCTGGAGGAAGGGTGGAGCTCATAGCCCAAGTTGCTTGAAGTCCAGTGTTTAGTTTCCACAGTCTGTGATGATTTGGTGCAATGTCATCTGCTGGTGTTGGGATATTGTGTTTTTTTGAAAACCAACGTCATTGCACCCGTTTACTAAGAAATTTTGGAGCATTTCATGCTTTCTTCTGCTGACCAGCTTGTTGAAGATGCTGATTTAATTTTCCAGCAAGACTTGGCACCTGCCCACACTGCCAAAAACACCAAAATTTGGTTAAATGACCATTGTTGGTGTGCTTGACTGGCCAGCAAACTCACCAGACCTGATTCACCATAGATTATCTATGGGGTACTGTCAAGAGTAAAATGAGAATCAAGAGACCAAAAAATGCAGATTAGCTGAAGGCCACTGTCAAATAAATCTGGGCTTCCATACCACCTCAGCAGTTCCAAAAAAAAAACCCCCTGAAAAAAAAAAAAAAAAAAAAAAAAAAATAATCCAACCCTCCAAATGCCACCCGAATTGAGCATTACTTAAAGCAAAAGGAGCCCCCTACCAATTGAGTACATTTACATTAAATTAACTACTTTCCAGAAGAGGCCACAATTCATCTACAAATGTTTTTTTTTATTGGCTTATGTGTGTTCTACTTTGTTGAGATCGTGATTGTGGGTTTTGTTAAAATGTGATCCAAACATCACAATTAAAAGACCAAGACTTAAACTCCTTCAGCTGTTTGCACTGAAATTTATTTATACACAAGTTTCCAATTTGAGTTGAATTACTGAAATAAATGAACTTTTCCATGACATTCTAATTTATTGAGATGCACCTGTAGATGGAGGAGTTCAGTAAATGTTTTGTTTCAGTTGCAGGCGGAAAGTGAGGATCTAACACTGCCCCCCAGTGGTGAGCGTTTGCACTACCAGCGAGACCCCAGGCCTCATTTTGGAGTAGCCCACTCCTCTCGCTCTGTGTCTTTCCCCCTGTGGGACAGTGATTGGCCGAGGGAGATGAAGATGGGAGAGGAGGAGGAGACCTTGGAATCTGTCAGCTGTTGTCCACACTGCCACCTTGGGCTGCCACGTGATACACTATGCTGGCATGAGGTCTACACATGCCACAGTTCAGAATGCAATACTAGTATACTACATAATATTGCAGAAATAAAGTAATTTATATTTTTACTGCTCACTGAATACTGTACGTTATAAATTGTTTACTGTCTATATATTTATATTACACACACATTGTATATTGCTTTTTTCCAGTAAATATAATAATTAATCCTTAATTATATAAATGTAATAATATATAATAATTAGGTCCATTTTTCATCATAATCATAACACAATCATAATCATAAATGTAGGCTAATAATAGCATAAAATAAATAAATGCTTAGATTATTATATTGTTATAATAATGTAAGAAATAATACATTTAATAAAATAAAATTTTTTATGTGCATGTTGGTTATAGGAGTGAGGGATATACCAATAGGCATGATTAAATGTGTCAACCGGTAGAGATTTTGGACTAACATCTTTATCGGTTACACGGTCACGTGACATTGCTGTGCTATGTGTTCACGAAAATCGTTTGTACGCGTTTTTAAGCATTGCTGTTTAAAGGGGTCATATTCATGCGATTTTCAATTTTTTTCTTCTCTTTGAATGTCAAGTATCTTGGTGCAAAGAGATGTGTAAAGTTGCAAAGACTAAAGTCTCAAATCCAAAGAGATATTCTTTATAAAAGTTAAGAGTCAACCATATCCTACTAAAACGGCTCGTTCTAACACGCCACATGTCTACGTCTCTGTGTGGGAAGATTTGCATAACGCCTCCAAATTGTTCACGCAAAGAAAGAAGGCTTAACGTTTATTCTCGCTGTAGTATTGTTGTTGCTGCCGCCATGTCGTGAAGGCACTGTGTGTTTTGTTGTGAAAGCGAAACTACTTTGTTTGGCCTTCCAAAAGAGGACGATATCTGCTTCGTCATGCCTAGAGCTGATCCGTGCTGGTTGCTGAGGAAATACAACAACTTTGCGCTGTGGATCGCCGGATCGGCTTTCACCGTGGACGAAGCGGAGTCCAGCCCGGGGTCGTCACATGTTGTTGCCGCAAGCCTGTCCGCCGGACGCTCCTTCGTCGAATCCGCCCGCCGCATCTGCTCACTCTAGCCCTCTGGCCGTTCCTCATTTATCCCACCTGCCTCTGCTCACTCTAGCCCGCTGCGCTCACTCTATGCCAACCCGTGGTGACGCTATGTTTCGTTGTGAAGCGAAACGACTTTGTTTGGCCTTTACCAAAAAGGGACAAGACTATATCAGTGGTTCAGTTGTAGTACAGCACTGTCCAGAACACGTCAACCCCATAGTCAATGTGTGGCAGCACATTTTATTGAGGAACCTTTCCTGATCCTGGGAGAGTAGACTACAATGCCGGCCGTTCTGACTCACTGACTGTAAGTACGTCTTTTATATTTAAAGAATTTTTATTTTATATATTAACTCGAGTTTTTTGGGCAGTGTAGAGTAGGCTTGTTGTTTGTTATTTCTCCGATCACAAATACAGACATGGTTTTTATGTGTATGCAGCGCGATGCAACGCAACACGTAAAAAGACAGTATAAGTCATTATAATCCATAATTATGTCCCCACTGGATGCAACGAATGCCTTGTTTATAATGGGTTAAACAATAATAAACAATAATGTACAGTATGTGGAAAATAATGTGTTTTTTGAACTTAAACTGCATAAACACATTTCCTTACACCAAATACACAAAATAATGTTCTTTTTAGCAGCATCATATGACCCCTTTAAAAACAAGTGATTTTACGCCATTGAAACACAACCAGCAGCGAAAGAGAACTAATTTTGCTATGCATGCTGTCGGAGAGGCGCGAGCACGTGAAGTTATTTTTGCCGCTTTACACTCTTAAAAATAAAGATGCTAATAGTATAATGTGTAAAATAAATTGATTTACTTAAGAATGGTACATTTTTCTGAATTTGCTTTCACTGTTGTTTGATTTCTGTCTTTTTTTTGTGCAGGCAAAGTGTCTGTTGTTTGATGGACAGAGAAACAGTTTGTCTTAATAAAACTAAGCAACTGTCGCTCCGTCTGTTGATGGCTACCTAAAATAAGCTATGAATTTGTTGATATTTTTGTTCAGTCTTATTTTACCTGTTCAAGTTTTAATATATTTGTTCAGTAATATATTGTAAACAATTTAAGGACCGGCCTGTTTGAAATAATAGAATTGCCTTTCAATAATACAGTATTACTGTTCTTTGAGGTCAAGAACAGCACTCAACTGTTTCACTGTTTCCAAGCGAAATCCAATTATTTATTTCAGCATTACATTACATGCTTTTTCATTTGTCAGCAGTGAGGAAATCGAACCTTTCAAGAGTCATGGATTTCTTGTCTTTACTATTCACTGTGGTGCTTATTTTAGTCATACTATTATATGCTTGAAATGATGCTAATGCATTATGTGCAGTGTTGTCAAATAGCATTTACTAAGGATGAATAAGGAATGTCAAAAATGAATTATATTAAAAATGAATACTGAATTGCCCAAAGTTTGCTAGCAATATGAAAAACATCATTGTTAAAACTGTGTACACGTGTACATTGAAATTGTTTCAAATAAAAATGTATGCCGCCAGGTGTTTAGCTATATTGATACAGGCAAGCATGGAGGAATGAGCAGAGGCTGAGAGGCTCATTTCTCAAGCACAATCTTCACGTTTCAGGTGTTATCTGAGGCAGCCAAAACCTGGGTGACTCAAAGTTGCCTCAAGCTGCGAGTTCACACATGGAGTGAATAGTCAACAAGGTTGAGTCTAGCAACATCCTAAAACCAGAAGTGTCCAAACACCACTGGCTTATGAGGCAAGACAGGATGCCAAAATGATTTTCACTGGTTTTCTAAATCAGAACAGACCATAAATTTTCCCATAAAAACAGATATGCAGTGTATTATGCTATTAATATGAGTATTTTGATTGGCCATATGTACATTTCTATAATACACTACTGTGCAAAAGTCTTATGCTATTAGTATTTTCAACAATAACAAAAAAAAATGGTTTTAAGTCTGTTATTTCTATCTCTTGCTGTAGTGTGTCAGTAGGAAATTTCAGTTTAAATTTCAAAACATTCCTTTAGCCATTAATTGTAATAATCCAGTGAGATTTTTGTTTGCACAAGGAGTCTGACAACAGAGATCTGAACTGATCATCATCCATTCTGTCTGGAATAACATGAAGAAACAGAACAAACTGAGACAGACGAAATCCAGAAGAACGTCTCCAAGATGCTTCAAGAAGCCTACCTCCAAAGCTACCTGAAAAACTATGCGCATGCCCGAGGCAAAACTTTTAAATGCCAAGGATGGTCCCACCAAATGTTGATTTGATTTCCTAAATCTATTTAGCACATTATTTTTGACAGCATCCTCACTTTACAGCAGTTTTACACAAGTGCCTAAAACTTTTCACAGTACTGTAGCTTTGCAGGTAGGTTTCTTGAAGCATCTTGGAGACGTTGCCACAGTTCTTCTGGATTTAGTCTGTCTCAGTTTCTTCATGTAATCTCAGACGGACTGGATGATGGTGAGATCAGATCTCTGTGTGGAGCATTGGCTCTTGTCAGACTCCTTGTGCATACAAATGTCTCAGTGGATGAATACCAATTAATGGCAAAGGAATGTTTGGAAATTTGATAATTGTCTTAACAAAACATTTTTGTTGTTGTTGTTGTTGTTGTTGGTGCCATATTAAAGGCTAAGACACTGCCAGTAATGTATACAAATTTATACAGATATCTCTTTGCCTGTATCAGCAATCAGTGCATGTACCAAATATTGCCTATGAATTGTGCAAAGAACTATTTCTACTTAAGGGATAGTTCACCTAAAAATTTTAATTCTGTCATCATTTACCCACCCTCATGTCGTTCCAAACCCATAAGCACCTTCTTTCATCTTCGGAACACAAAGTAAGATATTTTTTTTATAAAATCTGATAAAAACATGCGTGCGCTGTCTATTGAACGTAAAAAACGCTGATTACATTGATTACGCTCTGGGGTACTCTCCAAAATGGTAGAAGACGGTAACTCGGGGACAAGAATTGTTGAATAAATTATTTTATTATTGTTTTCTTTGAGCACAAAAAGTATTCTCGTATAGCTTCGTAAATGACGGTTGAACCACTGATGTCACATGGACTATTTTACCGATGTCCTTGCTATGCTTCTGGGTCTGGGAACATTGCAGCTGCATTGCTGTCTACAGAGGGTCAGAGAGCTCTCAGATTTTTATCAAAAATATCTTAATTTGTGTTCTCAAGATGAACGAAGGGGGGGGGTTCCCCCTTTTTTTTGGAATGACATGAGGGTGAGTAATTCATGACAGAATGTTCATTTTTGGGTGAACTAACCCTTTAAATAGATGCAAACTCGATATTGGGATGTGCAAGATAGATGACCAGGAAAAGGTCAAACAGCTAGGCCTAGATGAAGTTCTCAACAAGTATGATTAAATTACTAATACTGAGCTCAAATGATCCAGTACTACAGCAAGGGTGCAACAGTAAAGCCTCACTCAAATGTGCATTATGAGGACATACAGTATGTTAAATTATCCATTCTGAGGACACCACTGTCTAAATAGATAAGGTTATCACTTGGAGTAGGATGAAAAGGATTTCAAAATCCAGGAAAATGCATGGAATTGTGGATGAAACCTTTGAAGATAACTGAAATTGTTTAGTGGGTTTGCATACATGTGCTTTTTACAACAAGGTTTTCACTGATTACCCTCATGCAAACACTTTGAAGAAAGTCACCTTTAAAATAGGAACTTTAAATTGCTTGACTGGACAAATACAATTCAAGCCACCTATTCAGTTCCCCTTTCCTTTTTCCTGGTGATTTAAGGTTCCTTTCAGTTGCTAAAATATACCAGTGGAAAAATGTCTGAGTGTGGTGCAATCATTGTCATGCTGCAGTGCTGTTATCTCCAGCCCTGGTTCAGCTCTCAATAGGAATGTGTGACCAAGAGGTGGGGTGCAAACTGGGAAAATGTTGGCAGCATTTGAGGGACACAAATGTGCTTCATCACTGGAGCCATATTCAGATTCCCCAGTCTTTACAAACTCCAAAGTATTCTTGGACTCCTGCATGGTGCAGCACAGATAACTTAGTACCTTTTAAAACGTTGTCTATATTTGAGACACTAAACTGTGAGTTGGTTTTGCATGTGTGTGTAAACAAACCTGAAAAAAGCTTGCATTTAAGTGTGAAATTCACACCAGGTTCACCCAGCTGCCTGTTACCCAACAAACACCCGCATTCACACAAAAGACCACACTCATCTAATACAAGAACCACACATGTATACATAGCCTATTAGTGGGTGTAACAGTATAACAGGATCTGAAATGGTTACAAATGTATTTCATGTAGCCTATCTAACAAATGGTCGGTATAAAGAGAGGTTCTCTAATTTTCAGAAAATTTTGATATTCAAGCTTTCAATTCAATCATCATTTCATGATTGTGCAATTTTCTAGCTAACTAGCTAGCTAGCTAAATAAATAAATAAACATTTAAACTACCAGCATTAAGAACACAGATTCAAATACAAATTACAAATTCAATTTTTTTTTTTTAAATTTAAGGTTGCAATTTTAGCTTAAATAAGGTAGGAATAGCTATAGTTTGAGATCAAATGTTCGTTTGTAGGATAAACTTGACATAAATTAACAAACAACATTTTGTATTTATTTATTTTAAAATAATAATAATTTGGATAAAAGGTTAATGGCCGAGCTTGACGAAAATTTGAGTAATTACAATTTGTAACGCTTTTAAAGTATTTTATACAATGAATTTATATGAATTAAACATATTACGCAATTGTACGATTTTATTTTGAATTTAGAAAATCAAGAACCTAAGACAACAGCTTTTCAAACATATCTACATTGGATGTCTTTGCTACATTCAACTCAAAGCTTCTCTGATCAAACATTTATTATTATATTTTTAACAAAAACCCGCTAGCGTGTGGTAATACAATTGGACCAATTGAATCGGCGAATGTACCTTATTAATATTACATAAGATGAGTAACGCAATAAATTAAGCAAATGTTTAAAACAGACCAATGATTGAGCTCGCTACGTGACCTCTATATTAATATTCATGAGCTCCTCGCCGCCACGCCTCCGCAGTGGTCTTCCTGTGATTGTGTTGTTGGGCAGACGCATCTTGCACGTCGTCACAACACACGTTTTCACTTTACGCGTAAAATATTATTAAAACATGTCGTCTTTGTATAAACCGTTTTCTGTTTCGGAAGGGCCGTGCAAAGATGCGATACTGAGACGAGGCTGCACGCCGCTACAGCATCCTGCAGCGCTGACCCGGATTCCCTCAGCCGGCGGTGGCTCGACACGCACTTTTACCCCAATTCCTAACATTTATCCAGGCCAGAGGAATCTAGCGGCCGCGGCAATCGGAGGGAGAACAATCACCCATCCGTGGAAGGCTATTCTTGCTGGTAAGTGCGTACTGTGTTTGTGTTAGAAGCACACAAGCGCCAATGTTTTGGTGGATCACGCTATACCCTATTATGCGCGAGACCACAACAACAGTCATGCGTGATTACGGATCAAATGTCTCCCATTTATAACCCCTCCAGTCTGCCATTACTGTGAAACTCACTGTCAGTTCATGACCTGCATGTCTTTGTTTAGTCAACCAAATGGTAGCTTCCCTGCTTCCAGACATGTATTGGCATATATCTCATGTATTCTACAGTGTTGGACACTTTAAACAGTATGCCAATACTAACATAAACTAATATACATGTCAGTTTAACTACTTAATCATATTCCAACATTGTTACTTTAACAACAAACACTTCTTTGGTTGCATTGTTCAAACATTTGTGTGTTAAACAGCCAAGCAGAACAAAAACAAAACGACCTTGTATGAAGCTGACTTGTCCTTGATGGAAGTTAAACAGCTGTATCACATAGATTGCCTCTGATGTCAGGGAATGTAATTTAGATGCACTTTATTTACTGGTGATATACTTTTGTACCCAGGTGGCATTGCAGGAGGCATTGAGATCTGCATCACATTTCCAACAGAGTATGTGAAGACCCAGCTACAATTAGATGAAAGAGCAAATCCTCCACGGTACCGAGGCATAGGTGAGGACGACGACTGTTATTAAAGCAATAGCTCACCCCATAATTACAATTTTCCGAAAATGTACTCGCCTTTAGGCTGTCCAGGATGTAGACGAGGCCATTTCTTTGTCAGAACAGAGCTGTAAAAAATAAAACAACAACTAAGAAGTTTGAAACTTAAAAAATCTGTTTATTCAGGTTAAAATATGGGTCCTGAATGTATATTATTGCTTCCTATGGCGAAAAACTGGTCTTGTCCGAATCAGGAGAGAAAGATCAAGCACTGTTTACAAGTGAAAACAGTTTTAAACAATGCGTGTGTGGATTTTGATGCAAGAAGAGTTATTATGGATTATGGACTGATATTTTGGCCATAAGCATCAGTTTTAAAAATAAAGTGCTTTGATAGATTTGTTTCTTAAAAACACAGCTTTTCACTTCACCAGACATTAACTGATGGACTGGAGTTGTGTGGATTATTATGACGTTTTTATCAGATATTTGAATTCTCATTCTGACAGCACCTGTTCACTGCAGAGGATTCATTGGTGAGCAAGTGATGTAATGCTAAATTTCTCCAAATCGTTTCAGAGATGAAGAAACAAACTCATGTAGGCCTACATGTTGGAGTAAATTTTCAGCATTTTTTATTTTTGGGTGAGCTATTCTTTAACTATATATGAATGAACAAAATATGTGAATGTTTAAATGAAATGCGTAACCTGGATTTTTGCACAGGTGACTGTGTTAAGCTGACAGTGCAGGATCATGGGTTGAGAGGTCTATACAGAGGACTTAGTTCACTGCTTTATGGATCCATCCCGAAATCTGCAGTACGGTAAGAAACGTTGGTCTTTAAGTGTTTAATCTTAAATAGTGTCTCTGTTGCTGACACACTTCATTTTGACATTATGGCAGGTTTGGGACATTTGAGGTTCTTAGTAACCCGATGAGGGATGCCACGGGGCGGCTTGACAATAAAGGCAGTTTGCTGTGTGGGCTTGGAGCGGGAATTGCAGAGGCAGTGTTGGTGGTCTGTCCAATGGAGACAGTCAAGGTAGGACTGTTACTGGTTGTCTTAGTTGTACATCAAAAGAATATATCACCTTAAAGTGATAGTTCACCACAAGTTGGTCCCCACTGATTTGCATAGTTTTTTTTCTCTCTCCATACTATGGAAGTCATTGGGGACCATCAACTGAAGGTGAACTATCCCTTTAACTAGTCCTCTGTAATGTACATTCTCACTCAAAATATGTCCTGTTTGTATTATTTTAAGGTGAAATTCATTCATGACCAGTGCTCTCTGAGGCCACGCTATCGAGGGTTCTTCCATGGTGTACGGGAAATAATTAGAGATCAAGGTACTAAAATGAAATCCCTACAATTTACTTATCCATTGAAACAGTAGGAAACGGACCACTCATAGAAAATGTAATGGAAGTAATAGCATCTATCAAAACATGGGGCCACAAAATGAAAAAAAAAAAAAAAAAAAAAAAAAAAAAGAGTATAAAAATTAGTAACAATTTAATTGAAATTTTTCAACAAAATAAAAATTACTAGAATAAAATTAGGTAAAATATAAAATAAAATGTTAAACATTTTATAATCGTGCCTATCATATATTTATTCTATGTGGTAGGTGTCCGAGGGACGTATCAAGGGAATGACTGCTACACTTCCAAGCAGGGAAGCAACCAGGCTAGTAAGCTTTTATGTTATGAACTTGTTGCGCAACTGGTACAAAGGTGAGGATGTGATAACTGTCCTTCATTTGGACAGTAATACTTTGAGAAATTAATTGATTTTATATTGGCGTTCAACAAAATGATAATCTTGTCTTTTTCTTCAGGCGATGACCCAGGCGGACATGCCTCCGTAGTTACAGCGTTGTTTGCGGCAGCAACCAGCGGGGCAGCCAGTGTTTTTGGAACAGCCACTGATGTGTGAAGACGCGACTGCAGGGTCAGATTCAGAGATTGATGCTAGATTTATAAATCATTAAAATGAATATATGTTATACATTTTTAAGAACATGTCATTAAATACCACTCGTAGATAATTATATATATAGATATAGTTTTTTTGTGGGTTTGGAGGATCATCGCTACAAGAGCACGGTTAGATTGTGCATTCAGATTTGAGAATGAAAGCTCAAGCGTAATATGTTAATTTTTTCTTAGAAATCATTATTCCTTTGAATGAAAGTTTCTATTCTTGAAGCTTAAGGGGGTCTTATGATGCGATTTCAAGTTTTCATTTCTCTTTTGGAGTGTTACAAGCTCTTGGTGCATAAGTAGATCTGTAAAGTTGCAAAGGATAAAGTCTCAAATCCAAAGAGATATTCTTATAAAAGTTAAGAGTCAGCCACACACCCCTAAAACGGCTCGTTCAAACACGCCCCCACATACCTACTCAATATGTGGGAATATTTGCATAATGTGCCCAAATGTTCATGCAAAGAAAGAATGGCGTAACTTTTATTCTCGCTGTAATATAGTTGTTGCCGCCGCTGCCATGTCGTGAAGACAGTGTGTGTTTCGTTGTGAAAGCGAAAACTACATTGTTTGGACTTTCAAAAGGAGAGGCGATTATGCTTCGTCAGTGCAGGGAGCGGATAGTGAACTACTAAAACTTTCTGCTGCTGGTCGGATCGCGGATCGGGCTTTCCCCTGGGACGAACGGAGTCCAGCACAGTCCGTCAGCAGTCCTTCCGCGGTATGCTCCTTCGTCGAAATCGGAACCGGACGAGCAGTTCTCAAGCACGGCCGCTCTGCTGCACTAGATAAACCAGCTCCAGCAGGTTTCCTCACGCATAGCCCCCCGTCCTCTGCTCAAAAGGGGATGGACGCGAAGCGCTACTCTCAGGCCACCGTGTGGGTGTGACACTGTGCTTCGATTTTGTTTTTGTTGAAAAAGCGAACTACTTGTTTGGCCTTCAAAAATGGACACGCAGCTAGAAAGCAGGTGGTTAGAGTTGTATTACAACACGTCCAAGAAAACTCAACCCAAGTCCACATAATAAGAAAACACCTCCACCCCTACCTGTATACCAAAATAATATTCAGATGTGTGCAGCACATTTATGGAGGACTGTTTACTGATCCAGGTAGAGTAGACTACAATACCGGCTGTTCTGACTCACAGACTGTAAGATTGAACGGTTGTATGTTGACGCGATGCAACCAGCAACCCCGCGTAAAAGACCAGTATAAGTCATTATAATCCATAATTAGGCCCCCACTGAATGCAACGAATGCCTCGTTTACAATGGATTTTTTTCATGTTTTTGAATCATCGCTCCGGCCTGACGGCATCATCACAATATGGTGAGGAGCGTAACATTTCAGTCTCACGCTTGAGGTATTCGGCCAGTCACAACGCACAGGATAGCTGGCCAATCACAGCACACCTCACTTTTTCGGACCGATGAGCTTTGTAAAAATCGACGCGTTTCAGAAAGGCGGGGCATAGAGGAGAAACAATAATGTACAGTATGTGGAAAATAATGTTTTTTTTTTTACCTTAAACCGCATTAACACATTTCATTACACCAAATACACAAAATAATGTTCTTTTTAGCAGCATCATATGACCCCTTTAAAGGGATAGATCACCCAAAAATGAAAATTCTGTCATTTACTCACCCTTGAGCTGTGCCAAATCTGTATAAATTTCTAACAAAAGATTTTCTGGTCTCCATTGACTTGCATAGTATATATTTTTTCTCCATACTATGGAAGTTAATGGAGACCAGCGACTGTCTGGATCTTCGACTTGAAAGCGAGTAAATGATAACAGTATTTTGGGTCAACTGTTCTTTTAAGCTGCGGTCCCTGAACCTGATGCAAAATCTGCTTTGGAAAATCTTTTGCCCTCGTGTGACCTTCTTGAAGCACACATGAAATCCTATTGAAGTGACACTGAAAATTTGCATGACCTCTCCTTAACACTTTTTTTCACTTTGCATCACAGGTTCTACAAAGGCACGGTCCCACGACTGGGCAGAGTGTGTCTAGACGTGGCCATTGTTTTTGTTCTCTACGAGGAGGTTGTAAAGCTACTGAACAATGTTTGGAGAACAGACTGAAGACGGACCAGGTTGCAGAACTGATCGAGACAGACTGAACTATCCACACACAGTTGGCCGTGTCAGTCAAGTCTAAAGATCCAGACTTGAACCGTGACCTCTGGCCTTGAGGATTTAAACCATCCATCTGTGTCTGTATAGTTGAAGCCAGGAGCTTGAGCCACGAGAAAGAACCTGTAGCTTACGGTACATTTATTGACGCACAAAAATATTGATACATGAGCAAGTGTTTCATCAGTTTGCACTTCGGTAAAATCATGCAAGTGTCTTCTCTCCACTATGCTTTTATAGAGGTTGTCGTGAGACAGTCTACTTATGTGGCATGAAATGTAATAGCACAACCAAGTACGCAGAAATATCAATGTAATGCACATGTTCTTTTGTCCTAGTTTACATATACAGCTCTGAAAATGTGCTTTTCTAAGAAGTCAAATGTATCGTGATGTTGCCGCAAGTTTTAAAACTGGTCGAGGCTCAGACATTCGTGATACTCGATATAAAACTTGCATGTTGAGTGCAATCATGAAGACCAGGGCATTCAAGCTTGATGTTTTTTTATACAATGTAAATGGCAGCTTTTTTTTTTTTTAAGTTGCACAATTTTTTATAAGCTTCTTTGTCGTTAACACGACAAAAGCATCGTTAAGCATTTTCCACAAAGGTTGCTTATTCTGTACTAGTCATGCTACTTTTGCTTTCGTGTCCGATATATAAGCAGTGCTTCTTCACAACCAATTCAACACAGATTCAATAAACCAAAAAGGGTCAGTTTCCCGTCCCTGTGACCTTATTGAGTAGCCAATATTGATCAATCAATCCGAACTCTTTGAATTCCATCTTAAGACTCTTCAAGTCATATATGTTCTGTGCGATAACAACAAACTGCTTTTGATGCTCTACAGTTGTTCATTCAAGATAAGAAAGCCACACGACACGGGTCCCATAAAAATCCTTTTACTGCTTGTTAAATGAGAAAATGTCTGCTGACGTAGTACGGTCCACTGTGACAATGCTGGTTATCTCTCGGCGCTGGAACAGACCCAGTTAATGCCACCTGTATCGCAGCATTAGGGATTAAGTTAATTACAAATGTGTGTGAGAAAGATTACACTGATTAGACTGGGTCAGTTCGCCTGCACTTCCACAGGGCAATTGCTTATTTGAGTGGTGCAAAAAAGGCAGCATTTATCTTCCCACTATCTGGCCCGACAACATCAGTGAGCATTATATTTCAGCTATTGTGATGCTGTCGAAGCGGTTTCATTGGACAAATAGGCTAAGGCTTAATGCTCTGACACTGCTGTCCACCATGCTGTGGGGTGATGCTTTGAGACGCCTGATTGGCTGTTGCGTGCAGAGCCAGGGGCCGCTGGTTTCTCTGGGTTACTTCCTCCATCTAAAGGGGAACAGAAGATAAGACATGCCAGGTGTTCCTACCAGGTGGCGTGGCACACCACATTGTGCGTGTGTGGAAATAAATAATCTGTGCAGGATGCAAGGTCACTCACATCCTTAAACACTTGTCTTTTCCACCACTGGCCACTCTCTGTCCGTCGGTACTCCAGTCAACTGCAAAAACCTGAGCAATGAAAGAAAACTAGATTAGTGGTGTTTATCCAGGCAAAAACCACTGCTATGCTGTTGCTAATGTATTTGGAGTGTTTTTTAGTATTTTGTTATGTGGTTGCAAGGCGGTTGCTTAGTGGCCCGTCATAAGTCATCTCTAAATGTGGCAAGTTACTGGTTAACTATTTTAGAAGGATATGGTTAACAAATGTAAAATATACAAAATATGCAACATTTTTGGCTCATTTATATATATATATATATATATAATAAAAAAAAAATATATATATATATATAAAAATATAATTTTCCATGCATTTTAAAATTTTTAAAATTCCCTTGTATGTTCAGGTTTTAAATATACATGAAATCCTAATATTTAATTAAATAAAAATGTTTTTTCATTTTAAAAAGACATGTAGGTCAGTGTTGTATAGTTCACTAAAACCACCAAATAAAAAGAAGAAAAATTTTGGAATACTTATATAGGATTTACCATGGCAACTAACCAAAATAATATGTTTAAGATATTTATTGTATTAAATTATTTCTACAAATAGAAAATAATAAAAGCTATTATAGAAATATAAACCAATAAACATGTTTAAAGCCATAACAAAATCATTTAAAGAAAAAAAAAAACTGAAATTGAAATGAAAGCCAATATAAAAATATTTATTTTAAATCTCAAAAAAAAAAAAAAAAACTATTAGAATTGTTGCCTAGGCAACTAAATGAAATATATTAAGTTGAAATATAAAAATTCCTTAAAACAAAAAAATAAAGCTATATAAAAATGAAATTTAAATAAGGCTCATATGAAAAATAAAAAGTGCCTTGGCAACTATCTGAAATAAATACATAAGTTGAAGTACTACAATTCCCCAAACTAAAATAAAAATACAGATATATAGAAATTTGACAAAATGACAAAAGCACATACAATTACTACATCTTAAAAAAAAAAATATTACTAACGTAAATATTATAAATAATGACATATATAAATGCTACTAAAATAACTGATGTAGGTGTACTGAAAAAGTGAAGTCATTCTAAAGCTCTGGCATTTGTGCACGACTCCAGCCTCTGAACTAAATCCATTCAGTGTCTCACCTCATCAGCGTGGCCAGGCAGATCTGCGTTCAGTTTGCCCTTCTTGATGTCCCACACCTTCAGGGTGCTGTCACTACTGCCACTGACCAATAGACGGCTGTCTGCCGACCACGACACCTGGTACACTGGCCCCACATGACCGCGAAGTGAGGTCAGGTACCTGGAAAAACAACAACAAAATGAGGATTATACAGTCGTTTAAAAACACTTTCACGAAGTTAGAGAAAACATATTGATGTGTTTGATGTTATATTTCAAGAAACTATGGATTGTTGCCATGCACAGACAAGCAAAATATGCCAGCGCTGATGAGATTTGAGTGCCCTCTAGTGTACACTGCTGGAAGTACACTATGGGTCTGCCGTCACTATGAATCCATTTAATACTAAATACAAACACTAATGTAGATATTCATAGCATATAGAATATTTGCATACTATGCACAACACTGACTATGATGATATACTAATATTAATATTGAAATATACTGTAGTCAACATTTGAAGTGGATCAAAACCTTTCATCAAAGTTGTCCTAAAACCAAAACAATACCCGTTCTTATCTTAGAACAACTTTGATGAACTTTTTCGATCCACTTCAAATGTTGACTACTGTAGCACTGCACATATATTATAGAAATATGGTAGTATGCTATTCTGAAAAACAACATCAACCAAATCAATCAAGGATCTGGGACCATCCGGCTTACTTTCCCGTCTTTCCATCCCAGATCTTTATAGACTTATCGAAGGAAGCGCTGGCGATCAGTCGTGTGTCTGGTGAGAACAGCACCTCGTTGACCAGCGCTTGGTGACCCGTCAAACGGGCCACTGGCTTCTTCTCCTCTGCTGGGTTCCATAAGAACATTGTGAAATCATCTGATCCTGACACCAGCCTCTCATGACCTTCACCCTTAAGAAGACCAAATGTTCAGGTTTATACACAAATTCTTTCTCTTACAGGTTGATACTGTATATAGACTGGTCTCACTCACTCTGACACTGTTGTAACGCGTCAAAGCCTTTTCCTTGATCTCTTCCACTGTAGAAAGCAGAAACATTTATATTTATAAAATTAACCATATTACATCTACTGCAGTTCACAAGTTTGGGGTCAGCAAGATATATATATATATTATACAGTCGTAACATTTTGAAGGGCTCGGAAACCTTCATTAACGTGTCTAAAACCAAATGCGTTTCTGTAGGTGTGAGGACAATTTTAATTAAAATAACTTTTTTGATTCATTCAATTGTTGACTACTGTGTGTGTGATATATATCTAATATATATATATATTATATAAGAATGTTATTCAGCAAATCAACAAGGATGCATTAAATTGATCAAAAGGAGCAGTGACAAAAATATAATGTACAAAAGATTTCTATTTCAAATTTAAAAAAAATGCTGTTCTTTTGAACATTCTATCCATCAAAGAATCCTGAAAAAAAAAAACTGTGTTCTACAAAGCTATTAACTGTTTTCTATGGAAGTTTGTTTCCGCCTAGTTTTTATCTAATAATTCAGACTTTTTTTTGAGCAATTCTGAATTGATAATTCTCAGAATTATGAGATATACAGTCAGATTTGTGAGATATAAACTCAGATGCATCATTTTGTTCCCTTGAATTCTGAGTTTATAATCAGTTTTTGTCCACCACCGAATCAAAATATATATATATTTTGTAACTTGTTATCTCACAGATCTGACCGTTTTTCTTGCAATTGAGTTCATATCTTACAATTCTTTTTTGTTCTTCCAGAAAAAAAGTCTGAATTGTAAGATTAAATTTCATTCGGTTTTTTTTTTTTTTTTATCCCTTGGCGGAAACAAGTTCAAATCAAATCAACATATGATAATGATTTCTGAAGGATTATTATTGTAAGATATGAACTCAATATTGTAGGATATTAACTCAAAATTGAGATAAAAACAGAAGTGTGAGATAAAGTCAATTATTAGTTATTATATTTTTTTTTTTTACATTTTTTAATTTTGTTGTGAAACAACAAAGAAGACAGAGAGGAAAAAAAAAAATGACAATTCTGACATTATATGCTCAGCAACTGGAACCCTGAAGCCTGGAATAATGATGCGAAAATTCGCTTGCATACAGGAGATAAGTTCATTGTAAACTAATGGAATAAAAACAGTTATATAAATTGTAATTATATTTCCACAGGAGTGAATGTTTACTGTATTTTGATCAAATAAATGCAGCCTTGGCAACCAGTAGTGTAGTGTATAATAATGAATCAACTGCAGCTGTTGAAACATACATGATCCAGAGAGATCCTGAGGGTTTATGGTTGCAGTAGCAGGCTCAAACGCTCCTGTGCGCAGAACGTAGTCGGTGCTGAGGGCCAGCGTGTTGACCCAGTGAGCGTGACCTTGCAGTGTACGACACTGAACCCCCTACAGCACAGACCAGAACAGATATTCACACCATCATTCAGTCAAACACCCTAGTAAGTATAGTTTCAAGTTACATCTCCAACCACACCCATGCAGTGGACCAGCCATGTACACTATTGGCCTCTCCGACGTACAGGGTGTCCTGCTACTGAGAGGCGGTGTACCGCGAGCCTCGAGACCATCCACCTCACCAGTTTCACACGTCACGACCGTGTGTCCGATACTGTCTTGCAGATCTTCAACCGAGGCCCTAATTAACCGTTGCCTCTCTATCCAAGTGTCCCGCAGCCATCTCCCCTACCCACCCCCCCCCTCGACATCCTTCCGACATGCGCGTGTATGAGCCCAGCTAATACCGCCACTCATGGGTTCGGTCGATGGCATGGTGGAAAATGGCTGATATTGCATGCTATTTATACTTTATTATTAACATGTTCAGAACAATGTCTGAAGATCTGGTAAGTAACGTAGTATACGTGGAAATGATCGGGCATGAGACATTAGAAAATAATGCACACTAGGTGTAGTGGCATCACTAACTCATGGTGTATGTGCAATATTTTTACCAAACTTTCCATGGCACGTGTCACTTATTCCTACATAAACAACTATCATATTAAGTTTTATTAATAATTAGATTATAATACCATTGAATTACAAAAAACTTAAAAATATGTTGTTAATTTTTTTTATTTATATTAATGAATCATGAATTCACTGTGGAGCTAAAATAACAAAATGAACACATTCAAATGAACAAATATAAAACATTAAATACACGGCCAAATTGATTTTTCTAGACTCACAGGTGAAGAGGTTCCCAGCACAGCCAGGTGATCCACTTCGTATGTCCCGTCAAGGTCTTTCCAATCTGACTTCCTGTGATTGGATCCCACAAGAAGATCTGCAAAGATCACAGCAGATATAAATCATTATAGTAGACCTAAAGAACGTCTCGTACACTGGAATATCAGTGACTTACATAATAAACGTGATATGCTCACCTGACAGTTTTTGCACCCTGATGCTAGTTTCTTGCCATCTGGAGACCAGGCAATAGACAAAACCCAATGTGCGTGTCCTTATAAAAAATTATGGACAAAAGGTCAGATGCATGGTTTAACTTACAGATGCTCTGTATTTGATATCACTGAGTGAAAAACTGACCCCTAGCAGTGTGGTGTGGCGTTTCTGTGCTCAGATCCCAAAACCTCACTGTCGTGTCCCCAGAGCCACTGGCAAGATATCTGAGTAACATCCCCAAAAGCTTTATTTGAATGCATGCAGCCTGATTAGTTAAATATTTATATAAATTAACATGTAATGCCCCTGTTTAAGCCACTTACTTTCCTGTAGGGCTAAAAGCCACAGAGATGACGGCCTCTGTGTGGCCCTCCAAAGAGCTGGTGCATCGAGCCACGGCCCGCACACGAAACACGGCCTGTGGCTGGTACACAACCGGCAGCACCTGCTCAGTCTCCAGGCCCAGCGTCTGCACACAGGAGCCCAGGGACGACACCACCTCTGCATCCTTTACAAAGAACAGGAACGGCACAGGCTCCTCCTGCAGACAGACAAAAAGATCAGGGTTATGAAACAATAAAATCTGCAGTAAATCATAACCTGCATCATTCACAACCAGCCTCTAGTCATTCAAAGTAATGTAATTACATTTTTTAAGCAAAGCTGTTGTACATTATACACGTTATTGAACAAGGCTTGCTGATGTAATGGGTCATTCGTTTTTTTCAACATCAAGACTATAGGTTGAAATGTGAAAAAATTGTATATTTTATGTGCTGGTCATTATTTCTTTTGTGCTTTTCACCACTTTAAACATTTTTTAGTTTTTTTTGCAATTCGCTCAGTTCTAACAAACTATATTCCAAGTAACCAATATATTATGTAATAAAACAATATATATTATATAATAAAACCGAATTAAAAGTACACTATTACATAATTTTTACATTATATTTGACAAAGTATTATATTGTTAACTACACAAAATTAGAGGACAACAAATTGTTTTAGACATGTTGGTGTTTAATACAGTAGGTCACACTGCTGTCACTCATGTCAACTACCCAAATACATGAAAAACACATGAGGATAATAAAGCGGAATTTGAGTTTATAATTGCGACAATAAACTACGTATACATTACCATGGGGCAGGGAGATGTTTTGAGAATGTATTACTTTGATTTAGAACCGGTGCATTATCAAAATATCAAAATTGACAGTAAAGACTGTTGCAAAAGATTTCGATTTCAGACAAATGCAATCTGAAAGTCCTGAAAAAAAGTATCACAACTGTTTCCATCATTGATCAAAATAATACGAAAGGTTTCTTGAGCACCAAATCAAAATATCAGAATGATTTCTGAAGGATCATGTGACAATCAAGACTGGTGTAATGATGCTGAAAAAAATGTGTTTTTCCATCACAGGAATAAATTACACATTAAAATGATATTAAAATAGAAAACAGTTATTCTAAATTGTAATATTATTTCCCAATATTACTGTTTTACTGTATTCATGATCACATAAATGCCCAAGCTCCCAATCATACCGACCCCAAACTTTTGAAAGGTATACAGTTTTTCCAGATCTATCATAAAAGTAGGGTTCTAAAAGAATAGATCATGTGCTCTGACAGCTGGATGAAGTACATACTGCAGTCCGTCATTCCTACCTTCTGTAACAGCGCGTTGCAGACCAGCTGCAGTTTATCCGGACTGATGTCCAGCGGCACATCGAAGGGGGATCCGAGCACCTCACCGCTCTCATCCTGGAGCTGGATCAACACACGCTCTGCGTCCACGCTCATCTTTCTCTTCAAACGAGAAACACATCGAAGTATACACTACCAGCACGTGAGGCACGAGATTGCAGAACAAGCTTTTTAAATCAAATATCTGTCAGTAAGATATTATAAATTAACGAAAGAAACACGAATGTCCTATCTATACAGAATACGAGAATGTCCACAAAGTGAAATCAGAAATACCTGTCGTTATTGATCACAGCACACTCCACGGCGTGCAACGTGATGTATTTTGACGCACGCACACTGCGTGCGCCTGACATCATAACCGCGCGCCCAGTGTGGCTCAAATCAGAGCTTAAAGCTCATCACACACTAGACACTTTAATTGGCTACAAAAGGGCGCAAGCAGTAGTTAGGAAAACGATTAAGTCAGTCAAACGCATGTATTGGAGACAGTATTGCAATAAAATTGGAAGTGAAACTCAGTTGTCAGACATATGGGGAACAATCAGGAGAATGAGTGGATTAGGTAGAAAGGTGGAAATGCCAGTATTATGTAGCAATAATAAGAATGCAGTTAGTAATGCAGAAAAAGCAGAGCTTTTGGTAGAAACCTTTGTGAAAATCCACAGTTCTGGAAATGTATCCACAATAGATGAGCAGCATAGGAATCAGACACTGTTGGAGAACCCTGGAATAAAAGAAAGTAGATCTGCATCAGGAGGAGATATGGACCTGCCTTTTACTATGTTTGAATTAAAAAGGGCTATCATAAATGCGCGACAAACAACACCAGGGAAAGATGCTATATGGTATAGCATGCTAGGGCATATGAAAGATGTATCACTGGAGGTAGTATTAAGGCTGATCAATATGATATGGAATGCAGGTAGAATCCCGCTTGAATGGAAACAGGCAGTGATAGTCCCAATACTCAAACCTGGTAAGAATGCTTTAGACCCGTCAACTTATAGACCTATAGCGTTAACATCACAATTAGGGAAAGTCATGGAAAGGATGGTAACAGATAGGTTAAGTTACTAAATGGAAGGTAAGGGTCTCTTTTCAGCATATCAGTCTGGATTTCGTAAGGGTAGAGGGACAATGAACTCTGTTTTGTGCTTAGAAGCAGAAGTTAGGAAAGCACAAACTAATAAGGAAAGTGTAATTCCTGTGTTCTTTGACGTTGAAAAAGCATATGATATGCTGTGGAAGGATGGACTTCTTATTAAACTTGACAAATTAGTAATTAAAGGTAAATTATTTCGTTGGGTATTAGACTTCCTGGACAGAAGAACAATAGAAGTTAAGGTTGGTATAGAGTATTCAAGTAGGCATATAGTGGAAAATGGTACCCCACAAGGTAGTGTTTGCAGCCCCATACTGTTCAATATTATGATAAATGACATTTTTGATCAGGTAAATGGAAATATAGGTAAGTCACTTTATGCAGACGATGGAGCACTCTGGGTTATGGGTCGAAATGTAGAATATCTAAGAAAGAAAATACAAAATGCAATAGAGAAAGTTGAACAATGTACTTATAATTGGGGATTTAAACTCTCAATCCCAAAAACTCAAGTTAAATGCTTCTCTAAGCGCCACAAAGTAGTGCCACTGAAATTGTATGGACAAGATTTGGAACAGGTTAAGGTGGTGAGGTTTCTAGGAGTTCTCTTTTGGGATGTGGTGAGGAGGCGGACTTTTGGTTTGGTTTTGTGCATTTTGGTAGGATTAAGGTGTCAGATTATATAAGTGTAATTGTAAGGTGTCAACAACGTGTTGAGATGTCTATCGGTGTTGTTTAGATTTTTTTTGGGGGGTGACGCGAGGAGAAGCATCGATAATATTTAATACATTTATTTGCAGGCTCGTATTATGAGTTAATTTCTTTGCCTTGAATTAGGGTGTTTATGCGTATTTATGTCAGCTCTAGCTTGTATTATCTAACCTGTATTAATGAGGCTTGATGGGCGCAGGTTAAGAGGAACTGTCCGGGATTTGTACAGAGCATTTATAAACAGTCACCAGGTAACTGCATTTTAACTAGGTGGACCAGGAGAGAGTGCAGTTGGATCGTATTAGGGAGTTTGGTCTGATTAGTTTTATTATATGTTGTGAGTGTTTATGGGAGGTGACAAGGGCATAGTGTTGGTGCACCCGTGACACAATATTTTTGCTGTCTTGCAAGAATGTGCGGAGCATAATAAAAGCAATTTTTACAGTTTTGGATGGGTGGGGAATGCTAAGGCTCAAAATGCAGGTCTCAATCAGTTGCAAGTAGCACCCACTGTGGCAATATCAATGATGCCACCCTGGAAATTTATAAAACCATCTGTAAATATAAGCGTACAACAAATACTAAAAGAAAACTCAAAAATAATGCCACATTGGATAATAGTTCAAAACTATGTAGAGCAGTATCAAGAGGAATTACTCATATTTACGGATGGATCAAAGCAGCCGGAAACAGGCCGTACTGGTGCAGCATTTTTATTCCTCGGTATGAAGTAGTAGTCAAAAAGAGGACAACAGACTACCTGTCAGTTTACACTGTGGAGTTAGTAGCAATTTTACTGGCATTAGGGTGGGTGGAAGAAAATAATCAGAATCAAGGTGTCGTTATAGCCTCGGACAGTTTATCAGCATTATTAAGCATTCAATCTGGGAGAGCGTCATGTAGACAAGACCTCATATATCAAATACTCCACTTGCTTCTCACACTTCATAATAAGGGAATGGCTGTCTCCTTCCTTTGGGTTCCTGCCCATGTAGGGGTGGAAAGAAATGAAGTTGTGGATATGCTAGCAAAAAAAAAAACAAAGCATGAAACAGTAGATGTACACGTACATAAGTAGAGCAGAGGTCAAAACCATCATAAAGCAACATTCACTTAAAATATGGCAGGAATATTGGAACACAGCGGATACAGGACGTCATTTATACAGTATACAAAATCAAGTAGTCACAAGCATGAGGAAGGGCAGAAGCCCAAGGGAGGAGATGTTAGTCTCACGTCTTAGAATGGGTCACACTGGTTTAAAGACAACATTGCACAGAATAGGAAAACATCCCACTGGATTATGCACTTATTGTAATGTACAAGAGACAGTGAAGCATATACTGTTAGACTGCAAAAAATATGAAGAAGATAGGGCAGAATTAAAGGCACAAATGGATGAACAAAGCATGACACTTGAGCATTTATTAGGGAAAACATCTGGGAGAATACGCAATTTATTAATGTTATTTTTGAAAATCACTGGGGTAAGTGAAAGAATTTAATAGGGAAATTGGGGGGGGGGGTTCTTTTTCTCTTTTTCTCTCTCTTCCCTCTCCACTCCTTTGATGTCAGTCTAATGCCCACACTCCAGTCTAGTAGGTGGCGGTAATGCACCTTTGAGATGAGTTGCCAACCGCCATTAAACCTGAAAGAAGAAGAAGAAGACTCAAGTCGGAAAAGAAGCAGAAGCTCAGCCGACACAAGAATGGGTGGCAAAAATAAACAGAGAACGAAAGGAAACGTTCGGGTAAGACAAATAAAAGTTATTCGATTATTAACATTTTCTAGCTACAAGCCAAAACGGTAAAATAATAGCAAAAGTCAGTGTAGCCGACTCTACAACTGTTCACATGGATAGCTCACTACAACAAATTGGTAATTATGTACTTCCTGTCACATATTGTATCAAAGTAAAGTGTGTATGAAACATTTGATATGACAAGCATTTTTTATCGTGTCTGTTATGTAAACCTGTGTTCTTAGAGTCCTGGCGTCACGTGTTTGTAGTGTAATCAGACAGAAAGTGCATTAGTTGAGCAACCATATATGATAGTGATGTAACCTGACTATACCATAGGACTATAATAATCTTAATAGGACATGGTGAGGAATGTGTAATGACAACCCTGTGTTTCCTGTTATTCAGCCATCCAGCAGTGGCAGAGCTGCTGATCTGTTGGCCAGGGAAAGTGGCGTTGCACCCGGGTTTGTAGGATTTGGTGTCTCTACCTCCAGTGATCCAGGATATGTACCTGCAGTACAGGGGGCAGAGGAGATAGACAATCTAGTGGATGCAGACTTCCGCATGGTCCTACGGAAGCTGTCCAAGAGAGATGCGGTCACAAAGTTGAAGGTATAATTTGTTGTGATTGATTTACAGTTCAGTGTTGCCTAGTGGGCAAATGTTTGAAAAGGGATGAGTAGAATTTTTTAAATGTGGATCACTAAGCACCATCACGGTCATTCTTGATCTCAACACACATTTTCTTAAGGGTTGAAGACTGTAACGGTTGTAAAGGGTACATGGAGTTTCTGAATGCTGGTCTTTTCTTCTTGCTCCTGCCTAAAAAAAGTTTAAGTTGTTATTTCAAGTAATAGAAATGTTTTGGTTTTTGAGTTTAAGTGTTTCTTAGATGTATATAGATGATAAAAAAATCGTTGAGTATATTCGTGTATATATATTTTTACTTTTGTTACTTACAGGCACAATTCAAGTTAACTTTGCACTTATGGCTCTAAACACAAATCTGTCACTTAATATATCAGAAATATTTATTATTAACGTCTAGCACAATACAGCATGTAATAAACAGTAGGATTAAAATATAATGGCTGTATAAGGTATATTGAAAATGTAAATTTGCAATATCAGTAAATAAACCGAATAATCCAGTCCTGTTACATATGTATACAAAACATATCAATTTATATAAAACATTTCATATAACTGACTCAGTAATTGAATGACTCATAAATGCTGGTTAATGTGTATTTCAGGCAGTACAAGAGTTTGGAGCAATATGTCAAGAGCGACAGCCTGATGTTGTAAAAGGTGTCCTCCCATACTGGCCTCGGATATACTGCCGAATATCAATGGTAAGGGAAGTATGACAACCCTATCATTATTTGTATATTATTTATTGATATATTTATAATTTTATCTTGTATATAATTTTATTTAGTTTTTGTGTTTGTGTAAATGTACATTTTTCAGTTGAACATTTTATTCAAATTGTGATATTGATTATATAATTTTCAATGGAAGATTTTGTGTTAAATAAGAAACGGGCAAAACTGAGTTTTCTCTAGTGGTCTCAGATATTTGGATCCCACTTCATATAGAGGCAGCAATAAGATGTAAATGCTTAGTTTAGTTGAATTTGAGTGTTTAATTTAGTTGTGTATTTGTGTAAATCAAAGGTTGGTTTAATATATAATATATTTTCATCAGGACCACGATCGCCGTGTGCGAGAGGCCACACAGCAGGCCTTTGAGCAGCTGGTTTTAAAAGTGAAGAGGAATCTGGCCCCCTACCTGAAGAGCCTCATGGGTCACTGGCTCATCTCTCAGTGTGACACATACTCTCCTGCTGCCTCGGCTGCCAGCGCTGCTTTCCAGGCCGCATTTCCCCTGAATAAACAACCAGAGGCCATCAGCTTCTGTAAAGATGAAGTCCTGAATGTAAGATAAAGCTTATCTTAAGCTCATAGTGAGAAAAAATTACATACTGCAGATTTTTTTGATGAATGTTGTCATTGCTCAGCTAAAGTTTTTTTTATGTTCTTTTTGATTTTCAGGTTCTCCAAGACAATTTGCTGAAAGAAACAGCTGACACTCTCAGTGACCCTCAGTAAGTGTATGATATGAACAAAAATAACCTGATGGTGACATTGGTTTTGATTTACTTGGTCATGTTGATATATTTGATGATATATGCAGTGTGTGCCTGATTAATAATAGTAGTAGTTTATGTGTAGAATATATTTTTTCATTTTATTTGATTTATTTCGTTTTATTTTTGTGCAGGAGTGTGCCAGAGGAGGAGCGAGAGGCTAAGTACATCCGTCTGTTGACCTGCTCTTTGCTGGCTCTGAGGAGACTGCTGAACATTTTACCCGAGCAGGACCGAGAGCTGCTAAAGGAGCGACTAACCCAACTCATCACACAGGGAAAATTCTGGAAGTACAGCAAACACAAGACCCCACAGGTGAGCCTAACCAGTATCCTAACCAGGTGTGACCATGACAGGCAACTTTTCTAGTTTGAATTTAAGATACTTTACACCCACATCAAAATCTCATTGGCTCAAAATCCTCTTCAAGCTAGCTGTATATTAAACATTAAATATGCTCTGAATTGTTATTAAAATGGAAATATTAAAATATAGATGTTAGTCTCTATTTTTGCTTTTATTGAGAACAGAAAAATGACTAGGGTTTGGTGTAAGATGTCACTGTAATCTGCAGTGTTATTAAAAATTGGCAGATGTAAAGATTTCAGTGAATTATTCACAATGTGTTTTGTACTGTTTGTTACCTGTTTACTTGAAGATTCACATCAGGTGTTTTAATATCATTCAAAGCTGTCTGTTTTATTTTCTAGATTCGAGGGGCATTCTTTGAGCTGATTGCTATCATGTGTGCGGATGCACCCCAGCTGATCCAGGCAGAAGCGGCCCGAGCGTGTTCTGCTGTGCTGCTGTCAATTGATGACACAGACCCGGTGGTGCTGCCCCCTCTGTGGGAGGCGGTCCTCCATATTCTGTCCTGCGTTGATGTGAGACTGATTTTTTTTTTACACAGATATAATTACCGTTTAATAGTTTGGGGTCAGTAAGGTTGTTTTTTTTTAGCAGCAAATCAGCGTATGTTAGTAATGATGCTGAAAATTCAGCTTTACCATCACAAAAATAAATGACATTTTAAGACATATTAAAATGTAAAACAATTATTTTAAATTGTAATAATATAATTTTTTTTTGCTGTTTTTACTGAGAATAAGACGATTTTTTTTTAATATTAAAAAATCTTTCTAACCCCAAACTTTTAAATAGTTGTGTAAATGAATATTTTCCAGCTCTGTCATAACCTGTATTCATTCTAAAATTAAAATGTCTTATGCAGTCTAATAGAAATGTTATTGCACCTTATAGCTGTCTGTTGTCAGCGGTGATTCAGAATCACTGTCACCATGTGAACTCTGTGAACTCTGCAGAACTGCTGGACACATGTCAGTGCCAGAAAAGGCGTGATGCCGAAGCTCTGGGTGCTTCTTAAGGAAGGAGGTCGAGGTCTTGCAACATCTCTGCATCCAAACCTGCTCCCGTTTATAAGCAAACTGCCAGCAGAGGTCACACAGCCCAAGCTGGAGTTCTCTAGGACATTCCTCACATCTGTCATACAGGGGTAAATAATGTCATATCATTATTCATATAGTCATTCATCCTATAATCACGTACCTGCTAGGGTTGGGCGATGTTTACCAAATTGGCATCGGACGATGTCTAAAGTGAAACACATTATGCCGATGACATTCACAGAGGGTGGGGGCGGGGGCGGGTTTGGGGGTGTGCCGAAGCGTGAAACAAATAACGCGTTATACGGAGCCACTAAAAGGTTAGACGCTTGCTAGCGGTAGCCTGTTGCTTTACAGTACATGAAAGTTCACTTACCACGTACACAGAGTAAGGAGAAATGTCTGATAGGATGATGGTGAATGATTTGCAGATCCTGAGCACCAATGACAAACATCTAATCTTGTCAAATTTGTGGTAAGTACTGCCGCTCCATATAGAGTCCTTGTGATCGCGAATCGTGAAAGTAAAATGCGAGCGCGCAATCGAAAGCGGTTTCAATAGCGGCTCCCTGATGCCCGTAATTTATGTACAGTCGCCTATTCTTCCCCAACAATATAATTGCGAGAAAAAGCATTTTACATTTTTTTTTTTATCCTCCCATCTCCCGTAGGCTATTTTTTCCCTTTAGTGTTTCCGTAGTACACTTCATTTCCTTTCCGAACATGGAACTGGGATGCGGCGGATTGCGGGGGGTATAGGGGGGGGTATCACGATGCTGGCTTAACATCGTGATGTCTGTCAGCCATCGGCGATGGACGATGGCATCATCTATCGGCCCAACCCTAGTACCTGCAGCAGAATCACCTTTTTAAATTTGCTATATTATTTCTACTATATACTTCTACTAATTTCATATATTTTTTTCCCCTCAAAAATTATAATAATTATATGTGTTGACCCTGGACCACAAAACCAGTCAAAAGGGTAATTTTTTTTAAATTGGGGTTTATACATCATCTGAAAGCTGAATAAATAAGTTTTACATTTAGTTTGTTTGTTAAGATAGGACAATATTTGGCCGATATACACTATTTGAAAATCTGGAATCTGAGGTGCAAAAAAAGCTTAGCAATTGCATATTATACTTAAAAAATTAGTGGTTTATATATTTAACGTAGGAAATTTACAAAATGTCTTTATGGAACATGATCTTTACTTAATATTTTAATGATTTTTGGCATAAAAGAAAAATCGATAATTTTGACCCATACATGTATTTTTTGGCTATTGCTACAAATATACCCGTGCTATTTATGACTGGTTTTGTGGTCCAGGGTCCACATATGAGGAACAAATATGGTGTTTTTTTCCCCCTAGTTAATAAGTCCACTTGTGTAAAAAAGTTTCTAAAGTTCTCAATAATATAATATATAATATAGGGGGGGAACATCATACAATTTCATTAAAAAAAATTAATACTAGAATCTATATTTGTATTAAATGATTTTTCCCTTTGTATAAGTCACTTAGAAAATTTCTTTCCCCAATGTAATAATTAGTTTAACATACTTCCCAGGACCCTAAGAATGTAGAACGGATTCAGTTTTATCATTTTCAAATTTGCTTGTATATAAGTCCCTGGAACAAAGCATAATAATTCAGAATACAAGCGTTTGACTACCAGTTAAATGCTCACCAAGGCTGCATGTATTTTATTATAAATACAGTAAAAACAGTAATATTATAAAATATTACAATTTAAAATTAGTAAAATTGAAAATTGTTATTGTGATATTGTAAATAATACTTCTATATTTTGACAAATACTGTAGTCTTGGGTGAGCTAAGAGACTCGCCTTTAAAAACATTTTAAAAATCCTAATTATTCCAGAAGTTTGACTGGGTAGTGAATATTTAATATATATATATAATATATAGATACGTATAAAAATACTTTTTAATTGATGTTTTCCTTTATTCTGGTCTGTTTGGTCCAGGTTGTCGAGTGATCGTGCCACGTCCAGTCCCTCAGAGAGTGCAGCCATTATTTTTGCCACAATGGAGTGCCTTCGGTTTATCATCCTACAGAATGTTGGAGATGAGCAGGAGCAGAGAAACATCCAGAACATGCTGATCTCGGAACAGGTCTGTGGATCACAATGAAAAGGTCTCCCTCTAAATCTGCTAATATCTCATGTATTGAACTCTCTCTTCACAGCTCCTGCCGTTGATTGACAGAGCTCTGGGAAACCCATCGCTGCAGACGGGTCCTCTGTTCCCTCAGGTCTCAGATATGCTGCTGTCCTGGGAAAAGCGGGTGGCTGGGAAAGAGACTCCCACCTTTCAAAGACTGCTGTCAGACTTCTGGGAGGGTCTGGGTCACTTGTGCACAACTTACGTAGACTGTGAAGAAGCCAAGCAAACCGCCCTGGAGGGCATTGCATCGCTCCTGCAGAATATGCATAACCCGAACAGTGCCAGTAAACAGACTAAGAAGAAGAAAACTGTGAAAATTTGCTTCATGGACAAGGAAGATAGAGGCCAAGGAGAGGAACCTCCCAGGGAAACTCAAGTGGTCGAGGAGCAGCACTGTCCCTTGAGAAATAGACACCTGCTGGATTTAGTGTGCCAGCTGGCGGAGCTCAACATGGTGTACGTGAGCGAACGTGAGTCGGAAAGGCACCTGCGCTTTTTGTCTCAGCTGCTCGGGGCGTTCCCAAGTCCTCAGGTGTTCCAGGTGCTGCTGAGGCCAGAGGAAATTAAGCCTGAAATGGGGCCGGAGCTCAGGCCGCTCGCTGAGAACACAGCTGTCTACTTTCTCCTTCAAAGAGTGACTGTATGGTTAAAACAAGACGACAGGAAGGACACTGACTTCCTGGTGGACATGGTTTTTAGCTCCCTGCAGTGCTGCAGCTCCAGTGATGACAAGACACTGATCCTCAACCACATCAGTGTAAGAGACCCATGTGGTTCGGGGGATTGGAATGCTACAGGGATATATTAAAACAATAACCCACAAGATGCTGTATTTCAGTGTATTTACCATGTTTAAAGGGTATCATTAGGCACGGCACAAAGTGACAACATCAGCATAATAACAGACACCGGTCTTCAGGAAATAATTATATTTATTACAAATAATAATGTGATATTATTTTCTGACATTTTCACAAAAGCCTTGATAATAATAAATATAATATATCATATGTATAAGAAAGGGCTGTCATAAATTTTTTATTCTGTTTAACCTGTTGGATTTTCTTGCTTTTTTTTTTTTTTTAATAATGTTGTGTTAGCTTGGGGACAGTAAGATTTTTTTTACAGAAATTACTTTTATTCACCAGGAGTTTATATTAACCAAAAGTGTCATCAAAACCTTTTTGTACCATTATAAATATCTTTACTAATTCACAATATACTTTTGAATTAAAATAGAAGTAAAATACCTAGAAGTAATAAATATATTAAAGAATCATGTAAAAATTGCATCACGTTTTCCATAAATATATAGGCCAGCACACCTGTTTCAACATTGAAAGATAATGATAATAATGTGTCTTGACAGCAACTCAGCCTGTAGGAATGGTGATGTTGAAGACTGAAATTCAGCTTTGTGTCACTTACATTTGAACAAATATTCACACAGCAAGTTTATTTTAATCTAATATATTTACAATTACTGTTTTTTACGTATTTTTATCAATAAAGCAGTCTTGGTGAACATGAAATTTCTTTCAAAAACATGAAAAAATCTCACCAACCCCAAACCTTTTTTATGTTTTTAATGAAATGTTACATTTTCCCACTGTTTTTTTTTTTTTTTACTTTACATCTGCTATGCAACAGACATTTTCTCTTTTCATCATTTCCAAAACATTCCAGTCAATAATCATTTTCATTTGTCTTTTTACACAGGGATTTGAATTGGAGTAGTGACCTCTTCAGCTTATTGAAAAGGTATTTTTTGTTTTAATTAAGCTATCTTTTCAGTTAGGTTGCATTTATCTTTTTACAATGTTTTGTATTGAAGAAATATGAGTTAACAAAATCTTCTCTTGTCACTTTCATGACACCAGGCCTGTGCAGATCCCGTCCGTTTGGGGGTGTGTGTTGGCTGGCTGAGGGGTCCAGTGTTAGGGGAGAGGTTGGTGGGTCTGGCTGGAGAGCTGTGTGTGATGGGTCTGCGTGGATCCCCTTCTTCATCATCTCATCATGCACACGGCTGGCCTCTCATCAGCCTCACTCTGTCACAGCAGCACAATAATGGTAAGTCTGCATGTCATCACTACTCAAAAACTACCACCTGATGTCTCGCATATTGCAGCTAAAAGACAAAACTGACCTGTTTACTTTCATAAAACAAGCTCTTGGATCACAAATTTGAAGGAATAAAATACCAAAATTCCTCGGCAGGAAGTCCTTGGTAGAAACAAAAATGAGTGACTGACCGCAATACTGGCTTAGCAAACATTATCACAGTGAAGCATGTTTTGGTCCAGTGAGATCCTTGTCTTCTTCCAAAAAAGTTTATCCAATGCTGCATTTATTAAAATTGATCAAAAAAATTAAAAAAAAAAGCAGTAATATTGTGAAATGTTATTGCATTTTAAAATAACTGTTTTCTATTGTATTATATTTAAAAATTTAACTTATTCCTGGGATCATAAAGCTGAATTTTCAGCAGCCATTACACCAGCCTTCATTGTCTCATGATCTTTCAGAAATCATCATTTTGGAAATATAATCTTCGTAACATAAATATCAAAATTTTGACGAATTTGGCTGAAAAATATGATTTTCCTTTCCTCCAACAAAACAAAACAAAATATCTTACGGACCCCATACTTTTGAATGATAGTGAATGTCTCATTATGGAAGTTATTATGGGAGTATTATTATGTGTTGCAAATGACTTAATGAGTGGTTGGCTTAAGGAAATAATGCTGTTTCACCCTTTCTTCTCTCTGCAGAGCCTCTCATTGGCAAGGCCTATGTCAAGCAGATCATTGACAAGCTTCACGCCACCCTGTCAGAAGCAAAGGGCATGTCAGACGCTGGGAACATGGAGCCGCTGCTCACTTTCATCTCTGATGTGACTGCCACCTTCTTTTCTTCGGTTAAGGGCTGCCTGCTCCTGGCGTCTGCCGAGGAGCTGCTTATGACTGTTTTCCAGCTTTGTGCACAGGACCAAATCTTCACTCACCTCTCAGGTACAGTTCTCCAAACCATCAAGAAGTTCAAACATTTGTCTATGTAGAATGTGGTTCTCAATTTCTTTCAATATTACACAAAAAATAAATCTCCTCAATTGTGTTTATTGCTTTTAAATGCATGTCTGGTGTTTCCCGGCAGATGTTCTTCTCCTGAAGCTACAGCATGCATACACTGCTGGCATTCAGTCATTGATCACTCACCTGGGTGCAGGGGCCACAAAGGGCACCCTCCTCCACAACATTGGACTCTGGGTTAAAAGTCAGCTGCTGACCATACCACTGACAGTCAAAAGGTCTCATGGCCCTTAGATATAAATGTGCTTTCTCCGAATACTGTTACTTATTTTTTTATTTGGATAGCTAAAAGAATTGTTTGGGAACTTGTCTCAATCTCCTCTGTTATTAATGTCAGTCTGCAGGTCCTGGTGCAGGCTGTGGAAAGTCTGGCTCAGACCATCGCCTCAGCCCAGAACACCAGCTGTCTCCTGTCTCAGTTTATCTGCTGTCTTACTCCTACTGAGGAGGAATGGAGTTGCATTAGACAGGCCCTGCCACCTCAGGTACTCAAGCCATTCACATTCACACAGGCCAAACAAGCCGGCAAAAGATTTTGGGAGGAACCACTGGTTTAATATTTTGTTAAAATGGTATAAAGAAGGTACTTACTTAAAGGCACAGTTCACCCAAAAATGAAAATTCAGTCATTAATTACTCACCGTCATGTTGTTCCAAACCCGTAATACCTTTGTTCATCTTTGGAACACAAAAAGAAAACAAAAATAATGACTTATTAAACAATTTTTATCCTCCCTGTCATTGCATGTGTGGGTGCTGCCGTAGAACCCGGATGCGTGCACATTGTTTGCAACCAGCGGCATGCACACAAATGTCAGGTACTCCTGTGAATGCGCGTTCGAAGACTGAACGACGAGAAGACTGTTTGAAAAGTGTTATTTTTGTGTTCTTTGCGCACCAAAAGTATTCTCTAGCTTCATAAAATTAAGGTTAAAATATTTAAATGATGTCCCTTACAACCTTTGGGGCCGTTGAAAGCGGTAGTTGCATTGCTGCCTTTAGAGGGTCGAAAAAAAACTCACGATTTAATTCAAAATAATCTAAATTGTGTTTGCGAAGATGAATACGAAGGGTTTATGGGGTTGGAACGACATGAGAGGATGAGTAAGAAAGTTGAAGTCAAAACAGTTTTACTACACCTTGCAGTATCTGCATAATGTTATTTATTTTACCAAAATAAGAGAGATCACACAAAATGCATGTAATTTTTTTAGTACTGTCCTGAGTAAGATATTAACATAAACGGGACTGTGAATATTTGAGAAAGAATTTCAATATAGTAAGGAATAATAGTATTTATAGTATTGCTCTAACCCCTGGTCTTAAGAGCGTTTTCCGTATGGAGCTAAAATGCTGGAAAAGCAAAGAAATTTGTGGTAACTGAGGATTTTTGACAGAAAAAGCATGCAGGCCGGTTTAACTGTTCGGACAACCAAGGGACTCATGAAAAAAAGATTATAAACAAAAGAAAAAAAGCTGTGGATCAATAGGTAACAAACAGTCGTAAGAAATGCAAGTGATGTAAAATTTTGAACAGCGTAATTTTTATAAATTCAACTATTATTTTCTCTTGTGGACTATATGTAAACATCTTTATGTGAAATGTCTTTTTCAGGTCAGGAATAAATAAACAATAAAATGCCTTTTGTTATGTTCCTCTATTGTTGGTGAAAATAATTAACATTTTGCAGGGCTCTACGCTTATTTTTCTTTTTAGGAGCACTTGTGCTCTTTAAAAAATTTAGGAGCATGTTCAAAATTTTAGAAGCACTTTCTAATCAATAATCCAAAATTTTATAAAAAATTAGCCTTCCCATTACGAGGTGATGTTTGACTCCTTAAAGTGATTTACAGGGGAATTTTTCTAACTTAATTAAAAGTATTTAATCTTTTATGTCAAATGTAAAAAAATATATATTCATAAGCTCTTTAAAATTTCTAATTAAAACAATAGAATTAAGAACAAGTAGAACAGGAAGAATAAGTACTACAGAGTTGGCATAGAAGACCACAAAAGCGGATTGTAGGTGTATTTGCAGACATTTAACGAGGCTCAGAGGTGGCATGAGTGCAATTAAATTCATGATGAGATAAATGT
This sequence comes from Sinocyclocheilus anophthalmus, assembly GCA_018155175.1. NCBI lineage: Eukaryota > Metazoa > Chordata > Actinopteri > Cypriniformes > Cyprinidae > Sinocyclocheilus > Sinocyclocheilus anophthalmus. The sequence continues at coordinate 232,022 of JADLZN010003323.1, forward strand.
TTTTAATATAAAATTTTGAATATAGACATTTTAAATGATTTAAATATCTGAAAATATACTTTAAAAATGAAAATATGAAACTAAAACTGCCAGTAGGTGGCAGCAAGTCACTGATTTGATCACTGAATCATTAATTCAATTGATCTGTTTGAACGGCTGATTAATTCAGGAAAGAAGAAAGTGACTGTCTTTATGGTAGGCTAAAGGGCACATTGACTCACTAGATTCGTTCAAAAATGCACTTTCATTCATTAATGAAACACCGCTGTGTCAGAATGGAGATGCCGCAGCGGCTTAGCTGTGACTTTGTTTGAAACTATTTCCATTGACGAAATAGAGCAAAATCAGGCAATAGTGTAATAGTCAAGTCACCTTTATTTATATAGTGCTTTTAACAATACAGATTGTGACAAAGCAACTGAACAGCATTAATTAGGAAAATAGTGTCAATAATGAAAATGACAATAGTAAACACTAATTTTTCAGCTAAAAGACAACCAAAAAAGGCAGTTCATCATTGAATTCAGTAATGTCAACATCCAGCTCAGTTTAAATCATATCTTTGCAATCATGTCAACGATAACGTTGGAAATGAAGTGTCCCCAACTAAGCAAACCAAAAGGCGACAGTGGCAAGGAACCAAAACTCCATCGGTGTCAGAATGGAGAAAAAATCTTGGGAGAAACCAGACTCAGTCGGGGGGCCAGTTCTCCTATGACCAGACGAACCAGCAGTACGGAAAAAACAATATAAGACGTAATAAAACAGACGAACAATATTAACAGCAATTATATATGATGCAATCAAACTTATAGCTAAATGTTGTAGTTCTGTATGTTGTTTCAGGGTTTGTCATCATCTGAGGTCCTCTGAGGAGTTTGCATCATCTCTTCTCAGGTGTTCTGGATCCAGACTAAAGCTTGTGTAAATCCTACATCCCGTGGCAAAAACAGAGAAAAAATTAAAAAAAAAATATTAAAGAAAAAATTTTTTATTTTTGTTGTTTTTGTTAAATTATTTCTTTTTTGGTTTTTATGTTTTTCTTTAAAAAATTATTTAAATTTTTTTTGTTTTTTTAAAAAAAAAAAAACAAAAAAAAAATTAAAATTTCTAAATTAATTAATTAAAAAAATTTTTTTTTTTTTTTTTTTTTTTTTTTTTTGATTTTTTTTTTTAAATAAAAATTAAATTTTTCTATTTTCTTTTAATTTTAAAAAAATTCAAATAAATATACATTTTTTTTTTTTTTTTTATGGTTTTTTTTTTTTTTTTTTTTTTTTTGTTTGTTTTTGTTTTTTTTTTTTTTATTTTTTTTGTTTTTTTTTTTTTTTTTTTTTTTTTATTTTTTTTTTTTTTTTTTTTTTCTTTTAATTCTTTTTAGTTTTTTTGTTTTTTATTTTTTTTAATTGTTTTATTAAAAATCAAATAGACATAATTAGCGTAGCTGCTGTTCCAACTAAGCAAAATTGATTTGTTTAACCCAACTAAAGAATAATAATGTGCATTTGATCAGATATAACTGCAGTACTAGATTATGATATGCATTATTTGAATGGTTGGCCAAAGAGATGTGTCTTTAATTTAAAACAGATTTAAACAGAGAGAGTGTGTCTGAACCCCCAAACATTATCAGGAAGGCTATTACAGAGTTTCGGAGCCAAATGCGAAAAAGCTCTACCACCTTTAGTGGATTTTGCTATCCCTAGGTACTACCAAAATAGTGTCCGACAATATAAGTCACTTAATGTGAAGTCTTGTTATTGAAACGTTGTATGCAATCAATAAACATTACAAACTCCTTCGAATACATTAGAAGCTGTCAATCATTTAGTTCATCACGATTCCCACAAGTCCATTATAAATCAATGAAGCTCTCTTACATGCACCAACGAATATCTTACATTGTCTACCTTTTGTTATGAAAGTATTAGTAAGCTTGCCCAAATAGTTGATTACAAAAAGTGGTGTTTTGAGCAGTGAGTGGATTCTGATTAACATTGCATTCAAGGAATCAACATATGTCTGCGATACATTACTCAACGCTGCAAAAACAAGTAGAAACCTTTGAAGCTCCCCTCAGCGCAAACACAAATATGCTGAACGGGTCAGTCGCACAGGTGCTCCTAAATATTTTTTCATAGTTGCACGCAGTAGTGTCGCACGTAGGAGCCCTTTTTGGAAGATTCTAAACTTTTGATTAAACTGTAAATGAACAGAATTTTAATTCTGGGTGAACTATCCCTTTAAAAAATGGCAAAAAATATGTAATTTTAATGAATGATCTTTGTGCATCTCTGCAGTGGGTGAAATACCCTTTACTGTGTGGTCGTCTCAGAGTCACTGGTGAATACCCCTGCATGGACTTGTCGACTAACCGGCTGTCTGCACACCTGTGTGTAAGTGCATTACTGGGCAGAATCATCTTCACTGCAACTTCACCTGATGACCAGCAGGTGGAGGCAGACTTCTCTGAAATTCCTGATCTCAAACGCATAGGTGAGACTCATTCATTCATCTAGCTTTTGGTAGCAGTGATCTTGTAAGATAATAATTTGTTAAATCATTTTTGCTCATGCATTACACGTTCTGAAAGGATAATTTAGAGATTTTTTTTAGAGGAGGATATATTCTGATAATGTGTAATGTGAATCAGTCTTTATAACAGTGTACTATTTACATGGCAAGCATACAAATATCAGTTTTTTCACTTTATAATCCCAATTATGTCTTTTATTAAGATATTAAAATGCTTTGTTTTATTATCAAAGCTCTGTAGTTTTTACTGTGGGGACAAACATATAATGCAATGAAATATCATGTATCAAGAACTATACTAAAATGCCTTTTATTTACTATAAAAGTAATTTTTTTTTATCATGTTGATTTAGGGGCCTTATCAAATGCGCATCAAATATGATAAAGTAGGCTTTATAGAGTTCAAATAAAGTGTCACCAATACTTGTTTTAATGTAGTTTCAGAGATTTTCTATGGACTTCAGTGGTGTGAAGAAATGGAGCTTTCACCCCCCATGGTGTCTGAATATCACAAACTGTTGCAGACCTGGAGTTTAGAGCAGAGAATCCACAACGACAGCCTGATCCAAACTACGCTGTTTGACACACTTTTCACAAGGTCATCTCATTCATGTGATTGATTTATTTATGTGCATTTTCAATAGTAATGGCCTAGCCTATGTATAGATGTCTTTATTTTGTTTTAATGAGTATAATTCATAGACCCTTTTATCCTTTTTAATCACAGGTCACAAGAAGAGGGCTCCCTCTGGTCGCTAGCGCTGGCAAAATACATGCAGAACAGCAAAATGGAACCAAGCCACATTAAGGCCTTATACGGCAATGTAGAAAGGTAAGATATCTATCATAACCCACAACACAAAACAAATGCTAACATACACCCCATTCGGAGTCATTAAGATTTTTTAAATGTTTTTTAATATGCTGGCCCAGGCTGCATTTATTTGATTAAAATACAGTAAAAACCATAATATTGTGATAGAATAATTTAAATAGCTTGTTTTCTATTTAAATAAATTTTAGAATTTTCAGTAGTCATTACCCTAGTCTTTAGTGTCACATGATCCTTCAGAATCCAAAAAGCGGATTAAGATTGTACATTTGGTCTTTTTTCCACCTAGGTTTCTTTTAACCAAAAAAATTTTTTTCTCGGAAATAGAAATCTGTAGTAAGAAAAGGTCGCTAGCCCGCAAAGGTGGTTGTGGACGTTCCTGCTAATTCTATGGTTTTGTGTGGGTCAGTTTCTTTCACCTCTCAGAAAGGATGTGTGAGCACGGTGGATGGTGCTGGTCAATTTCTAGCAGGAAGAGAGAGAATCCATCAAACGCCTGTGGGTCGCGAGCTCTTAACTGGCAGGATGCATCGATCGTTGAGATTCAAATCATATACAAACACAACCCGTGCATGAGTCGTATAGGGCTGCTGAGCACCCGATCCATCATTAAAGTGATGTTGGAAAGAATAATGGTTGTGTGGTGTGTAGGGTGCGGGGCGTTGGCCGTGCTGTATGCTGTTCTACAGGCCGGACACGGAGGTGGAGGATGAGATCTGTTGGCTGTCCGTAGCCCACTATTGCGACATGGAGGAAACAGTAGAGAGGAGTGGTTCTCTTAACAGCGTTGGCCTGTGCCTCAGCTAGTGTATCTCTGTCATGAGGGAAGGCAGTGGCAGTCATGTTTTATGCCAGAGCTGTAGCCGTGAGTGCTCAAGGGGTGATGCAGGTTTTTTTATTTGCCATATTCACTTGTAGATTTCCAATAGTAACTACAAATCATTAAAATATAAAAAAAAAAATGTAAATATTTAACAATCTCTCTGTCTCTCCTCTCTCTCTCTCTCTCTCTCTCTCTCTCTCTCTCTCATATATATATCCACATACACGTGGTTTATATGAAGAGTTTGGTTCCAAAACGCGATAACAGTTTGAAAAAAAAAAAAATTGGTTTCCGCCAAAATCAGTATGTCTATGGTCGAAAACAGAAATTTTAATTTACACAAAATGCGTATTGCCGAGTTATACTGTCAGTGTTCTCCCTTTCTTCCAAACCGCGACAAAACGCCAGTATCCTTCTCTGCAAGAATGCGATATATCTGCTCACACACAATCACAGCGCACCATTTCCACACACTGTAGACGGAAATGGCGGCCTTGATACACTGGCATTCTAGTTTTCCTCACGATTTTGTAGTTTTGATCACCAAAAAAATTGGGCTGCACGATTAATCGAATGTGATTTTCATGCATATCTTGTCAGTAAAGCCGGTTCTTTAGTAAATCTCCATCACGTGCTTTCAGTTGGAGCGGCATTTAATACACAGAGCCGCAGATCACTGCAATATCGCGTTCATAATCGCAGATGAGTAGCATTCGATTATGAATGCGATATGGTAGTGTCCGTGTACGTGGTGTTATTAATGCCATTAATGTTTTTGATACAGGGTAAGCACTATTCCCAACTAATGATGTAACTGGACAAAAAGATGAATGCACTTGGAAGTGATGTTAAGGGAATGTCATTTTGGATTTCATGATGGAATTGTTCTTTTATTGGTGTAATTAATTTTATAGCATTAATAACAAGATGAACCCATGAAGATATTTTGGGAGAGCGATGACTGATGAATGTATTGTGTCCAGTCCCTGTATATAAGATTCGATTGACCAAGTTCAGAGGCCCCTATGTGTGAAGTTCATATGTGGATCAAATCCTATGTTTTGTATTTCAAGTTTCAATATGAAACATAATTTATTGATTCAATGGATTATTTGATGAAAAAAAAGAAAAAACGTTTATGGATTTATGCATTTAAGAAAAAATACAAAATACGTCTAATAAATCTTTTTAAAAATCAAAAATATGGATAAAAGTTTATGTTATTATAACCTAAATATGTTATGTGAAAGTTTGAAACAGAAAATATTGTTTTTCATCTTGCCACTTTCTTGGTAAAGTATACACATTTTTACTCCAATTAATCAAAATGGATTTATAGCGTTTGGAACCAAACTCTTCTCTCTCTTCCTCTCGGCTCACACAACACACACACACACACATATATATATATATAGGTATTAGAAATATAAAATAAAATATGTCCTATTCCCTCATGACTGTATTTGTCATAAAAACATGTAAAAATATAAAAGGATATAATAAGTTGTATAAAAAATAATTGCTATAATACAATTGCTAAACGCATCAAGAATGTGATTGCAACTTGAAATAATAGGAAAGTATATAAACATTTGCCAAATGCAGTCATAAAAAAACATTAATGCAGACAAACCGATTGTCAAATTATTTTTCTATACCCTCTATACTTATTTGGGAAATTAAAACATTAAACATATAAAATCAGTAAGTAATACAAAAGAAATGATAAATAGCTAGAAATAACATAGGTTAAAGGTATCAAGATGTAAAAGTCAAGTATACATAACCATATACAAACATATTTTAAGCAGAAAAAGAGGAAAATCACCCCAAAAAAGGTTTTCATTTCCTCTTTACTATGACAGGAAAAATAAAAATACAAAAATATAGTAATAAGTAATAATAGCTATCGTAACACAATTTTAAACTGAACAAGATGTGAAGCATCTTTAAATGATGCCGAACAATATAAAACATTTTCTTAAAATTTCAAAAAGGTTGTAAGCTGAAAAACAGAAAAATCAACAAAAAAAATTGTTGTCCCTCTTTACTGGTCTTTAAATAGATATTTGAAGTTAATTAAAATTATATACAACTCTAATAAATTGTTTAATGTAATTAATTATAATTATTAAATAAAATAAAATTGAATTAAAAAAGTTCTTTTTTTACTTTGTGTCCATTTGCAGTGAACTTGGAAAAGTTTCTACCGCAGGACTCTTATTGGCAGTAGAAATGATGCGTTTCTTGTGCTGGATGGTGGATCATTCTCCTACAGTCTTGGGAAACACTCATTGGGATCTCCTGCTCTGCTCAATGCTGGCATGGCTTGAGGTGAGATGAGTTTGTATGCAGTAGACAGGCTCACAGCGACACTTTCCCCTGTCCTTTCCAGAAATTTCCACCTCAGTGCACAATCAAATCTGCATTTTGAATAGATCTTATTTTAACACAAGGTGTAAATGAGATCTGAGATGCTTTACACATATGGCTGATCTTATAAATAATCACACCTACTCTGAGAACCGTGCTGCATACTGACGACAATCTGAGCGAATGTCATTTTTAATCAGCGCAACGTGTAATTGTGTGTTTTTCACAGACTGCCAGTGAGAACAGCAGCATGTTCTTGAATCCTTGGGTGCAGCTGTTTGTGTGTGCAAACTGTGAGCTGATTGTAAGGCTGAGTGAGTTTTTCACATCGCCCCCTGCTGGTGTGCAGGAACAGCTTCCTCCAGAGCTGAACTCTGAGTGGAAGGAATTCTTTTTGGAGGGAATTCACAACCTTCTGCTCTCACTGCTTATTAAGATTCCTGGTGAGTCACCTTAACAAGAACCTTTAAAGGGATAGTTCACCCAAAAAGGAGAGTTTGATGTTTATCTGATTACCTCCAGGGCATCCAAGATGTAGATGACTTTGTTTCTTTCAGTAGAACACAAATAAGCTTTTTAACACAAACGTTGCGTCTGTTCAGGTCTTTTAAAGAAGGTGAATGGGAATCGCGGCTTAAGAGTAAAAAAAGCATCCACAGACAAAACCCAAATTAAACCAATGGTCCCCTTGAGAGATAGGTGGCGGTAATGCATTTATAAGTCTGCGATCCAGTCTTGGACATCTTGGATGCCCTGGGGGTAAAGCAAATAAACATCAAATTCTTTTTGGGAGAACTATCCCTTTAAGTTTGGTTTGTGGTTTAAAGGGATAGTTCACCCATATCTGTTACCCCAGGGCATCCAAGATGTAGGTGTTTTTGTTTCTTCAGTAGAACACAAACGATGATTTTTAACTCAAACCGTTGCAGTCTATCAGTCTTATAGTGTAAGTGGATGGGAATCACGGCTTTAAGAGTAAAAAAAGCATACACAGACAAAACCAAATTAAAACCTGCGGCTCGTGACGACACATTGAGGGGTCTTAGACACGGCAACGGCGCGGATCGTTCCGAGCGACCACACGCGCTCAGGACAGTTGGACATTGCGGTGGATCGGAGGTAAAAAAATATATAAATACTGTTCAAGGTTTCCTTGCCCCCCACGCACCGCTCATTTTGGTTTACGACCGACTGTATCGTCACGAGCCAGCAGGGGCTTTAATCGTAGTTTGCCCCGGGAAGAGGTCCGAGTGTTTTTTTTACTCTCACACAGACGTTGGAGCCCATTAATTGCTTATAGTGACGACGCCTGAACAGTTTGGTTAATTATCTTGGTTTGTGGTCTACTGAAGAAACAAAGCACTACATTTGGAAGCCCTGGGGGTAAGCAGAATAAAAACTACATTTAACTTTTTCATTAGTTCTTTTTATTCCTTGAATGATTTTATTGTATTTTTTATTTTTAAATCTCCACTCCTGTTCAAAAGTTTGCGGGTCAGTTAATGGTGGAAAGACGGCTTTTAGCGCACCAGGCTGCATTTATTTGTTTAAAAACTGTAATATTGCGAAATATTACAATTTAAAATAACTGTTTCTATTATAAACTATTTTAAAAGGTAATGTATTAATGGAATGTGTAAAGCTGAATTTCCAGTGTTCAGGAAAATTCACATTAAAAAATCCTTTTTTTTGGTGATAAGTTTTAGGTATTACAGGGTAGAGTATTGATGCCTCTATATTTTTTATAACTTTTAACAGTATGTTTTATTAAATGATATGATGTTAACATACCACTCTACCTGAACTACTGAAATCTGCATTTTACCTTAAAATGCACTGATAACCACCATAATACAAGTGGTAAAATAGAAAGCCAGACCATTCCATAAAACATGGGCAATACTCAAATATAGATGGTGCACAGTGTCATTCACACAAACAACAAGCCCTCACGGCATAAAACTAAGTGCAAGAAGCATGCTAAATAACCAAACTTTTAAGGAAGCAAAAATAAAAAGTAAAAAATTATTTATATAAAACGTAATTATACAGTTATACATAATGTCATGCAGTGGCTACTGGGAATGTTCTTTTACTGTTTTTAACCATAAATTGTATTGTATTCACAGTTTCTACAGTTGAACCACACACTTTTATTATATTATTATATTACATAGTAAAATTGCAAATAATATGATTAAACAATTAGTTCTTTTTAAAGTAGCATTTTACATTGCAAAAAAATTGCAAACATAATTAAAGCTCCATCACTACACAAAACAACCAAAAAAAATCTATATCTACAAACCATTCAAACTTAGTAATCATGTTTGCCCAATAGGCATTGTGACTCATCCCTAGTGTTAACCTAGAAATCATTTTATACTGCTTGTATCATTTATACTTCTGATGTTTAATGGAAACATGATGTCTGGTGGTTAACAGACTACTGAAATGTCAAACTGTTGTCTCAGTGGACTTTACAGAGCCAGATGACCCTTTGTTCCCCCTGCCGGCATTGAGGGCAGTGGGGGAGGCTCTTACCTACATCCCCGTGGAGCTGCTCACACAGAATAAACTCCCTCCTCGGTTTGTAGCCGACCAGAGGAGCAGTCTGCCAGAGCCCCTCCAGACCCTGCTGAATACACTCTCACCCCTGCTGCTCTTCAAAGCCCGGCCGTTACAGCTCGCAGTCTACCACATCCTACACAAGTACAGACTCTCTTGCTACAGACTCTCTTGCTTTAGTGAACTTTTACTTCACTCTAACTCCACACAGTAGACATTTAAATAGGTCATATAATGGACAACTTACTGAAGGAATAGTTGCCTAAAAAGGAAAATTTGCTGAAATTTTAGCATTACATCAATTGCTCACCTGGTCCTCTGCCCTCATCACAAACTCCCAGTCCATTCAATTACGGAATTGAAGTAACAAGCTGGTTGTAGTACATCCATCATTTTGGCCCCGTAGCCCAGTCCCTATCTCCACTAATGCTTCTCCATTAACCAGTCATTGGCTCAGAGGATGATAGGTTATTATGATGTTTTTGTCAGTGTTTGCATTTTTTTTCTGACGGACCTTCAGTATAGAAATCAAATGGTGAGCAAGCGATGGTAATTGAAAAATTTTCAATCTGTTGAGTTTGTTGAATTTGTGGGAATTTTTCCACGTTGCAGTTTTCAGCAATTTTATGTATGCGAGATTTTCTAAAGTTCGCTATGTAGTACTCTAAATGCCTTACCTGATCATGTACACTACGCACCTTAACATATGAACAAGTTTTAAGGTCAGTAGCCAAACAATTTTTTCTCCGAAAGGTCGTGAAGGGCAGAGACACGTAGACTCACTAGGCTCATATCAATAAAGTTCCACTATCATGGGAGCGGCAACCACTTGTTAACATTACCATGGTTGGGGGGCCAAGCAACTGAAGTTAGCATGGATCAGAGGTCAGGGTATCCACACTAGACAGATCTTTGTTTTACGTTTGCAGGTGGAGAAACTTTAAGGGAATTCTGTAGTTGTGGTCGGCCGCTTGTCTAGAGAATGTAAATGTATTGAAGAATAAAGGGCGGGGTTTTGTAGGCTAGGTTTGGAAGGTTTAAAATGGTTTGTTTGGTTTAGCTTGTTCATGTGAGAAAAGTTGGACGAGAAAAAGTTTATATTAGGGTGAGATTTGGCTAGTGTGAACGTTGGATTCCGTTATGCATGGTTAGTGGCGGGATGTTAGGGCCTGTGGGATGGTGTGAGGGTGTGTTTGTTGGCGGTGACCGTGAGGTGAGCGGTACCTTGTGGAGAGGGAAATGGTCGAGCTCTGGGTTTGTTTGTCTGGGGTCGTTTGGTCTTGTTTTTTCTTTTTGTCCTGTTTATTTTCCCTTTCCTCTTTCTTTTTGTTTTTGTTTCTTTCTTTTTCTCATTTCCCTATCGTTTTATTTTTTTTTTTTTTTTTTTTATTTTTTCTTTCTTTTTTTTTTTTTTTTTTTTTTTTTTTTTTTTTTTCTCTTTCTTTTTTCTTTTTTTTTTTTTTTTTTTTTTTTTTTTTTTTTCTTTTCTTTTTGTCTTCTTGTTTTTTTTTTTGTTTTTTTTTTTCCCTTTTTTTTTTTTTTTCTTTTTTTTTTTTTTTTTTTTTTTTTTTTTTTTTTTTTTTTTTTTTTATTTTTTTTTTTCCTTTTTTTTTTTTTTCTGTTTCCGGGTGTGTTTTAAAACTACCGATTTTTCTGTGGGTGTTTTTGGCATGGCGATTCCTGCTGTAGTTCGTTTATATTCCCTAATTTTTATGCTACCCCTTTTAACGTTTTTTATTATAGTGCTGTTTTATCACTTATTTTGAAAATAGCGGGGCCCTCCCACAATAAATTACCTATGTTTTTTACCCATATTTGTTCCTGCAAGAGCTAGACCAGTTCTTTCCAGGAAATCGTTAACATAACTTATGTTTTTAGCATTGAGTTTCGTTGCTCGTGCACAAAACCATAACTCTCTAACGTCAGTCTAGGTAATCCTTGTTTGCTCATGCGTACCTGGTTTGTTTTACCCCAGTAATTTTGTCTGATTTTGTAGAGCTACAAAGGTCGCTAACTGTCCCCGTGACTACGGGTCTTGTGGAAAGTGTCCCACTATAACATGTTATCACACTTCAAAAACAAAGAAACACCTAAGCACATTTAAACCATTGTGTTGGGCGACTGATCCTTCCTCACATCCGTCCTTCTCACACCCGTTTCCGGCACGCTCTTCCATACCTCGTCATCGTGTAATATGTTCCGGAATTCTCTAACATTTACTCTAGAAGATCGGGTGCACCTCTTTACATACCAGCTCAATCTAACTACCTCGGCCTATATCCCGCCTACTTTTTCCAGTGCTTTACATTTCCTCTCACTGTACAGGAAATTCCACTCTGTTTTACATTGTGTCGGATGTTTTCCCCTGACTCCATACTCTGTTTTGTGTTTACCGTCGTGTTGTCGTCAGTGTTTTCAGTCTCTGTGGTGTGTGTACACGACCTTTCCCATATGTGCGGTGAGACCGAAGTCAAGTGAGGCTTCGGGGGATAAGTGCTGACTTTCCCCCGTCTTCTATCTGAACCATCGTCCGCGGACCAGCGTCAAGACGGGGTTGATGGTTTTTGGTTTGTTAGTTGGGGCACACACGTTGATGCATGGGATGAGAATGTCCCAGTCAAGCTGGCCAGGGGTGGGGGACACGTGCTCGCCGGAGAACCAGCAGTGCTGGAGCCCAGAACCCCTGGGGGTAAGGATATGCCATGTGTTCATGGAGTTGGGTGTATGTTATGGTAGGACATGATTGCGCATTTAGATGACAACGTGTTGGATGTGGTATCCAGGCACACAAAGGGAAAGTACCAACAGGTACGTTTGCCTCGAAAAAACTCAAAGCGATGTGATAAATGAACATTTCAATGGTTAACATGTTCAGGATATTTCAACAGAAGCATGGTAGTTAGAGTAATACAAGTGAACAGTTGTAACAGACACTGAAGTAGGACTCCAAAAACACTTGCAATATATTATAATTTTTACTAAAAACTTGGTTTTTTGTGTAGTTTGTTGTGATGGATTTTTTTTTTAATATTTCCATTTTAAAGTTTTTAAGCAATTTTTTGTGCTTTTCATCTTTTTTATATTTCTGTTTTGATATAATAATAATATTAAAGGGGTCATATGATGCGATCTCAAATTTTCCTTTCTCTCTGGAGTGTTACAAGCTCTTGGTGCATAAAAAAGATCTGTGAAGTTGCAAAGACTAAAGTCTCAAATCAAAGATATATTCTTTATAAAAGTTAACAGTCATTCACGCCTACCTAAAACGGCTTGTTCTCACACGCCCCCACATATCTACCTCACTATGTGGAAATATTTACATAATGCGCCCAAATGTTCACGCAAAGAAAGAAGGCGTGGTTTCAGTAAACACAGTTAGTTTTGAAGCAGCCATGTCAGGGAGACACTGTGTGTTTCTAGCGTATTGCTAATGGCGTTCAAATGCAGGAGTTTTGACGATCGTGTGTGTGTGTGTGGAGAGAGAGAGAGAGAGAGAGTTCCAATTAACTGATAAAGAACTTAAAGAAAAAATCAAAAACCTCCAACTCAAAAAAGCATCTGGACCTAATGGGATATTAAACGAAATGATAAAAAACACAAGCAGTAAATTCCAATCGGCCATTCTAAAACTATTCAATGTGCTTCTGAGTTTAGGTTACTTCCCTGACATCTGGAATCAAGGCTTGATAACACCAATCTTTAAAAATGGAGATAAATTTGATCCTAACAACTACAGAGGCATCTGTGTGAGCAGCAACCTGGCAAAGTTAATCTGTAGCATAATAAATGCTCGACTACTAGACTTCATCACCACACACAATGTACAGAGCAGAAGCCAAATCGGATTTTTACCAAACTACCGTACATCTGATCACATCTATACATTACATACTCTAATTGAAAACATGTTAACCAAGATAAAGGTAAAATATATGCATGCTTTATTGACTTTAAAAAGCTTTTGACTCAATTTGGCACCAAAGACTATTCTATAAACTTATTGAAAGTGGCATAGGAGGTAAAACCTAAGACTCAAATCAATGTACACTGAAAGTAAATGTGGCATAAAAATCAGCACCAAACGTACAAGGTATCTTTCCCAGGAGCGTGGAGTGAGACAAGGCTGCTGCTTAAGCCCAATGCTATTTAACATTTACATCAATGAACTGGCGAGCAGTCTGGAGCGATCTGCAGCCCCTGACCTCACCCTACACACCTCACAGATCAGATGCCTGCTGTATGCAGATGATCTGGTTCTGAACCTGGACCTGCTAGAGCAATACTGCCAGACCAGGGCTCTGACAGTCAACCTGAAGAAAAACAGAATTATGATCTTTCAGAAAAGATCCAGATCCCAGGGAACACAACACACATTAACATTAGGCACTAAGCAGACAACACACACATTACACTATAACTACCTGGGTTTGAAAATCAAATCCACGGGAAACTTTAATCATGCTGTAAATGAACTGAGAGATAAAGCACACAGGGCCTTCTACGCCATAAAACAGCAATGTCCTATAGAAATCCCCATTATAATTTGGCTGAAAATATTAGAATCAGTAATTGAGCCCATTGCCCTCTATGGCAGTGAGGTGTGGGGTCCACTGACAAATCCCAATCAAGATTTCACCAAATGGGAAAAACATCCAATTGAGACCCTGCATGCAGAAACTCTGTAAAAAATGTGCACCGGCACACAACAAATAACGCATAAAGGGAAGAATTAGGCAAATATCCTCTAATCAAAAAGATACAAAAAAGGGCAATTAAATTCTGGAAACATCTGAAGCTCAGCCCAATCATATCATTATAAAGCCCTGCAATACAAAGAGATGAGCAAAGAAAGCAAGCCCCTCCCTCAGCTGCTCCAGAGCTTCAGTCCTGATGCTTCACTAACATCTACTGATGCTCTGAATCACAACATCAGAATCAGTCAGATTACTGCACAAACCAAACAGAACTACATCACTCACTGGCAAAACCAAACACAACAGCAGAGTAAAGTGCAATGCTACCTGGCCCTAAAGAGAGAGTACAGTACAGCAGAGTATCTGTACACAGTGTCAGATAAAAAACTGAGAAGCACGTTGACCAGATACAGACCCAGCGGACACAAGCTGATGATAGAGACAGGCAGACACAGAAAAACATGGCTGCCACCGAAGCAGAGACTGTGTTCACACTGTGATCTGAATCAGATGGAAACAGAGCTGTGATGTCACATCACAGTGGAGGCAGCTGTCTTAACCATGGCTTGTGTACTACAAACACATACCAGCTTCATCACTGGGGCTGTCAGCGACTTGTCCCTTTCGGGGCTCGGTCTTTTACATTATTTTGACAGAAAGGGGAGTATATTCCGACGAGTGATTGCGGGTGTTCGTTTTCGTTCGGCCAATCACATTGCACTGGGTAAGCTGGCCAATCAGAGCAGACTGCGCTTGTCGGAAGGAGGGACTTTGTAGAAAACGAAACGTTTGAGAGAGGCAGGGCATAGAGGACCTACAATAATATACAGTATTTGAATGTTTTTTTTGAACATTAAAAAATGTCAACATTCGGTTACACCAAACACAAAATAATGATCTTTAAAAAAAATTAAACTTTTAAGTTTTTTTTATTTTAAGTATTTATTTTATTTCAGCTTAATTGCTGAAAATGTAATAGTTTTAATATAAAATGTAATAGTTTAATAGTTAACCGTTAGTATTACCAACACTACCTGCTACCCGTGACCTGATCAGAACAGATCTTTGGCCCATCAGTTGACAACCAATGATTTGTAACATTTATGTATTTCTCTCTTATCTGAGGTCATCTCATTAGGTGTGTGTGTGTTTTCTAGAAACTGATGGTCTGCAGTTTGAGCTTCCCCATCTGGCCTGCTCAGTGTACTATGGTGCGTTGAAGGACTTGCCTGCAATGGTGCGTCTGTGGTGGAACAGCCAAGAGAAACGTGTCTTCAGCACGGTGGATAAATTCACCAGCAAGTATGTCAGCGGCGTTTTGTCTGCGCAGGAGATCGCATCTGTACAGTCCAGCACCCAGACTTTTGAGAACATGATGGTGAGCCGTGGTGGAAAGTTTAAGTGAAAGAAAGTGCTCTGTGCTTATGTGGTTTGATGAACTGTAATGGGATGTTTTTTTTTTCCCAGGTGAAAGCACGGTCTGCCACGCGGGAGGTGATCGCGACTTATTCAGTCGACGATATCTTCATAGAGCTGGTGATTCAGCTGCCTCAGAATTATCCGCTCGGCTCTATCTCAGTGGAGAGTGGGCGGAGAGTGGGCGTGGCTGTTCAGCAGTGGCGCAATTGGATGCTTCAGCTCAGCACGTACCTCACACACCAGGTGTGTAGAACAGGAAGTAGAAATGTTCTCAGTCTAAACTTTTTTTTTAGATAAATGCAGTAACATTTATTTTAAGAAAAAAAAATTTAAGTTAGGAAAAAAACTATACACTACTGTTCAAAGGTTTGTGGTCGGTAAGCTTGAAAGTCTCTTAAGAAATTAAAATAACTCTTCTCTATGTCATTTGTTAAAATTTCAATATATTTTAAAATTTATTCCTGTGATGTTAAAACCGAATTTTCATCATCATTACCCCAGTCTTCAGTGTCACAGGAGCCTTCAGTATGCTGGATGATGCTCGAGAAAATTTCTTGATATCATTGTTGCAAACAGTTGTTGCTTCACGATTTTTGTTGATAGTGTTGATATTTTTTTTTCGATTCTTTACTGCATAAGAACTACAAACAGAACAGCATTTAACAAAAAAAAAAAGGGAATGTATGTAATAATTTAATGAATGTAGTTTTAATTTTCACCTTGCTGAAAAAAAGTTTACATTCTTTTTAAAAAAGTCTAAGAACTTTAAGCAATTTAAGGAGATACAGTGGTGTGAAAAGGTTTTTTGCCCCCTTCCTGTTTTTTTAAAAAAAAAGGTTTTTTGCATATTTGTCACACTTAAAAAATTCAGATCATCAAACAAATTTCAATATTACACAAAGATAATGCAAGTAAATGCAAAATGCAGTTTTTAAATGATGATTTCTTTTATTAGGGGAAAAAAGCTGTTCAAACCTGCCTGGCACTACGTGAAAAAAGTAATTGCACCCTAAATCTAATAACTGGTTGTGCCACGCTTTGCAGCAACAACCGCAATCAAGTGTTTGCAATAACTGGCAATGAATCTTTCACATCGCTGTGGAGGAATTTTGAATTGTTTTAATTCAGCCACATTGGAGGGTTTTCGAGCATGAATGGACTGTTTAAGCATCTCAATCAGATTTAAGTCCAGACTTTGACTTGGCCACTCCAAAACCTTAATTTAGTTTTTCTTGAGCCATCAGAGGTGGACTTGCTGGTGTGTTTAGGATCATTGTCCTGCTACATAACCCAAGAGCGCTTGAGCTTGAGGTCACAAACTGATGGCCGGACATTCTCCTTCAGGATTTTATGATAGAGAGCAGAATTCATGGTTCCATCAATTAAGGCAATTCGTCCAGGTCCTGAAGCTGCAAAGCAAACCCAGATCATCACACTACCACCACCAAGTTTGACTGTTGCTATGATGTTCTTTCTATGAAATGCTGTGTTGGTTTTACACCAAATGTAACGGGACACAAACCTTCCAAAAAGTTAAACTTTTGTCACATCATTCCACAGAATATTTGCCCAAAAGCCTTGGTGATAATCAAGATATTTTTTGGCAAATAAGAGACAAGCCTTTGTGTTCTTTTTGTTCAGCAATGGCTTTTGCCTTGGAACACTCCCATGAATGCCATTTTTGCCCAGTCTCTTTCTTATTGTTGAATAATGAACACTGACCTTAATTGAGGCAAGTGCGGCCTGCAGTTCTTTGGATGTTGTTTGTGTTCGTTATGACCGTCTTGGCATGAGTAGCGTTGTGCTCTTTGAGAATTTTGGTGGCGGCAAACTCTGGGGAAGGTTACCATTGTTCCAAGTTTGTTCATTTGTGGATAATGGCTCTGGACAATGGTTCGTGGAGTCCAAAGCCTTAGAAATGGCTTTAAATCCTTTCCAGACGGTACCTGTAAACTGTTTTGATTGTATCTGTTCTTGAGTTTCTGGTAGTCGCGGCATGATGGTTGCTTTTCGCCTGCTTCACTTTGTCAGGACAGGTTTTATTTAAGTGACTTTCTTGATTTAAACAGTCGGAAGTACAGTAACAGGCCTGGGTGTGGCTGGTGCATTAAACTCGCTTTCTAAAATAATGTGGTTAATGCCGTTCTTTCCCATGATTTAAGGGAGGGGGCAATTGCTTTTTCACGTAGTGCCAGGCAGGTTGGGCAGCTTTTTTCCCTTAATAAATAAAATAATCATTTAAAAACTACATTTTGTATTTACTTGAATTATCTTTGTGTAACATCAAAATTTGTTTGATGATCTGAATCTTAAGTAAGTGTGACAAATATGCAAAAAATTAAAAAAACAGGAAGGGGGCAAAACCTTTTCACACCACTGTATATATTTTTTCTAAATATTTTTACTTCTTGCAAAATTATATTTTCAGTTTCCTAATTTTAAAACTTGTTTTTGTAAGTCTTTAAACTGCCTTTAAAACACGTAATACAAGGCATAACACAAGCTGTTACAGAGAAACTAAATATAAAGTATTTGGTCACTTAAGCCACATATAAAAATTTATTTTATTGTATTAGATAAAAAAAATATCAAACCAAGTGGCATCTGGAAACAAATGATGCAATAGCTTTTGTCAGAACTAACTTCATTTTTTGGGTCATTGTTGCTTTAACCAAAGTCCCAAAGTCATTTTTAGTGGATTTAGAATAATAATAGTGGAATTGGGGTAATTTGAGATATGAAATGTTTTGCTTGAAATCTGATCTCTGTTGTTAAAAATTGCTACTGGGTTCCTCGGGTTGATTTAAAAAAAAATCAAATGCAGTGATATTCATACTTTTTTTTTCTTTTTAGATTTGAACACTTTTTGGGACTGATGTTAATGTTGTCTCGTCTGTTTATGTTGGAGTTGGACCAGTTGGACTGGTTTATTAAAGTAATAGTTAAATGCTCTGTGTGATTTTCTTTTTTTTTAATATGAATAACTAAAAATAGCCGGACTAATTTAGATGATATATTTGGTAGAATGGCAGTATTCTGGAAGGTCTGTCGCTGTGGAAGAACAATGTTGACAAGCGTTTTGAGGGGGTGGAGGACTGTATGATCTGCTTCTCTGTCATTCACGGATCCAATTACTCGCTGCCAAAGAAAGCCTGCCGTACTTGCAAAAAGAAGTTCCACTCTGCCTGTCTGGTGAGTGCCACATACACAATCTTTTGCACTTCCATCATAGTTATTTTTAGATGAAGGGTTTTTGAGAGTAGTAAGTGTAGTTTTGAGCTTTTATGTTATTTTACAAATTTACATCACTATCTGTAATATCTGCAATTTAAAGTTAATATGGCACCCATTTTACTTCTGTAATCTGAAGTATTTGTGTGAAACAGGATATTCAATGGTATTCAGAAAGTGAATAAGCTCAATTTTGATTTCATGTTGAGTTTTAATGTTTTTTATTGATAGTATGACTGGATCCCTTTCAAATCATAGGTTTAAAATCCTATAGAAGGTCACCAGTGCACTTTTGAAAAAATGAAATTGAAAATTGTATCATTTCCCATCCGCAGTGAAGTTCTCAATCTGTCACCATTTATTACTCCAATTCTGCAGATATTTCAGAATCAGCAAACTGTGCAACCTTGAATGATCTCAAACGCTTCTCGTTCCTCACTGACCGGTTGTTTCCATTTTCTTTCATTCCACAGTATAAATGGTTCACATCTAGCAACAAATCCACATGTCCTCTGTGCCGAGAAACTTTCTTCTAAGCTCTGTCTCCATGGACACAAATAATAGGTGAATGACGTCCTCGGCAAACAGCTGACTCAGAAAAAATGTTCTGTTCGTTTGTTTGTACATACGATTTTTGCAGTGCTGCAAATTACCGTGGCCTTTTAGTTTCTGACTCTGAAGATGCACCCAACAACACCTGTCACAAACAACGAAATGAACAAACAGTAGGAATTCCAGAAAACAAAGTACCCAGACTGGATTAAAGACAGCTTGACAGAAAAATGAAGGCTGAACAAGCCTGCACATTCATGGCCTTAAAGGAATAGTTCACTAAAACAATCAACATTTTGTCATTATTTGCACATACTCATGTCATTCCAGACCTGTTTCATGTTATTATTATTTTTTCTGTGGAACACAGAATTTTGAGGGATATTGACACTCTTTTCCTCAACACATTTGTCAAGCCTCCCCCACCCCAAAAAACAGTATGAATAAAAAAAGTAAGTATACTACAAGATGCTATAAATATTAGTTATATGGTAGCTTATTTGTTTTAAACAAAAATGTAGCTGCATACAGGTTTGGGATGACATGGATAAATAATCACAAAATGTGATTTTTTTTGTGTGTGTATACTATTTCGTTAAATTCTATTTTAATGTGGCAAGATTGTTTATCACACATCAGGTTACATAAATTTCCCATTCACAAATAAATCTAACTGTTTATAGTTTCTACTGATATGGAAAATAATGTATTTTGCTCTGATAAATGTGGGACCGTATGGATGACCTGTATAGAAATAATGGACCGAGTTTTGGCTTTTAATCTCAGTTTGATGATCCTATTTTGTATAATGACACACAATGCTGTATGCAGCAGAAATATCTGTTTGCCTTGATCTTTAGTTGTCATGGGTTATGTAATATGACACAATCTGTGGTCCTGAAATACAGATGTTTGTCATACTTTCAACCTCACTGTTTATCATACGTCATTTTACGTAATCTGCTTCTGTCAATCAGATTGACAGTGTGTCACTATCTGTGCCTTTGTGTCTGTTCCTCAGAGTCACAGTAGCTTATCTATTGAAGCTGCAAGGTAAGCTGCAGTTTGTATTTACGCAGGGAAGTCATGCATTGAAGAATAATTTCAGAGGCAAAAAAGGTTGGTGATCAAAGCACATCTAAATCCATCTGTTGCTTGGCTATTAATATTTAATAGATGTTCAGATTTAAGAGCCACATGTATTGCATGATGCAGAACACTACCTGAAACAAATATGAACAAAACCATGTGTCTCCTCTAGCCATGTTTCAATTTTAAACTTGTTCATGTTATTGAAGCTTATGTAAGTAGCGAGACAGGAAAAGCCTTTGATCTTCAGTCCCATATGGCTGTGGGTTTCCCTTACACAACCAGTGTGACCAAATGGTTTACACATTATGTTGTCAAACTACCTCATGACTACAGAGCTGATTTTATTAGCAGAAACATGCTTAATACACATTACAATGTAATTACACTGTTATTACATTGTAAATAAAAATATTCAGAAAAACACTAGCACATCATGTATATGTGTGTGCATATTATATCTATGTGCATAATAATAACACAAGTATTTGCATTTATTTCTCAAATGCAAAGCCTGCATTCGCACCTATCAGTCATCCTCATTCTGTATTGTTGTCTGTATCTGTTGCCCTATATGGCGTGACTGAGGCTTATCTCCTGAGAGAGGATGGAGCAGAGGTCCCCCAAAACCAGAAAGAAAAGATCATTTTCTGTTGCATGCAGAGGAAGCTAATGCTTCTGGGTGACGAGAGGACGGATTTAGAGCTCTTGGGGAGATTTAGCCGCCTTATCTATGATAAAAATCAATAGCGGTAAAGACTACAATGAGCACCGGGGAGACGGGATTGTTGGAAGGCTCAGGATATGTTACGCGAGGAAACGCATATGTTTTAGTCGCTTTCCCGTGCTAATAGGACTGCTGTAATAGTTAACGACGTGTCAGAGAGGGGAAAAGGAAAGAATGAGAGGAAGAAGAGAAAAGGTCAACATTCTAGATTTCACAGGGAAAGTTTTGCAGAGTTCACACGTATAATGAGCACTGTCACAACAACTTTCGCTGATTTCCTCTCGCAAAAGCCTTTTATCGGATTTATTATGCCCAGGATGCCAATAGCAATTTCAGTGTTACTGTAAAATGCTAACCCCTTAGCTCCTATTTCTTGGAAGCATGACCAATTAGACGGTGGCTGCTGGCGCCAAAATGGCAGTAGTTCTCAGGTCTCAGGTCTGTCTCGCTGGCGTTTGAGTCATTTATTGTTGTAATGGAGGCTTTGTTTTCATTACACACTTGTTTGGAAGTCATTAGGTAATTAAACATGACACATGTATTCACTGGAGTGCTCTGAGCCGATGCGGTGTTTTACAACCTTGATACCTTAAAAACTGGCCCTTCATTGTTCATAAGCTTCAAGTATTGAACTCACGGCTGATATTTCCACAAGGCAGCTACGGATTTATGTGAACCACTAGGTGGCAGCATTGGATGGTGTCAGTGCATGTTTGACATGGGATTTGATGCTTTTTAAAATCCATCTTCAGAGATGTTTTTTTCAATTCGCTCAGTGTCAAAAGAGGGTTATTGCTCTTAAAAAGTATCAAACCAAAGCCATCAGAAAAAATGTACTGTTCTGTATTCTCAGTGCAAAATGAGGATAGATAGAGTAGCTGAACTTTCAGGAATAAAATAAATGTAATATACTCAGGTTCTTGTATATTGTATATAATGCTTTATAATGTTCTTTAGTTTAGCATTGTGCATCAACAAACTCACCTTGTTAAAGCTGCAAGCTCTCTATGTCTTACAGCAAACTCTTATAATCTTAATGCAATCGGTGTTCTTCCTGCCATTTCAGAATGTGTGTGTGTTACAGAAAGCGTAGGCAGGGCCAGAGTTGCATGTTCAATTTTCAGCATAATGCTGCTGCGAGAACTAGTGTGCGGGGCCTAGTTAATATTCAGTCCATCCTGACCCATTTGAGGACTGCTAGTTCTTCCAGAGTTGTCACGCCTCAGTTCAGTGCTGTAGGCTTCTTTTCAGCTCTCTAAATAGCAGCTTGTCACTGCTGCTCTGCCAGCACAATGAAACCAGGCCAGCTCTCCTCTGCCTTCTTTTCACTTTCATTATTACCATTAAAGTAGCAATTTGCATGGCCAGTGGTTTGGCTGACCCCTAGTGGAGACCAGCTCTGCTGTCCTGGCTTTAATTTTTTCGTG
>JADLZN010003324.1:0-168242 GCA_018155175.1 Sinocyclocheilus anophthalmus
CAATATGTTACCATAAACATTGCCCCACCCTGCTCATATGGTAATCATTTTATTTGCGCAGGTCTTAAAAAGTCTTAAATCTGAGCTTAAAAATCCTGCAGAAACCCTGATACAGAAAAGTCACAAAAATATATGTGCTCTGGTTCCCAGTCATGAAACCATAGTAAACTTTTATTTCTGAGAGGTGATGGCATATACTTTACTTCTGATTAGTGAGCTTTTAATCACTGTATTTTTGTTCCTGTCCAGAAGCCTGGCTTATTAATTTGATGATCGGATGAGCTCTTAAACAGACAGTGCTTTGCAACGTATGACCATTAGCACATAACGATTTTTATTATCATGGGCTGCCACTGCTTGAAAGTGCTGGAAAAGTGCTTAAATTTCACTTCTAAAAAACCTGTAAAGTGGCAAAGTTTAAGTAAAATTGACAATTATCAGATTTAGCATTGGCCATAACCAATGATTCAAAATTTGCTTTGAAATTCCGTATCTGGGCATCCTTTTATTAATATATGTACTGTTAAAAGACCAAAATTGTTACATTTTTGCACATGTCGCTCATCCCTTATAAATGTCCTATTATGAGTCTGGATTGTGGTCTTCCTCACAAATACCGTATTTACGTTATACACCACAGTTTCATATAGCATCATATAGACCTACATCCATGCTTCTTTACTACAGTTCTGCTGGGTAATCATTTGGAAAGTGTTTTTCTCTAACCTGTGTGTGTGTGTGTGGTTGTGTGTCATCCCCACGTGCAGCCAAACAACAACACACAAGGAGAATCGCCTCTCAGACCATGAGAGGGGAAGGAGGGACGACAGAAAGTGGAGATGACAGGGAAAACACGAGATTGAGGCGGCCATTGTTCGGATCATGAAGTCCAGAAAGAAGATGCAGCACAATGTTCTAGTAGCAGAGGTGTGGAGACTCATTTTACTGTGGAATAGATTAAGTATTTAAATATTATATATCTGTTTAAACATAGAAAAAATGTTCAGCCACACTTGAACACATTATTTGAGAATGACAGTGTGATGTTGCTGATGTTTCTGGAGAACGTAAAGTAGAAAGTATTTGTTCCTGTTTCTTTGGACAGTTGTTTATAGAGCTTCAGTTTGATCCTGTGTGCTTTTGTCTTTAGGTAACCCAGCAGCTGAGGGCACGATTCCTCCCCAGTCCTGTGGTCATTAAAAAGCGTATTGAAGGACTTATCGAGAGAGAATACTTGGCAAGAACACCAGAAGATCGCAAAGTGTACACATACGTAGCATGAACAAGGAGCGCAATTAAATCTGGCATGAAAAATCGAGTGAGTACGCGAGCGTTGTTTTGGGACTTTGTTACACACCTCACATGGGATGTTATTTTATTTTATGCCCTTTTTTGCCTTTGTTGTCATTCGTACTGGGAATAAACTGAGAAGAAACCTCTCATCTTCTAATGAACTTGTTTTAAATTGTTCTTTTCGATTCCCACAAGGCTTTCCACTGGATTCAACACTTTTACAGAAGGTCTTGGTCTCTATGAGAGAAGTTATTTTTGTGTGTGTCTTCACAATCCTACAACCAAATTAATACAGTAAGCCACACAGTTTCCCAGCATTGGATATCATTACGACCATTCATATCATTAAACATACCTTCTGAGTTATTTTCTTATATCTGTGTAAGTGTGTTTGTGTCTGCGGCACATTATTGGATGCACAGGTATTCGCCATCAGTGCTTTACCTGTAAGACTGTCAAATGTGTCTGAGTGACAGAGAGGTGTAACATTTGGTTCAAAGCATGCTTTTACTGAAGACCGATGGAGTAACACTTACACAGCATATAATATGGTGGTTTGGCTGTCTTTTCTCTCTGTATGGCTATTTTTCCCTTGCCTTTTTTTATGTTTGTTTGTTTTTTCATGTCTAACATGGCCAATTGTAAAAGATGACTTAAATGTGTTTTATTTTGATGGGTCCTTTGAAAGCAGTTTAAACGGGGATGGGGCGCAGTTTGTGTTTTCAGCATTATTATATTTCAATGTGTATAAATTGTAAAATAATTGTTATTGTATTCAATGCTGAAGTGAACTGTACAGGGCCTTGTTTTCATCATTAAATGTAGAAAAATACAGGAGAAAAAAAACAATAAAATGATTGGCCGTTTTGGGTCAGACCGTTTGTCCTGTTCTGATTTTCCCAATGGAGGATCCTGGTAGGTTGAACATCAAATCTCAAGCAGTGATAGCAGTGTGACGTTATGCATATCAACTGAACTTTCAGCTGTTTTGTAATTGTTTTTATTCACGTATATTCACGCACATTAGATTTGGTAAATGACCGCTCAAACATGCTTACTTGATACAAAAGAGCCAATGAGGTTTGGTCCTTTCGCAATTTTGGAAACTTGCACTGGTCTTCTACGTGGCACATTGTGGAATGCTGCCTGCATGACCAGTGTCTGAAGCACGTGTCTAAACACAACAATGTACTTGACATTGGCTGGCGACAGCCTTTGGCATCACTACTAGCGTGACCGTGAGTATAAAAGGGCACATGTAGAGCACGTCCCAGTGGGCAATGGATGTTAAAAAAGACATCAAATTGACATCAAAATTTGTCAAATATGCAAATCAAACTGACGTCAAAAACCTGTTTGACTTTCTCTCTTCTTTTTTTTTGTCTCTATCTCTTTTTCCCTTCATGACATGACATTGATTTGATTTAAGTTGAACGTCAAACATATTGGCCTACATTAAATCAATTTCAGTGTGGGATTAACTTCCTATTTTTACCTAATTACCACCGGAAGAAACTGCCATCCAAACTGAATTTAAAATTATGTTACAGCATCTTGATCAAGTCTTGACTAATATTTGATGTCAAATTGATATTGAGGTGCCTGCTGGAGTCATCCTCTTTGTCTTCGGGAGCCGTTTGTTTGTGGTGTATCTAGGCAAGCAGCTATGGATGGCACCAGAGTTAATTGTTTCAGGAAGTGTGTTCATCCAGGTATTTAACACCTGATGATTCACACAACCTGTGCGTTATTTGCATGGGCGAGAAGCATGCACGCTCAGTCCTCGAGGGTACTGAATGCATGCATTGCGATGGTTTTTCCTTGGAGAAGCTTTGCTCTTGTTTGTCCCTTTTGTCATCCTCAACTCACTGATCCGGACATGCTGAGGCAAGTAGAAAACTGAAGTCATGGGGCTTGCAGTTGGAGCTCACCAAGGAGTTCGAGAAAGGTATGGATCTTTCTCATTATTCGGTGGGAGATGCGCTGCTGGATGAGGATGTACTGTCTCTTACATCTGATCCAGAAGCCAAGCCAAGAAGAGCGGGATGTGAAGATATTAATGAGTCTTCACAGCCTGCCTGCCCTGCGTACGAGGAGTTGCTTGAGGTTATGTCTCATGCCACAGAGAGATTAAATCTGCCTTGGAGGCATGAGAAACTTGAGATTGCTCGAGTGATTTCTTTCTGACATAATCCTCCGACCTTTATACCGTGCTGGATTGGGTCTGTGCCTTGAGCCTCTAGGGGACCTGGCCCATTTTGGTCTGAGGACCAAGTAGTAATAATTTGTTAGACTCTCTGCAAGCCTCCTTGGATACTGCCTTTACGGAGGAGTGTTGTTAGGTTTCCTTTTGCCATAGAGAGTCGTTCCACTGAGGCTTCTGCTCTCCTGAGCTCCGCCTGGTTAATAAGCAATGTAAGGCCCGTAGGAAACTCTTTGACAGGCATAGCTAGGCATCCACTTTTATAAAGAGTTGTCTTGCTGATGCCTCCGTCCTTTGAGCTCAGTTAGGGGCTAGGTTGCTAGGCTCTCTGTGAGCCTCCCTGGATATTGCCTTTAAATTGGGAGTGTTTCTAGGCCTCCTCTTGCTTTAGAGAGTCATTCTGCTGAGGCTTCCAGTCCCCGGAGCTCCGCCTGTGTCGCAGTTCTGAGTTATTAGGCTCTCTGTGAGCCTTCTTTGAAAGCTGTTCTGAGCATCAGACATAGCAAGGCCTCCTCTCGCTTTAGAGTCGTTCATTTGATGCCTCCATTCTCAGACCTTCAGTCATCGAAGATATTCCCTTAAAGGCGTTCTCTGGAATACCAAAGCCTTGAGCTTTGCACCTGTGCTGAGCTTCTTTTTGACTTGGCCCTGATAAGGTATGCAGCTCAGGCTTTGGCTGTAGAAAATTAAGTCACAACAGCTGCAGGTGAGTTCCTGAGGGAAGACTGGGACTCCTTTAGAGTCTTTGACCGATAAGGCATGGCGGAGTGGTTATTTGTTCCCCACAGTGTCCTCTAGAGCAGTGGTTCTCAAATCTGTCCTGGGGACCCCCAACCACTGCAAACTGTGTTTGTCTCCCTCATAAGCCACACCCAGTTCAAGTCTTGCAGACTCTACTAATCAGCAGATGAGTTGAATCAGGTGTGTTAAATGAGGGAGACATACAAAACATGCAGTGTTTGGGGGTCCCCAGAACAGCTTTGAGAAGCAAAGTCACTTTAGGATGGTTGTCACATTTTTTTACTAAGTCACACAAAATATCTCAGACTCTTGAAGTTTGAAAAACGACCTATGTACTCTTATCAACTCATGAAGAACAAGAATAGATTATTCCAAAATTGGCCAAAAGTATCTACCTTCTTCTAATTAAGAGGTTAATTAAGAGCTGTTCAGTTATTTCTGTCAGGACAAGTCATAATGCCAGTTACATATACAGTGATGCTATTCTGGTTTGGGGGACCTTTCCTATCCCAGCCTGACAACAGATGCCCCTTTTTAACTATTAAATGCCAATTTGTTTATTAAAAGAGAAGAGAAAAAAATCAATGATTTTCCATATACTAAAGGCTAAGATATATATATATTATATTATATATAATTATATATATATAGATATATTATATATATATAGAAAACAGTTAAAAAAAAAAAAAAAAAACAAAAAAAAAAAAATAAATTTTTTTTTTTTTTTTTTAAATTTAAAAATTAAAAAAAAAAAAAAAATTTTTTTTAAAAAAAATTTTTTTTTTTAAAAAAAAAAATGGTTATTACAGTCGGGGAAGTATTTGCTCAAAGGCCAAAGCTGAGAAAATGGTGGAAAACAGTAACAATTTGAACCATTTTATAAATGGTAAAATGTTAAACCTTTGCTGACAGACAAGGATGCGTGATTTTATTCTTAAATGGCACTGAGATTAAATATTGCAACTTGAGTTTCAATAAAGTCGAAATAATGTGCAATGAGTTTCAATGCAACATTTTTGTCCGTAAAGTCGTGAGTATAACTGTTTTGTACTTACAGTTAAACTTATAGAAGGAAATGAGGTTGAAATATAACATTTCAAATAAAGATGCAAATTTTTTCCCTAAGGATGCACAAGGGTTGCATTTTCTAGATGCCATTGCACCATAAATATTTACCCTTTCAAAAATTACAGTAAAACAAACCTGCAGCTAGAAAGGATTGGGCTTTGTTTTGATGCAGAATTCGCTTTTATGACTGATTTATTAATTAATTAACATATAAGGATGCAATGCACGTCCCTTGGTTTGGGTGCAATTAAGCTCTCTGTTGTCCAGGACTGCACACTACTTGAGAAGCTTGTTTAAAGTGTGTGTCCCACACAGGTCCGATGACAGCCATCTGCTGGGGTTCAGGCCCCTCGATTCTTAGAGAGAAAAGCCCTTCCCCCGACTCCTCATATTTGAACTGTGTTCTCGAAACACATGATCCAGTGATGGAATCGAAATGAGCTTTTCACATGATATTTTAGATTTTCAGCTAGAGTCCGTCTGATCATCATCATACATTATAAAGGCTGTAAAGTGATATAAAGTGACGTCAGCGTGAACTCGACTCCTGCGAGCGCAAACAGGGTTTATAAGCAAAGCTCATGTTTAAAGCGGGTTTTTGCACTCAAGTGAAGGCAGATTATGCTCCGACAGCCGCTTGGCTTCACGAGCAGCAGCAGGACCCGGCCGCGGGGACCGCGGGGTGAGTGAGGTTAGCGGGAAGCTATTTTTTTTTTTTTTTTTTTTTTTTTTTTTTTTTTTTTTTTAACAACAGCTCGCTTTTGTGCGGGAGAAACACAGTGCCGATGCTTTGTGAAGGTAAGCAACAAAAAACGATACATTCTAACACTTCAAACATCTTTTGATCTTCAAAAACGTGCCATTCAATGTGGATTAGGGTACATCATCTAAATCAGACTACTATTTATTATTCATTTGTATGTAACCTGCCAAGTGTTGAAGGACCATGAATTAAACTTTTTTTGTTAAATTAAAGTTTTTTAACTCGGTTCTCTTTAGGAACTGATAAAAAAAAGGACCTTTAGGTTACAATTTGCTTCTAGGATAGGCCATCCTGATGCTAATAAATAAACAAAAGAGGTTTGGATACCAAAGAATCTTGTCAGGCATATTTAGCATCAGAATTATTAAATAGCATCTATTTCAGGATCACAGTGCAGTTTGCAATTGTCATTTTAAATCTTTACCATTTTTGCCAACATCCTTCAAACCACTAGGTTTTACCCAATACGTTTTTTTTAATCATTTAAAATAAAATAAAATTTAGTATGATCACTTTTTCTTTTATATATTTTAATAAGTACAGGTCCGAATAAGTATGTTATTTCATTTTTATATAAATATAACTGTTGAATCATTGATGGAACATGATTTTATTCATACTTTGACATTTTATTTTCAGAAATGTTATTTGAAACATTAAAGTAGACACTTTACTTGCATTTAATATGCTTTCTGTGTAAGTAAAATCACTTTTGTAAATTTAATTTGATGCGGACACCAAAATGGGACATCATGTCTTTGAACTATATATACAAGTCTATATGGTTTTTCTGTTTTTGATATTGTCAAACGTAGTGCCATATACTACTTTTATACATTTTTCACAATTTGGCTTAATTTTGAATGTGATATTTTACATGAAAAATAAAAAGAAACTATTTTTGAATGAATAGTAGCTTATACAAAAAAAAAATCCAAACATCCTAGAAATAAAGTTGGAGACATCCATCCAAAAATATTTTTGAATATACACATTGAAAGAAAAGTTAAATCACAGATTGTATAGCAACACCACACATTTCAGTGTTTTTCATCTCATCTCTAACGTTCAAATCATTCCTTAGCAGGGTAAATTCTGTGTAATATTTTAAAGGATGCCTCTCTGTTATTTATAAAAACTTGTTTGTTATTTTCTGATAGATGGATATCAGTTGAACAGTATTACACTCATTATAATAACTGTGCTTATTCTTTTCTTTAGATCTGACTGCAGTAAAATATCCTGCAGTAGCAGTGAGTCCATTTTCTTTGTTTAATGTTCTATCAACAGTCAGGCTTGTTTTGCCATCTGTGATTAGATTTTTCCTCACCGCTCTGTCTGTGGCTTTCTCTGCCCTTTGTTCAGCTGACCTCTCGGCTGTCCCGGGTCAGGAGCTCCTTCTGCTCACCATGCACCTACTCGCCAACCCCAGCACCTCGCTGCTCCTCCAGCACACTCTGGACCGCCTGCTGAAGTGGGTCCATCCCGGCCTGCACCTCTTCCACGTGTCTGAGCGGGCCTGTCCTCTTCATGACCACACCAGAGCTAACCAGCGCCTGGCCACCCCTCACACGCCATCACCATATTCTTACACGAGTCTTACGGAGAGGAACGCATTCTGAGAGTACTGGACTTCCTGCAGTGTCTGCCCTGGCAGTACCACCATACGGAGAGCTGTGGCACCAGAGAGGCCGGCGTTCATGTTAGCTTCCCGTCCAGCGCCCTACTGAGGCCTTATCTCCTGCCCAGCCGGGACTTCTACAGCCTGGGCACGGGGATACCGGTGTGCGGTCGGTGCACTATGGAGGAGAGGTTGTGCGGGTGACTTTGCACAGCACCTATGATAACTTTGAGGACACTGTGCGTTTATATGAGACGGTGCTGCAGAGGACGGTAGAAGAGCAGGAGACGGGCTTTTTCTGGTTCACGCTGCTCACAGAAGCAGACGTCAGCCTACAGCTGGCCATCAAGCAGCTCTCACCTGGGGTGCGAGTGGAGCCGTGTTACTCCATGGTGCTGCAGTTCAGGGTGGGGGAGATCGGACAGCTCGTGCCCTTACTGCCCAACACCTGCTCACCCATCAGCACCAGCCGATGGCACACCGAAGATCTGGACGGCAACAAGATCCTCTTTCAAGTAGGTCACAGGAAATGTGCTCTGGTTTCTATAAGCCCTTTTAGTGAACAGTCATACTAGAGTTTCTACAGGTCTTAAAATGGTCTTTAAAGGTCTTAATTTGGCCTTCCACAAATTAAGGCCTTAAAAGAGAGTAGAAAGTCTTAAATTGATAAAGTCATGGCATTAAATGTTGCATGAATTGAAACAAAAAAAAAAGATAGAATAATATCTTCCTCAGTATTTTTTTGTTTTCCAGTACAAATATCTAAACGTCCTTAAATTAAGATACATTTACTTTAGATGCAAAATGAAGATATGAAGTCTGGGAAATTTAACAAAAATGAAGTGAGTTTGTGCTCAAAACAAGACAAATATCTGTCAATGGAGTATGAAAAATCAACTTTTTTTCTCTTTGAAAATGTCAGTAAATTGGCAGATTCAAATCAATTCAATTCAATTCATGTTTATTTGTATAGCACTTTTCACAATATTGTTTCAATGCAGCTTTACAGAAAATGCATGCTTCTACATTACAATTTAGAGTGATCTGTTATTAGAAGTGAATGTGTCCAAGTAATGCCCATTTCAGAAGTTAACAGTTCAAGACAATAGAATCATACAGTTATGAATTAATTATTTTAGGCGGAAAAAAATAGCTCATTAAAGCAATTACTGCAAGTGTGATCACAATGATTACAATATAGACATTTCTGGGAATTGTGCATGTTGATTCAAGTTGGCATCATCTGAGGTCCTTGCAGGGGTCAGCGCTATTTCAAATCTTCTGTTTATGTCTAAAATATTAGAAAAAGTTATGTCCACTCAACTGTACTCCTTCCTGCAAAAAAAAAAAGAGATCTCTATGAAGAATTTCAGCCAGGTCTCAGGCCCCACCATAGCACAGAAACTACACTTGCAAAAATTACAAATGACTTGCTTCTTGCAACAGACCAAGGCTGCATCTCATTCCTAGTTTTACTTGATCTTAGTGCTGCAATCGATACTATAGATCATGACATACTCATAGATCGATTACAAAACTATACAGGTATCAAGGGCAGGCTTTAAGATGGTTTAGATCCAACCTGTCGATCGCTACCACCTTGTGCATTTAAATGGGGAGTCATCTCAATTAGCACCAGTAAAATATGGAGTGCCACAAAGATCTGTCCTAGGTCCTATGCTATTTTCAATATACATGTTACCCCATGGTAATATATTAGAAAATACGGGATAGTTTCCACTGTTATGCCGATGATACTCAACAATATATCTCAACGAGACCAGATGAAACTTCTAAATTATGTAAGCTAACAGAGTGTGTTAAAAAATGTAAAAGATTGGATGACCAAAAATTTTCTCCTATTAAATTCGGATAAAACAGAGGTATTACTTATTGGCGCAAAAGACAGTACACAGAATCTCTTGGATTACAATTTGAATCTAGACGGATGTACTGTTACTTCCTATACAGTCAAAAATCTGGGTGTTATATAAGACAGCAACTTTTCTTTTGAAAATCATATTTCCAATGTTACAAAAACAGCATTCTTCCATATTAGAAACATTGCCAAGCTACGAAACATGATACCTGTTTCTGATGCAGAAAAGCTAGTTCATGCAGTCATGACCTCTAGACTGGACTATTGTAAAGCACTGCTAGCTGGTTGTCCTGCATCATCAATAAACAAGCTACAGGTAGTCCAAAATGCAGCAGATAGAGTCCTTACCAGGTCAAGAAAATAAGATCATATTAACCCAATTTTACATTCTCTGCACTGGCTACCCATTAAGTTCTGTATCAGTTACAAAATAATATTACTTACCTACAAGGCCCTTAATGGGTTAGCTCCTGGTACCTATAGGATTACCCACGCTCCATCATTGACATCCCGTGGTAACTAGGAATTACACAAGTTTCAGTCTGGATCCAGCCCTTACAAAGACCTGAGATGACCGAACACCTGAGAAGAGATGATGCCAACCCCTCAGAGGACCTCAGATGATGCAACCCTGAAACAACATAAACTACCAAACTTTGCTATAAGTTTGACTGCATCATATAATAACTGCTGTTAATAGTGTTCATAGTCTGTTTGATTACGTCTTTAATTGATTTTTCCGTTCATTTCTGCCATATGTACATAAACTGGCAGTCACTACTGATAAGCTACTACTAAATATATTGTAGAAACATATATCGTACAGCTTCTTTGCAACGATTTGTATTGTGAAAATCGCTATACAAATAAACTTGAATTCATTATGTGAATGCTTGAATGAATCTAGATTTAAATGTAAATGTATACTGGGAGAGTGTCTCTGAGCCCTGAACTTTTCAGAGTTTAGGAGCCAGGTGAGAAAATGCTCCCCCTCTTTTAGTGAATTTAGATATCCTAGGTATTAAAGTGACGTGACATGTGGCACAAGTATGGGACCCATACTCGGAATTAGTGCTCTGCATTTTAACCCAGCCTAAGTGCACACACACAACGGAGCCCATCCACAACAGTGAACACACACACACACACCGTGAACACACACCCGGAGCAGGAGGGCAGCCATTATGCTGCGGCGCCCAGAGAGCAGTTGGGGGTTCGGTGCCTTGCTCAAGGGCACCTCAGTCGTGGTATTGAAGGTGGGAGAGAGCGCTGTACATTCACTCCCCCCACCCTGCCGGAACGAGACTCGAACGAGTCTTTGGGTTACGAGTCCGACTCTCTAAACATTAGGCAACGACTTCCCCCAAAATTACTAAAAGTACAATGGTTTGTGGGACCTTAACGAGCGTGATGGATTGTAGGGCAGTAGAATATCATTTAATATACCGGAGAAAAACCTTTCGGGCATTATAGGTCAGTAGCAATATTTTAGTTGAAAATCAAGATGGAACTTAAAGGTAACCAGTGTAGAGATGATAAATTGAGGTAATATGGTTCATATGTTTGAAATGGTAAGAACTCTAGCGTAGCTGCATTTTGGAATAACTGTAGCTTGTTTATTGAGGAATGCAGGACAACCAGCTAGTAGTGCATAACTGTAATCCAGTTGAGAGGTCATGAATGCATGAACTAGCTTTTCTGCGTCAGAAACAGATAACTTGTTCCATAGCTTAGCAATGTTTCTGAGATGGAAGAAGGCTGTTTTTTTTGTAACATATGAAAATATGATTTGTGAAAGATAAGTTGCTGTCCAATATAGCGCCCAGGTCTTTAACTGCAGGTGATGACATAACAGTACATCCTTCTAATTGCAAATTGTATTCTAAGAGATTATGTGTGCAGGTTTTTGGTCCAATAAGTAAAACCTCAGTCTTGTCTGAATTTAATAGGAGAAAATTACTGGTCATCCAATATTTTATATCTTTAACATATTCTGTCAACTTGGATAATTTAGAGATTTCATCTGGCTGTGATGAAATATATAACTGAGTTTCATCGGCATAGCAGTGGAATCGATTTCCATGTTTTCTAATAATGTTGCCAAGTGGCAGCATGTTTATTGAAAATAAAAGAGGGCCTAACACGGATCCTTGCGGCACCCCATAATTTACTGATGTTAACATGGAGTTTTCATTGACACAACTGGGATAGCTTTCCAAGCCTGAAGCCAGAGGGCGAGTGGTTTTAGTTTTTCGAATGGTAGTTCGCCGCACGGGGGTGGGAAACTGACATTCGTGGTAATTAGGAGAGGAGAAATGCTCTTTTGAGTATTTGGGTCTGCTATCAAAGTAGTAGTTTGCTTGGGCGCCCACTGAATGAGAAGGACGGGCACAGCTTGAATGGAGTCGGCAGGGTCAAGCGGAAGGGAGGCGAGTGGAGCATGAGGCTTCTTCGAGGGAATTCTGGCGTCATGAGAATGACCTACTCCGCGTCCTCTGAGTTTGGATAAGGAGATGGCTTCTGAGGCTGAGGGGTCAATGTCACGCTGAGGCATGGACCTTGATGCTTTGGAAAGGGGTAGCATTTTGCCATCTGGGGGCACTGCTGAAGGAAATCAAACCGTTCGCAGCCGACAAGGGGTGCTGATCCTCACCTGTGAAGCACACAAGCGAATCGAGGCGTTGCAGGGAGAGTGAAGCACGCGGGACCTGTGCCGGCATGAGTTCACTCGAGCCAGGTGTTTGAGCCCCACTGTTCCGC
The DNA here is from genome assembly GCA_018155175.1 of Sinocyclocheilus anophthalmus. Lineage (NCBI taxonomy): Eukaryota > Metazoa > Chordata > Actinopteri > Cypriniformes > Cyprinidae > Sinocyclocheilus > Sinocyclocheilus anophthalmus. Next base: position 12,332 of record JADLZN010003324.1, read on the forward strand.
TGTTTCTTCTTCCTAGGGGAGGGAGGAAATGCGAGAGCAGACCAGGGAGGACCACCTTTGTTGAAGAAGTAGATCCACGAGTGGAGAAAGGTGAGACTCATGCTCTCTCAGTGAGAAAATTATATCCCGGTGAGCGCAGCTTCTGCGTGTGCGGTGCCCAGAAAGTTGACACACTCACTGTGCCCATCTGCATCATACAGGGGTTCCCTAAACAAGCCACACTCGTGGTGCTACACTTGTAACAACGTCGCTGGAAATTTGCTCTAATAGGTGCCGAATAGCCACAGGGGAAGGCTTCTGGCTTCTTCTTCTTTCTTCCTCTTCTTCGTCTTCTTGCTTGCAGATTCAGCGAGGAGATGATCTTCATCGCTGAAGGAGAAAAATTCTGATGAAATTGTGCTCAGAGCAGACTTAGCAGTCGGCTTTCACCCCTTTTGGCGGGTTGAAGTGCCATTGGTTGTGCAGTTACACGAACATGAAACAAATCAGGCTTCAGTATCAAAGTAAACAGGAGTTTCCCCCATAAGCGTCAGCGACGCAACGGGAGAGACTATTCGAAAGGGAACCACTGATTCTACAGAATAGAAAACATGGACATCAGTTAAAATTTTGTACATGCATTTATTTTAAAATTAATTATCACATTTCAATGCTAATGAAATGTATTTGCTTTGAATTGAAATAGTTTTAGGCTTTCCGTAACTCCAACAACATTTTATTTTTAAAGGAAACCTTTTGTTCTAAACAATTTGAAAATGATTGAACGATTGTGTAAAGGCTGCAAATGGGGGCTTGTGGGTGGCTTTCACAATTATAGATCTTTTTTATTTTTTGTGTTAAAAAATAATATAAAATGGGTTCGGAATGCCATGAGGGTAAAGTAAATAATGCCAGCATTTTAAATGTGAACTATTCCTTTAAACTGCAATTTCCTTAAAGGAATAGTTCACCCAAATGAAAATTTGCTGTTAATTTCCTCACCCTCAGGCCATTCAAGATGTAGGAGACTTCATCTCTAGCAGAACAGTAAAGAAGATTTTTAGCTGAAACCGTGGTCCTTGATTATTCCTAAAATGCAAGTCAGTGGCTGCTGTCACTTTAAGAGTAAAAAAAAGCATATTTATACCCATGGATCCTGACGATATATTGAGGTTTTATGAAGCTAAATGATCGGTCTGTGCAGGAAACTGAACATTAATTACAACATTATTACCTGTAATCCAGAACCTTAGGTAACAAGGAAATCTGATTATTTTGCATGAACTGGTTCTTTCGGACAGTTCGTTTCAATGAGCTGGTTCAGTTCACTAGTTTGTTTACGTAATCAAGCAATGATGTAACGTATACACAATTATATTATTAAAACACCCAGCAATGATGTGAAATGTGGATGTTTTACATGTCTAAAGCATATAAAGTGAATAATCTTGTCTTCATCAGCTTGTCTTTTTACATAAACAATGAGAAACCAGAAAAACATTAATTTCGCCCCTTCATTCAAACACTCAGAGATCACACATGTGTTTATCACCAGCACATCAGTCTTCGGTCCGTGTTAAACTGTTTCCTCAGTTCAGTGACTATTGGAGGAACTGAGCGCTGAATGAGTTGGCAAAACCCAGCATCATAGGATCAGATATGCTGCTATTTTGGCTCATTTCAAGTCTGGGTTACTTTGAGGTCAGGCAGGGAGTGTGCTGGGTCAGACGGCACCCGCAGCTCTCCTCCAGGAAGCTCCTGTTACTCGTCCCAGCGCAGCAGCCCCGCAGGCCTGTCGATGAACTGGTACGAGCCCACGATAACCTCGGAAACCTCCCTATCCTGCCTCCGGCTGGAAGAGGAGGAGCCGGAGATGAATGTGGACACGGGTTGTGCTATGAAGCCGCAGGCTGCTTTAGGAGTGTCTGCTCTGCTGACTCTGTCTAGAGACCAGAAACACGTCCTGGATGAGCCACGGTGGACCACTGACCTTGACTTCCCCCGAGCCACAAGAGCGGCCCTACGCAGAGACACAATGCGTCACAGTGTCCAGTTCGACTTCTCTAAACATGAAACAAGTAGCATGCCATCCGTTCTGTCATTGGCACTTGTTACCAATTACCTAGATCGTTAGGAAAAGCAGCCACACATGGTAATTTATGACCATGCTATTTTATGCCCCAACAGCACTTACCCGTGACTTATACATTTTGTATCACAATTAATCTGAACTTCCTGGACAATTAAATTATTTCCCGCAGTACTTCGTCACTTTCACACAATGATCGTTCCACTCGCATCGTTGATTCAAATAAGCGTAAGTAAATGACAATTAATAGACTCTTTACTTGCATTTATCTTTTGTCTAGGTTTATAGTGTGTACAAACGAGGAATGATATAAATGCTTCTACTTTGCATTTTAGTTCAGAATTCTTTTTGACTATACATAATTGCTTTTTTTCCATGACCCTAAACATGAACTGGTCCAGTGACGATTTGGTAAAGACAGGATTTCGCAACAGCTCATACTCTGGTGGGAAGGGCTATCACTGGGTTGTACTATTGCTGCATCTACTAGTTAATGAAGCTATGTAAACCCACTAATAGCTAGGTTGTAGGTTAGTCGGCACCAACAAGCATGAGGTATTCGCACGAACTTGTTATTGTATGTCACGCGAAATTATTAGCCACTTTTTCCTCCCTCAGCAGACATCTTCTATCCAGTATTTTTTACATTTGACAATGTATTTTTATGAAATGTATCAAATGTGTAGTACTTTATATTGCATTACTGTTATTACTTGTAAAATAATGTTGTGTATGTTGGTAACAAACTAATTTAATAATTATGTAGTTATATGATGAAGAATGTTTGAAATAAAATCAAACCCTATGTTGGGGCAGTAGTCTAATCGGTTCTTTCAGTCTGGCAATGAGATCTTTGTTAGGCAGCCTTCATTCATTTTCTGGCCTTCATTTCGTTTATTGTGAAGGACTCATCAAGTGTATTTTTCACGTTCTTTAATCACCCACAATCCTTTGCCCACATTCCAATAAATAAATAAAAATGGCAGAACGTGAGTCAGCATTGAGCCCAAGTTAATAATGTAAGACAAAAATGATTTTTTGAGATGAAGACATTAATTGCTTTTATTTGCTTTGCAGTAAATTAATCTAGAAGCCTCGTTGCTGACCAGTTTGGCGCCCTTCCCCGCCTCACAGCTTAAGATGTCTTTTAATAAGCATTGAAATTATTATTAGCATTGACATTACACCACCTTTATTAAAATGGCCAAATTATTCGCTTCGTATTCCATCTATATACATATTGCAGCTAGGTGTACGAGTTGCAACATTTCCTTCTATTTTAATTTATGTTAACTGAGGTTCTAAAATACTAACCTAAACTGACTTATAAAAAAGAATCAAAACCATTTAGCGACCATATTTAATTTGTAAACCACACTACCAACAAAAACATACATTAAAACCCACACCAACAAAGGGACTACATATAAACATAAAATTTAAATAAATAACCAAATACTTACTATATTATAGTTTACCTGTTAATATGTTAATTTTCATATAAAGAATACCCAGTATATAATGATACAAAATATAACAGTCATGCAAACAAATGTAAAATAAATACCCCCTAATTTAGGGGTTTTAAATACATTCCAATCTCTAGACACATGAATGTATAAATGTTGCAATAAAATAATAGTATTAAACAGGACCATCTTTATCTAAAACCACAACCATATACATAAACCAACAGTACCTATATTAATTTAGTTTTCAGTAATGTCTCTCGTTAACCATTCAAAAATAAATTAACATTTGTAACAAAACCTAAACCAAGCAAAATAGTTCCCACTGTATAGGCGCACCCTGTTCTAGGACCCTTCCCCCCCTTTCTCCAGAACCTCCCGTGCACTGCTGTCCTTAAAGCACATTACAGCTTCCCGTTCCCCTCCTTCGCTGTCGAGTCGATGGCCACGTTGATGCCTTGTGTGGAAGCCACCCTCTTCCGTCCCCGCAGGTGCCCGAGGTTGGTATCAGTACATGCTCAATGCGACCGTATGGACTCTCAGGTTCAGACATAGTAGCGGATCCTCTGAAGAGTCAGCACTTGGTTCTCCTTCTGTCCCAGCAGTAGGTAGAAGAAAGCTACAGGCAGGTGATTCGTGCCAAACCAGATCACTGTCGCTCTATGGGGAAACTCAGGGTCCAGATCACGATTGCCGTCCTGTCAGGAGGAAAGACAACATGGAGCCCAGACGTGGTGTACATGCAGCCCATAAATCATGGCTGTGTGGTCAGTTTCACTGCAAAAACTTTTGTCTACATTTTATCTTTTCTATTTTTACTTCATCAGAATCTTTAGAAAAATATGACAAAATAGCACCCGTTGGTATTGTAAAAAAAAAACAAACACATAGGACATGATTTGAAAAGGGGTTAAATGAGTCCCTAAACATAGCACACACTACCAAAATGAACTCACCTGGTTTCCTCAGTTCTTAGAGAGGCAGAGCTTGAGCAAAACAAATATATATTGTATCTATACCTGTATAACACACAATTACGCACACGCACAGTGTGCAGTTTTTGCGTAAAAGCACATTTACAAGTAACGCTAAGTTAATCGAGTACTTTTACAGCATCCGCCGAATGATACGTCGCATTACACACACGTTAGACCGATTACATTATAAAGTTTTAAAATATGGATATTTCACTCACACAAATGCATTTTGATTCGCTACAGCGTAGGACCCTTTTATTCACCCCCCTTGCGCCCAGATGTGTGGGACACTTTTATTAGGATGGATTGTAGACGCTTTATTGGATTCTTTTGGAACTCATTGAACAAGATTAATTCACCCATTCCGTACGCCATTATAAAGAGTGGAAAGAGCCAGGATATTTAAGATAACTCGGATGGATTCATATGAATAGAGCAAAGTCTATTACACCCTGCATGGATGAGTTGGGGAGCTAACAAATTCAATTGGGGGTTAATTTTTTCATTTTGGGCCTTTCTTGTAAAACTATCCTTTACAAGGTCACAACAAGTGTCAGTGTTTCATCAACATTTCAAGATCTCGTCCCGGCACTACAACATAAGTTGAACCGAAAGAGTCCCTCCATGGCCACCGTAATATTATGAGACAGAATGCAGAAGTTTACAGTCACCGTAATGTGGGAATTATGATTGCGCAATATTTACTGATGGAACAGAAGAGAATCTCGTCTTTCTGCGAGTCATTAAGAAATTATGATTCTATTCCATTTAAAGAAATATGAGGGAAACGTGTGAATACACAACGTGCGCAGTTTTGATGTACAAAGTTTATTGTTGTTAGCGAAGCCACGGATTACATACAATACAATGGAAGCAAAAGTGACTTGAACTACCTAAAGGTCTGTTAGCACTTCTCTATCCAAAACATCATAACTGAGGATTTGCATTCTTTTTGTGCAGACTATATTAATACGAATATTAGTAGTCTTGTAACCAAGCCATTATCAGAAATGTGGTCAATACCTCGAAGCTAATCTTTATTACAGCGGCAATTTTTATAAGAATATTGCAACCAAATGTTTCTGTTAACCAGTGCAAAAATTATCTAATTTTTATGGCTACACTATGTATTTTCTTATATATTCCACGGCGGGAAAATCAAAAGTTTTTTTTTTTTTAAATGGCCTGAGGGTGTGTAATCCCCTATGATTACACCCAACATCTCCAAAACTGTGTGGCTGTTTATGCCAATTTGTTGAATAAGGCTCAAGATGCACCCAAACGTTTCATTTCGCTCTGTCTTCTGACCTGTACAGACCACAAATCCGCCCCATGCATCTCCAAACTTGGCATGCCATTGTTTAATTATGTAACTGGCCATGATACCATTTGACCTGACAATTTGACAACCTGCTTAGATTTGATTTATTTAGGGTACCGATCTATCTCCTAAAATCCAGTATTTCTAGTTAGTAAGCGCAGCTCTTTTGTTTTTTCAACAAATCCCGTTGTCCAGAATAAATTACCAGATAGTACAATGAATGGAGCCGGTGTATGGCCTCATCATTCGCACCTTGATTCTGACTATCATGACCTTCAGACAAGTGACCAGCGTTCGTGACTATAAAAAAAAAAATATATAGATAGATTATATATATATTTTCATAATATATATAGATTATTTATAATCATCTTTTTTGTTTATGTGCATTAGCATGCCTTGGTGTTTTCCCTAATCAGAGACAGAGGGGGTAGATGTACCTAAAACACACGTACCTCCACAGTTAAAACGTATTTAAAGTACTTTATGAGAATATTTTTATTTACTCAAAAAAACCAAAGTACTAGTCTGAATAGTTACTGGAATAAGAGTAAACCATAAGTATTCAGATGAAAAACTAATCAAGTAGTATTTGTTACGAGCTACTTTGGTATCATATATTGAATATCTATAGTAATTTATTTTTATTACTTGATTATAAGGGCCTAATGGTAGAGAGTTCGGACTTGTTACCCAAAGGTGTGGGTGCGATTGTCGAGGCACTGAAGGGATCTGAGCTGGGGAGGATGTGAATGTGCAGCGCTCTCTTACTCCCCACATGCACTACCCAAGGACCTCCGAGAGTGCCCTGATGCAAGGCACCACGGAACCCCAAATGCTCCCGGTGCCTAAATGCATAAAAAAAAAATAGCCGGGGGGTCCGTCTGTTCTACTGACTGGGTGTGCAATAATGGATTAGTTTTGGTATAAGGCGAGCATCGAACCCTAGTGTGGGTAACCATACTTGGCCACATGTCACTTCACTTTCAAAATGTGTGTATATATATATTTTTTTTTTTTTCATCAGCCCTTTATGACAGTCTTTCGGTCACATCAATCCTTCAGATAATCTATGCTCCAGATGTTGATTTTTACAACTCTTATTAAGAGGCTTCTTTTTTAGCTTTATCATCAAAGTAATCATAAACAAAATGTCAACCAGGTTCCAAAAAACAATATAAGCAGATACCCTAAATTGTGCTCAATAGCACTGGTACATAAATCCAATATATTAGAATGATTTTCTTGACGGGATCATACTGACTCTGAAACATGGAGTAAACAGCTGATGAAAATTCTGATTGGACGTCCACACTGAATTAATATTATATTGTTAAACTTTAGGGAGACACCGATATCCCTTTTTTTTCCCGAACAATCCGATCCTTACACCCGCCCCCATACCTTTTCATTTCCGGTATACTCGCCTCTTTGATAATTATACCTGTACTTTCACAGATTTCTGTAATTTGGGTACAGAAACCACAACATAATAGTAATCAATACACCCTAAGATCAATCATGTGTTATTGGCTTCTTCTAGCAACCCAGATAGTTCCCTTCAGTGATTTTTCCTCACTTAAGTTTTACCTGTTAACATGGTACCTGTTATAAGTCTTTGTTACGTCATTGCTTCACTTTTAGGCCCCCGCATTAGAGCTCTCCATGCTCGCAGCTCACCCTACATGGCCATGATCAACAAAGTTTTATAAAAGCTGCAGCGAACCACTAGTATACCCATTATACGAGGGCCCGGGTACTATTTGGTGATGTAATTTGCCGTTAACACGCAGCCTGATCACAACGCGGACCCGTCCACGTACCCACAGTAAAAACCGAATGCCCTATACTTTGGACCCGCTACAACGCAAGCACTACAATTACCCTACCAGCACCACACACGTTTGTAATTTGGAGATGAGAGAGACATCTTACCCGCCCTAGCTGCATTCTCACCCAGTCTGCTAGCCTTACACACTGTCTGCTAAATGAAGTTGCGTTGCTTGCACGGTAAATATACTGTTTATAGTGAATGCCCATAGTTTTTTGTTTGTTTTTATATTTCCGATTTAGTTTTAATACAAATGCCTGCGCTAATGGACAGCGCACCAGAATCAAGATCATGAAACAAAGAAGTGCTTGTATATAGTGGCTCTCTCCCTTACCGTCCAAATATTTACTTAGTACCACTGTGCATTTGTTTTACTTACTTGCTTTGTACCTTTATCCCTTTCCATCTTATTATTACTACACCCAATTCTCTTCCCCACGTGATCCTGTCTGTGGAAATATTTCACTCGACAATGCCTCGCGCACTCTGTGACTTTAATAGACCGCACACGCTCAATCCACTCAGCGTGCTCTGCTTATCAGCTGGGGCACATTCGCAATACAGGCGTGAATATTGAATGTTTAACATTATAATAATTACTTAGATGTACTTCATAGACATCCTTAATCTCATCCTTAAACTCCATTCTACTCTCTGTTGTTCTGTTTTCATTGTTTCTTTTTCTGGACACAGCTCTATTCACACGCTGTTTGGTATCGACTTTTGTTGTCGCTATCGGCATATTTTTACTGAGTTACCAGCCTTTTGCGATTGCGCTTCTAGTATCGGTTGGCTTCATCGCTAAGTTACCGAACATCTGAACATAAAACCAAATGCACATTGACGGATCTTCTTCCATCTGTTCTGCAAAATGTAAACAAATGTAGATTTCTGTAAGCGTAAATATTGTGGAAATATCAATATTAATTGTGTCTAGGCAAAGGCGTTCCTCCTGGAACTGAGCTAAAGCGGGTTTGGAGGGTATTCATTTCATACTCTGTGACAGCTTATTTAATGTATAAATTATACATTGTATTTAATGTATAAGTTACATATACAACAAACTGGTAATGTCATAGTGGTACCATGTACTGTAATCGAATGTAGCCTATCTATACCTGTTGAACCGTAGGCAGCACACGCACGCGAGCGATGCGTCTATCTATACTTAACGATTCCTTCATAGCTAGCAAACAATAAAGAAAAGTAGACGGCGCGTTTGGAATAAACTGAAGTATTTATAACTTGTATTGCATTAAGATAAAGTAACGAGAGGAGCGTCGCCCACAGTAATGAAGTAAAAGTACCGTTTTTTCACAAAAAATTTACTTTAAGTAAGAGTAAAAGTACTTTAAATCTTTAAATATACTCCAAAAGTATTAGTTACCCAAAAAATTTACTCAAGTAAATGTAACAAAGTAAATGTAACTCGTTACTACCCACCTCTGACTCAGAGGTATAGACCAATTATTGGTTTGTAAACATTCAGGATGCGCGCGCATCACGGTAGCCTTTACAGCTAGAGAATTTCACGGATACGGTACAAAATAGTTAGGTTTAAAACGATTATAAATTATATTGATTAGAAGTCATTTTCAAAATGTTCTACGCATATTACAAGAGCTTGTCACCCAGCGATAAGCACTGTTATTCAACGAAACCATAACCGTGTCTTGTAGAGGTGGCATAGGTCCTTACGACAAAATTCCGAAACTGGCGGTGATCATGTTGTGGGCGGAGCCTATCCTGGACGGCAGCCAAGACCAAAACGATACAAATTTGTTTCTCACACGCAGGCAGTCTCCCCCAGAGCTCAGGAATAATAATAAAGGTAAATTTGAGTTTATATTTCAAAATTATGACTTTATTCTCGCAATCCGCAGTATTACCTTCTCACAAAACCCGCTAATAAGGAAAAAATCCGCGCTCTTCTCGATGTTCCCCATTATCGGTCTTTGGCCCTTTTTCCATCAGAGTTGCGACCCCTCATACTCCATATTTTCGCGTTAAGTCGAGTTATGAAGTCCGATTCAGGTAGATATAAACTTGCTTTTATTTCGAGATGAACAAAGTCACGATGTGAGCCATAAAGTCAAATAACTGTTAGTAAAATATGTTATCAGTGTAAGTTCACCATACATTTCCAATAGTAAGGTTTTAAAAAATAATATTTAATCCTGGCGGAACGGTGGGTAACACATTCTACGTTCCTCAACCAACTATGTATATCTGACCATCTGGTAATATTATCGTTAATGACCTACCTGGTTAAATCTAATTTATGCTTTAAAAGTAGGGTAATCATAGCAAGTTTCATCCATAGTCTGTCCATTTAAACATCTGCATTTAGCTTCAAATGACGACAGTATTCCATAAAAATGATTTGCATTCCGATCTTCACATCAAAAGGCACAAAAATATATTTTCTTTTATTCCATGGATTTTACCAATTTACCTCCACTTGTTCCCATTGGGTTTTGCTGCTAATCCACTGTTGCCGCGCGCATCCGGCAAGTGAGTAAACTGTGGTAGGTCTACTCGTAATTGGAATCATTATAGGGCTTGATTGCCCCACCCCCCCGATGAGCACATTACACGCCTGTGCAAGAAACCGTTCACCGCGTGTCATGCGAGATGCAGTGCTCCGCGTTAGAAACACAAGGTTCTTCCCCCGACCTTACCTTTGAGCCTGCTCTGATGTCACTGCCCGAGTGTGTGCAAAAAAGCATCGCGCTGACTTGCGCGAGGCGGCTGTGGTCGGATTGTGCAGTGCTCTCCAAGACATGCGTGAGGAAGCATGATGAGATGCACGACCTGATCTTGACGACCACAGATAAATACTAATCTGGTTTCTAGGACACCTGTGATGCTGCGTGTACTTCTAAATATTTCCATTTTTATCTGATATCATGTGATTGTTTAAATTATGCATGAATATTCCCAAACACGATGGCAGTGTGATCTCTGTGTGAGATATGTGATTTTTGTCATATTTCTATAAAAATCTAGAAGACATTGTTTGTATTAAAGTAAAAATGGATGTTAAATACACCTTTCGTATGGAATTAAATAGCAAGCATTTTGAGTGTCTTTTTCATCATATTTATTTTCATATAAAAACAACAGAACTGAAATTATATCATGTTAATTAGCAACACAGCACTCGGGAGTGAGAATAACGCGATATCCGCCTTTGATCTTGTTGGTATCTGTTCACTTCTAGAGGTCAGAACTGTTCGTCTTGCCTGCACTTATTTCACTCCTGCCCTCACTGCAGCCGCCTGCTCTCACCAACATTTCAGGCAAGGCGAGGCACATCTCAAACAAGCCTATTCTCACCCTGCATCCTCTAACTCAGATCAGAAAGGGCGAGTTTGTGTCTGTGGGTTCATTATCAGCCGAGTGAATCTCTATGCCACACCAGGTCCTTAAGTAAGTAAGTGAGTGACATGTGGCCAAGTATGGCGACCCATACTCAGAATTAGTGCTCTGCATTTATCCCTATCCAAAGTGCATCCAACCACCACAGCCTATTTTATTATTTAAAAAAAAAAAAGTTAAAATAATTTTTTATTGACAATATTATTTAGTTTGTCTTGGGGTCTGGTCTATCCTATTTTACTTATTATAAGATCAGATATACCCATTTTAAGGTGTCATCCATGGTTTCATGTCAACTGTTACCCACCTTATTAAGCCGTATGTTGTCAAATTCACTTTCCGGTAGCCGTTTTCTATTTTGGGGTAAATAGAGAAAACCTTACAGTAATTATGAAACTAAGTGACACATTTGTACTAGACGTATTAGAAGTGTGAAATTAATGTGAAAAGAAATACCCTGAACCCCGTGTGGATTTGCATAAACTGTGGTGTCACCGAAATGGAAGATTGTTGTGTCGTTGTGGCCATTGACCTGTTACCGCTTCACCTTTTCCACACAGGCATGTAGCCTGATTGTTTTGTTCCTGAATGTTTGTAGTTCTCACTAGAACAACTTTGATTCTTTTGTCTTCTTTTTTGTGATCCAGTACTAATCAATCAGTCTTCAAGTTTTGCTCTTTATCTCGATGGCCCCTTTCAGACCGCACTGGTCATACTTGATAAATCACTTAAAGTTAGGGTAAAGTGTAGGTGTGTGTGTGTGTGTGAGTGCATTGGTTTAGGTGCTAACTGCTTGCACATTATGTCTATTTTCAGATGACAAGATAAAAATAACCAAAAAATAACCCACATCCTGTATCATTACAAGTTATGTGCAGTCTGTCCGCATCCTATAAGCAATGTTTTCTTTTGTATTGTGCTCCTCCCGATGTGTCATATCTGCTGTGACTTACCGCAGGTCTGCATAATGCGCTCGTGTATGCACTCTTCACAGACACTCCCCTCCTCGCATATCAATTCTACGCCTATGTTCCAGTTTCTCCTGTGTTACTTCCAGTTCTGCGGATGGCAATTCCGGCCAGTGCACGTCAGACTGCCTGAGTTTATTTTTATGGACAATAAATAAAGTTTTTGACTTGCCTTTGCCTCTGGGTCTTTTTGTCGTGACATATATATTTATATATATACAGTGGTGGCCAAAATTATTAGAACATTAGTATTTTCATCAGCTAAAAAATGGTTTAAATCAGAGATCTCTATCTTTTACTGACACACTACAGCAAAAGATAGAAATCACTGACTTAAAACTATATTTTAGCTGGTGAAAATACTAAGGTATGGATCTCATCATCATCATCCAGTCTGTCTGGAGTCACATGAAGAAACATTACAAACTGAGACAGACTAAATCCAGAAAAACTGTGGCAACATCTCCAAGACACCTGAACATACCAACCTGCAAAGCTACAGTCTGTTAAAAAGGTACTCTTTGGTCACTTTTTGTACCAATTCCTGTAATGAGGATGCTTTCAACAATAAAGTCATAAAAAGATTTTCTTTATCAATAAACTTCTATTAATTTAATTAAATCAACATTAGGTGTGAGCATCCTTTGGATTTAAAGCAGCTTTTGCCATTTAAAGCAGTTTATCGGGGAGCTTTGAGCGAGGCGTGAGCTGCTGATAGCTGATGTCTCACCTCCACACTGCAGGTCATTTCATCAATGAGTCTCCAGCACACCTCGCCTGATAGCATTGTGTCTTGGATAAATAGGGTTTTGTTTGTGACTCTACTGCCCTTTCCTTACCTCCATTTAGAGAGGGGGATCAGGAACCATCAGCACAAATGGACAGCTTGAAGAATAGAGCAATTCTCCCTGGGATGATAGTGTCAGAACAGAGAGGACAAAAAGAAAAAGAATGACAGATAAACCAACACATTCATGAAGGAGGCTCAACTTCTCTTTGCCTGTTGACAATGACATGTCCATCAATGTGCACAAAGACCTGTAATGCTGGCCTAAACACCACTGACTTACAATGCAATGCATTTTAGAAGCCATGTCTGAATATGATATCTAATTTGAGACTTATTTGCATTGTGGCTCTAAAACGGATCCTTTGTTTCTGCTCACGCGGATTCAGTTTGAGACGTCGGTTGCTTCATGTCATTACAGAAATCAGAAAGTCTGCCTATAATGTGTGCCATAAATTGCACCTTTAATGACAAGCACTCAATCTTGGGACTTTGACGACGTACTTCATGCATCCTGGAACAGGTCTAATTTCATTTTCCAGTGGCATATTTTACCTGTATTTACTTGAGATCACATGCTTTTTCACAAATGAGAGTGAAATGGGCCTCCATCAGTCCAATCCGACCACTCAACGGCAGTAAATAACATATTATTAAACACATAGTATAATAGGCTGATTCACGAGACATATCTTGCTCCATACAGCCGTCAGAGGGAAAACTAAAACCCTCCATAAATGTAATATATGAGGAAAAAGCTCTGGGTAGAGATGTGGACCATTATATCACACCATTAAGCCAATATAAGGACTTGAGTATCTGATGTATGACATGCACATTCAGGACATTTGTCTAAGTGCCACAAAATAAAATGGTGTTTGAATTTGTCAGTAATTAAGAAAAATTTACAGAAAGTACATGAGTACTGGAAAATATAGGGTCTTAAGTGTTTAAAAGTTATTTTTCATTGGGGCCTTTTTTCTATTTGAACCAATGCTTAATCTTGAAAATGTTGACCATTATCCTCAGGAGTTTAAATGCAGTATTGTTTTATTTGTTCTTTTTAAACACTTATTTAAAATTAGTTTTGCATTGTTATGCATTTTTTATAACCCTGTTTGATTTGTATAAATATGATCATTTATGAAATGTATAATAATAATAATAAACACTGAGATAGCTAGCTTACTACACTCTAAAAAATGCTGGGTTAAATATAACCCAGCGTTGGGTTAAAACAACCCAATAGCTGGGTCAAAACATCCCAACCGCTGGGTTTGTCCCTTTTTACCCAGCGCTGGGTTATATTTACCCCAGCATTTTTTAGAGTGTAGATAGTGTTTTATGCTATGTAACGGGGTTAATTTATTCTAAATTTAGAAAATGCAATGTTTAGTTACTTGTTTTCGTGTCATGCTGTAAAAAGGATCCAAATTAAATTGCAATTGAGAAATGTTAATCTTCAATCAATACAAGGTTGAATTTCAATTTAATAGCTTAAAATTATAATTAAACTGTTGATTGATTTTAAGAAGCTACATTGTGTCTTACTTTACGAATAAGCAGAAAGATCCTGGACGTTACCTTTGTGTTCAGCCTCAGTGGACCAATGTCATGTTGATCAGGTTAATGTCACAGCAGAACATTATTCATACTTTTCTCTGATAAGATTTTGAATGATAGAGCTGTTGCTGGGGGATCACAAACATATTCCCCAGCTTCCACCCTTCTCCAATCCTGTGGATGTATTTTTACCAGGAAGGTGAAAGGTCAGGCCTGGCAATTTGAGCATAAGCCAACAAGAACTGTTCAATCACGTGGCACATGTTTCCATATCTCTCTGAGTCCTTGAACTCACAAGGTGACTGGCAGTCGTGTTGGTCCAGCAGTTCACCCCTCGGAAAAATCATTCATTTTTCAGTGCACTTTCTCATCTAATAGAATTTCTTATGATGGTACATCTGCACGCAGAAAACCTCTAGAGCTTGCCTTCCTGAAATTCACTATCCTATTAGAGTGAGAAATCAAACAAAACAAATGATATTCCTTTGGAGTGTCACGCCACTCTTCTGTGCCACACTGAGTGTGCTGTTTGTCCTTTAAGAGATGCCAAGAAAAATAAATACTCAAAGACAAGCAAATGTTTTAGCCAGTAACATTTTAAAGGGAGTCTTGCGTCAGAGGTGTGACCTCCGTCCCGTCGGCTCCAAACTGCCTTCTGTCAGGACAGGGAAATGAGAAATGGTTATCAGCAGCCCAAGAGAGCAGCGCTGAGCTCCCGTGACGCACGGCACGGCTCGAGTTCACACAGGAAACACAGACCAAATGAAAACTTAATATATATGTTAATGGAAGCATGCGTGTTTAAATCACCACATACAACAGCACATGAGCTTGCACAGCTTCACGAGATCATCTCTCTGCTATCTATCTGTCTATCTATCTATCACTCTATCATCTATCTATCATCTTCTATCTATCTCTGTCTGTCTATCTATCTATCTATCTATCTTCTATCTATCTATCTATCTATCTTATCTATTATCTATCTATCCTCTGTCTGTCTATCTATCTTCTATTATCTATCTATCCTATCTATCTATCTATCTATCTATCTCTGTCTGTCTATCTATCTTTGTCTGTCTGTATCTATCTATCTATCTTCTATCTATCTGTCTGTCTGTCTGTCTGTTTTTTCTGTCTGTCTGTCTATCTATCTATCCTCTGTCTGTCTAGCTATCTTACTCCTCTATCTATCTATCTATCTATCTATCTATCTATCTATCTTTCATCTCTGTATGTAGCATCTGTCGGTCTAGCCTATCTATCTATCTATCTATCTATCTATCTATCTAGCATCTATCTATCTATCTGTCTGTCGACTATCTATCTATCTAGCTATCTATCTATCTATCGATCTATCTATCTATCATCGTCTGTCTATCTATCTCTATCTATCTATCTATCCATCCATCATCTATCTATCTATCTATCTATCATATGTCTGTCTATCTATCTATCATCTGTCTGCTCATCTATCTATCATCTATCTATCATCTATCATGCTATCTATCTATCTATCATCTGTCTATCAATATATCTATCTATCTGTCTATCTATCTATCTAGCTATCTATCTCTCTATCTATCTATCTGTCTAGCTGTCTGTCTGTCTATCTGTCGGTCTGTCTATCTATCTACTATCTACTTATCTATCTATCTCCTCTCTATCTATCTATCATCTGTCTGCATCTTACTATCTATCATCTGTCTGTCTACTACTATCATCTATCTATCTATCTATCTATCTATCTATCTATCTATCTATGTATCTATCTATCTGTCTATCTGTCTGTTTGTCTATCTGTCTATCTATCTATCTACTATCTATCTACTATCTATCTATCTACTATCTATCTATCTATCTATCTACTATCTATCCTTCTACCTTTCTGTCCGTCTGTCGGTCTGTCGGTCTGTCTGTCTATCTGTCTATCTATATATCTACTGTCTGTCTGTCTGTCTATCTATCTATCTGTGTCTATCTATCTATCTATCTATCTATCTATCTATCTAATCTATCTATCTATCTATCTGTCTGGCCCCTGTCGTCTGTCTGTCTGTCTGTCTGTCTATCTATCTATCTATCTATCTATCTATCCTCTGTCTATCTATCTATCTATCTTCTGTCTTTCTGTCTGTCTATCTATCATCTATCTATATATTATCTGTCTGTCTGTCTCTCTGTCTATCTATCCATCTATCTATCTATCCATCTGTCTATCCATATATCTATCTATCTGTCGATCTATCTTCCTATATCTGTCTGTCTACTGTCTGTCTGTCTGTCTGTCTGTCTATCTATCTATCTATCTTCTATCTATCTCTGCTATCAATATATCTATCTATCTGTCTATCTATCTATCTTCTATCTATCTATCTGTCTATCTGTCTGTCTGTCTGCCTGTCTCATTCTGTCTATCTATCTGTCTATCTATCTATCTATCTATCTATCTATCTATCTATCTATCTATCTATCTACCTGTCTGTCCGTCCGTCCGTCCGTCCGTCCGTCCGTCCGTCCGTCCATCCATCCATCCATCTATCCATCCATCCATCCATCCATCCACCCGTCTGTCTGTCTGTCTGTCTGTCCGTCCGTCCGTCCGTCCATCCATCCATCCATCCATCTATCTATCTATCTATCTATTAAATATATCTATCTATCTATCTATCTATCTATCTATTTGTCTATCTATCTATCTATCTATCTATCTATCTATCTATCTATCTATCTATCTGTCGTTCGTTCTATTTCTTTTACATGTTGGCCCTGAAGGTAGATCATTAATTGGCCACATGGAATTTAAGACAGTTGTTGAGTTTGATTGACAGTGTAATCAACCTATGACACTCGTATAGAAGAGGAGTGACCTCAGTTCACTTCATTCACGCTTTATGACAGATGTCAGTCGGCAGACTCGCATCGCATATTAGGTTTCTGTCAAGATGACAGATATAAAACCACATGCACACACAAACATATTCACATTCATCTGTGTTTTATAAATATTTGCCCTTACTGTTTAACTGTCCTCTTATGCTTCCCATCACTCCCACTAATAAATATTCTGTGTCTGTCTGCCCAGAGGACAAACCAAAAGTCAAACCCATGCTGCTTTCACTGCTGGAGTTATCCTGATGCTTTACTGCTGACCTCCAGTTTAGAAAACACAAGACATGGAAAGAGTGTGTGAAAGTGAGGAACATCTCACACAAAACACACTCGGATGACCTCTGCTGTTTGGTCCTGAATAATGGGGACTGTTACTCTCAGGGTACAGAGACTCAGAGAAAGCCTCGTCCTGTTTCAGCAGACACTGAAGGGTTGCCATGTTTTGCACCTCGGCCTCGTGAAACATGTGGCTAGTAGGGAAGGTTAAGTGGGAAGGGGAGGAATGACTCTATTTGTTACAGTAATGTCCCTCACGGTAATATTCATTCCCCATGTGTTGTTATTTGTGTGGAGTGCATCATTAATTCCTGCCTTTATTATCCAAATATATGTGTGTAGATGGCAGCCATTGCTTTCCCATTACCTCTTCTGCTGCTGTTGTTGTGTCAGAAAGAAACCTTTTCATCCTGATTTAATCAATGGAGATCAGATAAGTGGATCAATGTTTTATTAGGTTGACTTTAGGCAAGATTAAAAGACACACACAATTTTCTCAGACCTAATATTCAAATAAAACCCTTGCCGGTGTCTTAATTGTTGTGGGGAAATCTGATCACTAGAAAGGACATTAGAGGTTGTTTTTTGGCAATGTTTGTGTTGGCTTTTGCAATTTAAATCATGATAAAGGAATGTATAAAGTAAGTTTGGTTAAATTCAAAGGAATCATACTAAATTAAACTTATTTTTTTATCTTTCTACAACTTGAGGTGCAAGTTGAAATGATTTATGTAATTAATAGATCATGCAAATTCAAGTAGTTCATGCTTTCACATACCATTCATGCATTGATATATACATTATTTTTGATTGTATGAATTACTGATCTGCTAGTAAAGGATGGTGTACAATCAGCTGTTCATTACCCTAAAAGGGACCTCAGATGAATCACTGACCACATTAAACGAGAGTCTTGAGGCATTGTGCTGAATTTTTACTCATTGTCCTTGTGTGTCTTCAAATGTCCATGACAAACACTGCATCCTCACTGTCCCCTTCTGCCTGAATAGCAAATTAATGCTGCTCTGAATTCAATCACAGCTCTATTGCATTAAATCACAGTCAATTTTATTATGCTGACAGTATCGCTCGCTGCTTTATAGCCTTCCTGAAGAGAGAGGCGAGATGTTAAAGGGTAAAAAATGACGAACAGAGGTGTCAAGCAAGGACAAAAGGATGTGGTTATGGGCTAGAGAGGAGAATAAGACTGTATAAGAGCAATACTGGAATCAAACTGCATTTCATGAGGAGTAAAGAGGTGAAACTCTTCTTTAAATAGTTCATATCAGTGTTTGACTTCATATAATTATATAACTTGACTGATAATCTAAGCCGCCGCAGTCAGTGTGAATATTAATGCATCCTGGTTAAACTTCACCCTCCATTAATTAATTCATCACCTAAAAGCAAAGTATTGATTTTTCTAATGGTTTTACAAATCTGTGAAACATCCAGCGGGTAATTAAAAGAATATGGATCTCTAATAAATCATGTGGAAAGGGACAAAAGTTTCCGCCCTCAGTTCAGTGCTGGAGTGAGATGAAAGCACGATTGGAATTTCTCCAAAAGTTTGCTAAGGAACAGCAATTACACTCGGTTTTTAGATCATTACAGTAAAAAGTGCACAGAGAATATGAATACCGACACACAGAATGCTTTGATTTCCATTGCTGTGCAGGCCACACAAAGAACAAAAATACTGCTGTAATACCTCAGAAGTAAAGCACCAGGGAAAAGTGTATTAAAGAAATAAACCTTCTTCCTACATACAATTTATAATCTGCCGCTCCCTATTTATGCATACAATTACAAGCAACCTGTTTAATAATTAAGTACTCTGGCAAAGTTATTACAGCAAACACTGCCAAGAAAAATAAATAGAGCAAAAGTAGAAGAAAAAAGATGCGGTTGACAGCCACAGTCACTGACACACAGGAGGCGACACAGTGAGCGTGAATCACAGGACGGCTGTAATTACTGTGATATAGGCAGTGAGCTGCATACATTTGCATCAGCGCAATGACAAATGCCCCTTTTAGTACATGCCATAGGATTCAAGACGTGCTGGTGCGCATATAAATCTAACAGGTCCGTCTTCTAGACTCCATAATTACATCAAATGGAGGAATTAGTGCTTTCCTACACGACAAAAGTCCCCTCAATTCCTCAACAGACTCACCACATGCCCTTTGTGCAGAAACAGCGGAAATAATAGCGGAGCTGTATGTGGTTCATAAATCTGCTGGTGGTGGTTTGTGAGATAATCTTTTGATGTTAAGGAGCCTCAGCACTTCTGTGACAGATGCATCGGTTAAATGAAGATCCTCAGCTGCTCTGCTCATTTGATGTGTGATGTGTGAGGTTAGAGTAGAGCCCAGCACAGCTCTTCTGGTGACTCTTCATTAGTTCATCATTATTCATTTGACCTTTAGGCCCAGACATCATAACCCAGAATGACACACAGATCTGTCCTACAGGTCCTTTGTGTGATAATGAGAGTGTTGATAACGCAGGTGGTGATGATGATGCTGCTGACAAGTGATGAAGATGACATAATGATGAAGCAGATAACAGCAGTGAATGATGCTGATGATGTTGTTGGATTTATGAGAACCATACAGACTCATCCCTCAGACAGGTAGTGTGATAATTAGAAAGATCTGTGTTATGCTGTGTGTTGTACACAATGAAATACAGTGGACTACATTAAGCACAATGACTGCATACACATCACCATGAAGATAATAAATGATGAGTTATGTGTTATTAGGAGCAGTTTGTCAAACCTAACTCTCCCCAGTTTGTAATCCTGTCATATCCCGCCGGCTCCAGTGTCTAGATGTGAAAGCTCGGGATCCGTGATGTATTTCTTATATACAACACAGGCTTGTTTTACTCACAAGCTATACGTGATCATACTCTGAAATGGGCTTGAAGGATAATCAAGAAAAAGAATGAAGGTTTCTTATGCGAAAGTGCATGACTTCTGATGCATGAGGCAGTTTGACTGAAATGAGGATATGACAACCTGCCAGTCTGTTCCCTTTCAGTCGGTCACTCCGAGTCACGCCGGTGACGACGAATTGGGATCTCACTTAGAGAGACCAATCTACTTAGAGTGTAAACTAAATGAGCCAATGCACATTGGCATGCAATTATTGCATCCAGCTGCCGCTGATCACAGCGTGAGTATAATAAGGCAGCAAATGCAATGCATACCAGCTCTTCGCTTCAGAGCCGAGCGACAACATAGTTCTGCTCTATATTTATTTCAAGAACTACGAGTTCTCGGAAGCTTTCTGTGTTGGCGAGATGGCGCTTCAGTGATGGTCGTTCCTTTGTCGAGTGGGTTGTGCACTTCAGGCTTCACTACCCCCTGTTGTGCTGCAAGTGGCCATCTCCCCTGTGCGTCTCAGCACTAAAAGAGCATTTCCTAAAATAGCTAATTTCTCTAAAAGAGCTCCACGGGTGCGTCTTTATAAAGACAACAGATCGTCCTTATAAGGATTAGTGCTGTGTTCAAAATATCGATACGAGTATCGATACAGCTGGCCCTGTATTGATACTGTGGCACGTATGCAGCTGTGGACCGCGCTTAATTTGTTTAAAATTTTACAACGTTTAAAATTGAGTAGAAAAGTGCGAGGTTTCTAAAAAATAATGAATAGAGCATAATATATAGGCTACAGCCAGGTTTAATCTGGCCGCAGAGGAACACAACTGGGTTGCCTGATATAAAGAGACGTAATCCCCGAAACAGAGCTTTACACTTGCGCAATACGGAAATATCTGCTAAGTGTGCTACTTATCTTTGTCAACCTGGCAACCATGTGTACGCGCTCTCTCTCCACTGTGGATAAACGCGCTTGCTTTCTGAAAACACCGGTTAGCTTGCAGTTTAGCTATCTCCACTTCAATATTCTATTCTCAGAAAAGTGTGATTCATCGAGTGTTCATTTATGAGAGAGAGAGAGAGAGAGGCTGTGTATGTATGAATTACCACCGTTTTGCCGCATTTCTCTATTAACAGTAAAGCTATGGCTTTAATTCCTTTAGAAACAATGATGCTACCAGCTCCTTGTTGAGAAAGATAATGTAGCTCTTGAGCGATTAAGCTATTTAGTTGATAAAACTGTGGGGTAGCGCTAAAAAGTTTGTTCCTGAATGAATTCGGCCGCAGCGTGATCTGTGTGTGTGACTGAACTTAACATCAAACTGCTTCTTTTTTACACAAATGCTGGCACAGACGTGCACGCTCGGCTAGAGTCGCTTTGAACTCGTGCATCTTCGGAAGCGGAGCTGCGCGGAAAGTCCTGCCGCGCGCACTCTAAGCGAACTTGCGGACGCTCGAGTATAAATCAGCCTTGAGAGAGTGTGCGTTAGATACAGTGAAGACAGCGCTGTAGCGTCTGGACCACTCAAACACACAATATATATTTTGTTAGCTAGATTTCACAAATACTTTGTAACACCCCAGGACGCCGAACAAGACCCTGGTTTCATGGTAACCCGATACATTTTCAACCTTGTGGAATGCGAGCCGGCTCTAATTCTGCTTTCTCCAGAAACAAGGGGCACAAATGCACAGTAGAAATTGACTTTTCTACTAATTAATTCATAGGGAAACCTTTTTTTGAATGAACAGTGTATCCTTCAGGTTATTGTGTATATTATTGCTGTTTTGTATTAATCTGTTGTATTATAGACTATTTTTATTCATGCTTACGATAAACCACTCATTCATATAACCTTACATATAGCTTGTTTATTATCTATGAATTTGTTTTCTGATGATCTAAACGAGAGTGTATTTTATATGTTGGTACATAGGCAATATACAGTATATTAGGGTCCTGAGAACTTTTAGTATTTTCGATTCAAGTTCCAGATTCTAAAGTACCATGTTTCCACACAAAGATTCATAAACTCCACAGGATCTCAAAACCCCCACTTGGGATTCCGGCCTTTTCTCATTGGACAGCCCCATCTTGAGAGGCGGGGATCTTCTCTGACCTTAAAGCTGACACACCATGTGACCGCCCCAGTCGGTGGTTCGGTCAGATGCAGATGAAGATGTGAGAAAACGCTTCAGGATATCAAAGCTTGTGCCAGGCCTTTCGGCCTTGACTTTTTCATTCACCAAAGATCCTCTACTCAACCTGGTTCTTTTCATCAACGAATTTCAGCAAGATCTTGGCCTTAAGATTGCATCAGGAATCTCTTTCAGACCGCCGAGACTCGCTAAGTATCAAACTTCGTCTTATTAATTGATGCATAAGTATCAGTTCACCTTTTTACAAGGTGTGTTTGAACTAAGAATCTGACGTTTTCCCTCAGGTTTTAGATCTGCTGAATATGCAAAGTGTTCCATAAAAGTCATTCTTTATGCCTCTTTCTGTGCTGAGTTAAACTTTAACCCTTTCCTATACCAACTGTATGTATGTGTGTGTGTGTATGTGTATGTTAGACCAGTTTATGTGTTTATGTAGTATGTCTATACTACTTAAGTGTTTGTGTAGTTAATAAAACCTTACTTGTATTACACTTGACGTGTTCATTGTTTACTCCTAACCGAGTCACTAATCATGCAGATTTACGTTACAAGCTTGGTAGAATTGTACAGTAAGAAAGTTATTTCCCTTAACCAGGAAATTAACGTTCTTAGAATTGACAAGACAGTTGACCCTGAGTGGTCAGCTAAATATCTACAGCGGATCTAAAATATGAATAGTTAATTATAACTAGTTATGGTTAATTATTCATATTTCCTGTTGTGATCTAAATTCGCTACAGCGCGTTAGTTTAGAACTTCTCTTTTTTTTTATTTATTTTTTTTAATTGTAGAGAGTGGTGTAATTTTGTGTAAATGATACCTACCACCAATGTAAATGTTTTTGAAATATATTAGAATGATACATTACAATAACTTATTAGAACAAGTAATTAGTATTTATGGCTTAAAAACAAATGCACACATCAGAATTTGACCTGTGGGGATGCAATGTAAACATGAAACAAATCCTATATTGTACTGTGGTAATATGGGGCCCTTCATAATGCAGAGTCAACTGCCCGCTCTGGCCAATAGTTTTAGAAATGGCACTATAGTAGCAATGTTAATAACACTGTTTTGTAAATTCGCTGGGTGAATTCAGTGCTATTATCCGTATCGTGCCCTCTGTCCGTGATACGTATCGTATCGTGAATTTGCTGGTGATACACAGCCCTATTAAGGATGCCGTTTCACCCATGCATTTCTGGGCATGGTCGTTACCTGGCACCGGGTGATGGTCACGATCGCTGCCTCAAGTGTCTGGGCATTAAGCACGCTGAGGTGGCCTTCGTGGATGATTCATGTTCTCATTGCGGGAAGATGACCATCTCGGAGCTGCTAACCAGGCTCCGCTACTCGCAAGGGGGCTGAGTCCCGTTGCCGCGATCTGGGGCTCGTTCTGGCGGAAGGCAGACGGGAACCACTTCCAGCAGTAGCGCGGGCTGTTTGAGGGTTACAGTGATGGCAAACCCCTCAGGGAACCAACGCTCTGGGGACCATCACTCCTCTTGCACATCTGATCCAGTGGAGCGACCCACGGAACGCTCTGGGCCCTCTTTAAAGAGCTTACCAATCGATCCAGTGGACCTCCCCCTGACCAGATGTCGATCTCAGCATCGGAGGGAGAGCTGTCCGATGAAGATTCGACCCTGCTGCCACCCTCCGGGACGGTGGCGGGGCCTGAATTGGATCCGGAGATGGCAGCTATGCTTTCCCGGGCCACCGAGAAGGTAGGGCTCGTGTGGAAACCTCCACCACGTCCCGAGCCCTCAAGGCTGGATGATTGGTTTCTCGAGGTGGCTCACGCTGGTTCTCAGTGCCCCGCACTGGTGCCTTTCTTCCCGGAAGTGTAAGTCCGCCTCCTCCTGGCGGGGAGACCCGGTACTTCCTTCCCGGGCCTGTAGGCATTCGCCTGGTCTAACCAGCATGCCTTACGGCTTTGCCGGGAAGCTGCTTCCACCTTACCGCTATGGCATTACTGCATGTCCACCGGTCTAAGGCCCTGAAGGACCTGCACGAGGGTGGTCACTATCCGGAAGTTCTGAAAGAGCTCCGAACCGCCACTGACCTCGCGCTCCGAGCGACGAAGGTCACCGCGAGTTCTCTGGGTCGTGCGATGTCCACCTTGGTGGTCCAGGAGCACCATCTCTGGCTGTGTCTGGTCGACATGAGGGACGCAGACAAAGTTTGGTTACTCAATGCCCCTGTGTCCCAGACCGGCCCTTTCGGTGACGCGGTCGAGAGCTTTGCCCAGCAGTTCTCGGCTGCCCAGAAGCAGACAGAGGTGATCCGACACATCCTCCACCCATCCGCCGGCTGCAGCGCCCCAGCCTGCTCATCACCGAGGGCGGCCCCCTGCGTCCACCCCCGCTCCCACGCCGCATCTGCCGGCAGCCTTCATTAAAGGGCGTCGTTATCCCGGGCGTGGCATCAAACCTTGCGGCAAGCAGAGAAGCAAGCGGCCCTGAGACAGGCGACCCAGAGATGGAGGGAGTTGCTCTTTGGGAGATGGTGAACGCACCACTCCCTCCCCCGGAGGAGGGCCGGGTGGAGAATCTTTTGTTTAATTTTTTCCCGCCATTGGTCTCATGACCGACGGTACCCAAATTCTCGACAAAAGAGCAGTTTCCTTTATCTCTGGGTCTCAGGAGGGCACGGAGAGTTGCGGATGGACTAACGCCGGACCTCACTCATCCTCCTCCTTCACCGTAGCAGCTGACGAGCTGTCTCGAGCAATGCTCCCGGGAGAATGGCTACTCCATCCCCAGATGGTCCAGCTGATTTGGAGTCGTTTCGGAGCCGCTCAGGTAGACCTGTTTGCTTCTCTAGAAACCTCTCACTGCCAGTTGTTCTACTCCCTGACCGAGGGAACACTCGGCACAGACGCACTGGCACTCTGAGGTTCTAGGTGACCTACCCCAGGAGGTAGTAAACACTATCACTTCGGCAAGAGCACCGTCTACAAGACACGCTTACGCCTTGAAGTGGAATCTGTTCGTTGAGTGGTGTTCTTGCCGAGAAGACCCCCGGAGATGCCCGATTGCAGTCGTGCTTTCTTTCCTGCAGGATGGGTTGGAGCGAAGGTTGTCTCCCTCCACCCTCAAAGTCCAGTTTATTGGACTATTGCTGCGTACCATGACCCGGTGAATGGGAAGTCGGTAGGTAAGCATGACCTCGTCATCAGGTTCCTTAGAGTTCCTTCTCTCTATACCCTCTTGGGACCTGTCTCTAGTGCTAAAATCACTACAGCAGGGCCCATTCGAGTCTTTGCATTCAGTTGAGCTAAAGTTTCTTTCATTGAAAACTCTGCTCCTGCTTGCACTGGCCTCCATCAAGAGGGTAGGGGACCTGCATGCATTTTCGGTTGACGATTCGTGCCTAGAGTTTGGCCGGCTGACTCCCAGGTAATCCTGAGGCCCCGACCCGGCTACGTGCCCAAGGTTCTCACTACACCCTTCAAAGACCAAGTGGTGAACCTGCAAGCGCTGCCCGCGGAGGAGGCAGACCCAGCCCTGGCTTTGCTCTGTCCCATCCGAGCATTAAGGTGCTACGTAGACCAGATACAAAGCTTCAGGACCTCAGATCAGCTCTTTGTCTGTTACGGAGGCCGGCAGAAGGGGCATGCCGTCTCTAAGCAGAGGATGGCCCACTGGATAATGGATGCCATCACCCTGGCTTATCAGACACAGGGTGTGCCCTGCCGATTCAGGCTGCGAGCTCACTCAACTAGAAGTGTTGCATCCTCCTGGGTGCTGGCTCGTGGCGCCTCGCTGACAGATATTTGTAGGGCTGCGGGCTGGGCAACCCCCAACACATTCACTAGATTCTATAGCCTCCGTGTGGAGCCGGTATCCTCCTGTGTTCTCACCTCAAACGGGTAGTGGCGCCGAGAGGCCCCGGTTAGTGTCAGCTTGCTAAAACTGCTCCAGAGTGTCCTACAGTAGACCCTGTTGAGATCCTCCATCACCCTCGGCAGCGAACGTGGCAGAACGTCCGGCGCTGGGCCTTCACGATGAATCCGCGGGAACCGTGGAAGGCTGGGTTCCATATTGAGACCTAAGTGGTTCTCGTATGTGTATAGCCCACGGTACAGCCATAGAGCCCGTGTTTCCCCGGCAGACTTCTGCCTTTCCAAGAGGGTTACAATCACCTCTAATCTTCAGTATGAACCTAGACGGTTGTTTATATGTGTAAGTGCTTCCGAAACCTCGTTTGGGAAGGATGGGGCTTCCACAACGTTCCTGTTCTAAGTGGAATGGGTACGTTTTCCCAGTATTATCCAATCTCGCTCAGTAAGGTAGTGCTTTGAAAAATTGTGAGTGGAACTACTTGTCCCGAGCCCTGGCCTACACCAGATAGGGGCGCAGGCTGCTCGCACAGGGCACTGTAGGGCAGCACCAGGCATTTTGGTAGGATCCCAATTCCTCGGTCCTCTGACGTGCACCCTCGAGTGACCGACTGAAAGGGAATGTCTCGGTTACGTATGGTAACCCTCGTTCCCTGAAGGAGGGAACGGAGACGTCACGTCCCGTCACCACAGCTTCTGTACCACCGGTGAGCGGCCGGGTTGCCGGCTCGGCTCCTCAGCGAAAACCTGGTATGCATTGCATCTGCTGCCTTATTATACTCATGCTGTGATCAGCGGCAGCTGGATGCAATAATTTCATGCCAATGTGCATTGGCTCGTTTAGTTTACACTCGAAGTAGATTGGTCTATCGAAGCGATGTCCCATTGACATGACGTCTCCGTTCCCTCCTTCAGGGAACGAGGGTTACCATACGTAACCGAGACGTTTCATTTCCCCAAACTTTGAAGATTGCACTTTTTTTTTAATGTTAAAGCAGAAGATAAATAACAGATGTTTTGGTTATCTGCCTTCATCAGTCCAAAGTTTGTGTTTTGAACACATTTTCAAGTGTCTTGAGCAGCGCAACTGTAAAATCATATTGTAAATATAACAGTGTCGCAATCGTAATTCAGTTCTGATGGAACACAGGGAGACAGTTTCCACTGTAATTGTATTCCACCCTCATGCACAGAGGCCAATCTCCATTTCGCAGTGAAAACGAGTGTTTCAGCTGTTTCCTGAAACTGCACTTTCACAATATCTTATTTACTTGGGACACTTGCCTGTCAAACGGTGATGACTTCAAAATGGCTGACGTTCTCTAGTGAGGACAAGCAGAAATGCCATCATCAATGATCATTCACGATGTGCAGGTGTGGGAAGACAAACCGCTTCTTCCTGCCAATCTCTCCAAGGCAGTTTTTCTTCCACCTCTTTCTTCTTTTCTTCCAGCATAACAGCAATTACTCATATATTGGCGAGGCCTAGCAGCGGCATGAGTCCAGTATTCACACCAGAATGTGCCCTCTGTGGTCCATGAAGTCGGGTGAGGGTTTTTACACAAAGGAAACATAATATGCCTTTGATTTTCCCTGCTGTGATGACAGGTACATCAGAAAAAAACATAGATTCTCCTGGATTCACAATCAAGAATATCGTCTTACTCACTGTGGTTATGTGATCACGTGTCAGATAATACTGGTTTATTGGTGCTAATGTACACGATTCAACTGTCTTTGTTAAGGAGTTATGCATGTCTCAGAAACAGTTTAGATAATAAACAGCTGTCAGTCGGTGATGCCTTCTGCTGGTTGGGAGCATTAACATTAACAGAAATGTCTAGTCAGAAATATAGGTTAGTGGCTCAGGTTTAAAAAAAGTACACTTCCATAATGTACTTAAAGTGCTCTATTTACTATCTCTGTATTTAAAAAAAAAAAAAACCGTTTTTAGTCACCACTTGAACCCAGTACACTTGAACACATCTTTCATAAACTAAAAAAAGATGTGTTCAAGTGTACTGGGTTCAAGTGGTGACTAAAAACGTTTTTTTTTTTTTGTGGTGAATAAATAAATTTTTGTTTTTAAATACAGAGATAGTAAAGTGCATTTTTGTTCATATTCATCGGTGTCCCAAAATAGCACAGTTGAGTACACTTAGTTAATCTTATGTTTATCTTAAGAAGTACTAAATAATCATTGTTAGTATATTAAGTACAAAATTAGGATGGAAAATCACACAGCTCCGCATTCCACGCAGTGAATGACTCCTTAAATCAGGTGTTTCAGCGGGAGAGGAATATATCCAGCTCGTAGATTCCAGGAGGTCTGAAATGCTGGAACCTTGTGCTCTGGGGAAATGTGAACAGAGACTCATATCAGTCTTGAAGTTGCAATCACAAGTTACATGGGCCCTAGAGCTTAGAGTTAATCTCTCATATATGGCTCGTATTCAAATATGTAGAATCCCACCCATCAGTAGAAACATGATCAAATCAAACAACGACAACAGTCTTTTTGTTTTCTTTTAAAAGATGTAAACTCAGAAGGTGCTGGAACCCTACTGTATTTGAACTGTTGTGCCAATTATTATTTTTCTGCCCTAAAGGTTTGTGGGCATCACAGACAGTCTGTCGTAGAGATCTCAAAGTTGGTTCCCAATCCTCCCATTACTCAGCGTCAGGCACTAGGTGGCGCTATAATACGTAAAATTTCAGTTTAAGCCTGTGACACATTTCAACAATTTTGACATTTCTGAAAAACATTGTTTTTTACTTTTTTTTAACTCCTAGTTGGCCGTTGGTTCAATTCGCAGGCATTTGACTAATTGACCTATATCTGCTCAATACAGTATCCAAAATTATGAAAACTTGATATGCATAAACAACTGGTCATTCTCAAGATACACACGAAGTTGCTTCAAAATGAGTCATGAAATATTGTTGTATTAGTCAACAAATATGGCTGTCAACAGCCAATCAAATTTCAGGGGATAATAACTTGCACTGCACTGATCATTATGACATTGAAATGAATGAAAAAGCTATCAAAAGCATTTAGATACGGCCTGATATATTTTGGGGTGTGGCCCAGAATGACTAAATTACCAGAATACGCCTGTTTCTTGTAAGCACAATGTGGTTATTATACACAAGATATTTTAAGAACAAGACAATATTTCATACATTTCTGATGTTCTAAATGATTAGCCATTTTATATCCATGTGAATGACAGAGGTAGGCTGTAATACTAAAATCTGTGATCTTCAATATGCCTTATTTTCTCAGGTTAAAATAACATTCAAGCATGGTGCACCAATCAGCATCTGCTTGTCTTTGTACACCAGAAAGCGGTTTTATATGTTGTACAAAAACACAAAATTAATGTACTCTATTTGAGCTGATAATATATTAAAGTGCTCACATGATTGAAGTTTCATTAGATTTGTTCAAGTCTGTCAGTGTCGAGTCAACTCCAATTCCCAACTGACACCACAGCATACTATGTATACTATTTGCAAGTTAATTCTCCTGAAAAGTCTAACTCTGAGGCTCGACCAACCCAACACAGCAACGCTGACTCAACCGAAGGTCTAAGAGTAGGGTGCGACTCTCTGTTTGTCCAACCAATGGCAGAATGGGAAATGTTCAGAAAACATTTTAACAGCTCGGCTAACTCATAATCACACAGTTACCTGAGAAACATTTAGCAGTTATGTCTATTCACTGGTTACCTCAGTAGTCTCAAAGTACCCAAATGCCCAAAATGTCAATAGTGTACAAATCCAATATGTGACGAGCCATTTGTGCAACACCTGACAGGGTGAATAAAGACAAGCGCTTTTCTGTGATGCACGAGCATCTTACAGTTCTAATTAACCTTCCTACCGCTCTAATTAATTAAATTCCAGCAAGGTCAAGCGCTATGAATTGAACAATTAAGCACTTACCCGGTATGAGACATTTGCAGTGTTAACTTAGTTAGGTTCAGCCTCGAGTGCAGCAGAAACACGTGAATGCAGGGGGTTTGGGTGTGTTTCCAGCAGCCTGCTTGGCACATCTGTTGATGGTGGCGCGTGTATGTTCAGGGAGCACTCACATGTGTTATTCTCTATCCATCTGCCCACAAGTCATCACGTGAAAGTCGACAGAGGGCAAGAAACTGAGAAGAAACCTGGCACCAGCACTTTCTAGTTTTATGGTCCTTGTTGCAACTTGAGCCTGAGACACCACCAGGGTAATGAAGCAGTTGGACACAACAGCTTGTTGATGTTCCAGAACGGCTCTAATAACTAGGTATCATTTACCATGCTGGTCCGCCCAAGACCTAACCCATTCCTGTCTAGCAGTGTGTAACCTGCCAAATGTGACTGCCAACTGTTCCTGTCCTCAGGACATCCTTCTATTTGGCGCTCGTACAGTGTTCGGATCTGACAGCAGGCCTGACACTGTCCTTTGTGGGATTGTTAGCAATATTGTTGTGCCTCCTCATCAACCTCAACTCAGAGAACAATACATAATGCATTATTTCTCTTACCTTTGGTAAAGTATAAAGGACCTTCAAGGCCTTCTGCAACTCTGGAAATATGACAGCTTTCCATCCATTTCACTTGTCACAAGACTTCACTTGAGTTCATCAGTAATTAAGGTAAACAAGGTCAAAGAGTGCAATGCACTTGCATGCTTTTGATCGTACTTCCAAATGAAAGGATGTACACATATCTTCTCTGTTCCTCCAGGCCATTTGGCCTTAATTTGATGGTTTTGATTGAATTGTGCTTAGGTGGGTGGACAAAATATGAGCTGGCCTGCAGTCATTTGGGTGGATTTCATAAACATGTATAGTGATGAAATTATATTACTTAATGGTGCAACTAAAATTACAAAAATGCAAGTTGTATTTAGCAGTCAGAACACCAGAGGCTACCGGGGTGGCAAAATAATGGCTTCCATGCACCGTGTCCAGTTTAGTTTGCTTAATGAACCAATGACTCTTCAAAAAAGACAAAGAGCCTTACTGAACCAACTCACCCAGCTATCTGACCACTAACTGCTAAACTGGAAGATATCAATAGCTCGTTATATAACTTCTCTGGAGGGAATTATACACCTGCGTCTACACACCCTGAGCTCTGAAAATATTCCAATGTGTTATA
Organism: Sinocyclocheilus anophthalmus; assembly: GCA_018155175.1. NCBI lineage: Eukaryota > Metazoa > Chordata > Actinopteri > Cypriniformes > Cyprinidae > Sinocyclocheilus > Sinocyclocheilus anophthalmus. Next base: position 43,922 of record JADLZN010003324.1, read on the forward strand.
AAGCCCTATTCGGATGGGGCTAGTTTTCCCAGAGGAGATTGGGGGGAGTTCATCGTTCACAGACATACTGCGTGATCTTAATCCCGTGTGAATTGAGCCTCTCTGTGATTTTACCCGCACAACTTCAGAAAACCATAGGGAGAAATTCCTGTTCTCGGCCAGCTCAGCGGTCCTCTGAGAAATCTAATCCCATGTGGATAGAGGGTCTGTGATTGCGGTATATTATTATTTTTCACAATGCTTCTCCTCATTTGTTTTGACCTTTGTCGAGCACCTTAACTAGTGTTTTCTCAGGGTGTGCAGATTCTGCTCCACCTGCATTATGGATTTTTCCATCCAACAAAAAATAGCTTCAATAAGAATAAGACGATGCTGCTCACAGAATCTGTGATAGGAACATTACATCTGACCCTGTCTGTGAATCCAGGGCTAAAGCTCTACAAATCTACTTATGAGATTTAAAAAAAACACAACAGCATCAAAGTTTGATTTCAACCATTAATTTCACTATGATTTCAATCTTAGACATGGCCTTACTCAGTCAATATTAAAGATATAAAGGTTATTTGTGACCCTGCAGCACAAAAAAGCATTGTTAGTCGTTAGACACTCTAAATATATTCCTAGCCATACCACAATCCATTTGTATGGGTAAGAATTATTGATTTTTATTGTATGCCAAAAATCATTAGGATATTAAGTATAGATCATGTTCCATGAAGATATTTTGTAAGTTTCCTACCGTAAATATATCAAAGCTTAATTTTTTATTAGTAATATGCATTGATAAGAACTTCGTTTGGACAACTTTAAGGGTGATTTTCTCAATATTTGATTTTTTTTGCACCCTCAGATTCCAGATTTTCAAATAGTTGCATCTCAGCCAAATATTGTCCTATCCTAACAAACCACACATCAATGGAAATATTATTCAGCTTTCAGATGATGTATAAATATAAATAAAAAAAATGACCCTTATGACTGGTTTTGTGGTCCAGGGTCACATATTTTCACAGAATGTTCTACATCTTTATGAAGGATGATTTTATGTAGAAAACAGTAAATCCCAAAAAATGACTTTAGCTGGGTTTTCACAGGCAGGGTCACATATATTTGTACATACTGTATTGTATACATTCTGTATATGCTTATATGTACATTTTGTATTATGTGTATATATTTTGTATACTGTATATTGTGTATATTTTAAGTGCACTGTTTGGAGTATGCATCCAAGACTACACACACTACACTTCTGTGTTTTGGTGGTGTGACAATAAAGGTGATTTGAATACATGACTAAAACTATATTCATCCTTAGTTACATACATAATCACATATATAAGCATTCTTTCAAAATAAAATACTGTATACTGAATTAAGTTAGTTAAAAAATGAATAGCCAACAAAATCCTGGAAAGCTATTCATATCAAGTTTAATTTATCAAGCACAATAATTCAATAGAATGATTTTGTGTTATTATTTGTATGACTGTGTATTATGTGCGCTTCAGATCACAGGGCTTTCTATGCAATCCTCCCACCATAACTGAAGCTCCAGTATTGATTAGAAAACTAACCCTGTCTCAGTCATTTGATAGTTTCCTTGTAATATGATATTATGTCATTTCTTTGTAATGTTAGCAAAACTGTATTTTTTTTTAATCTCCAGAACATTCTGCAAAATTCCACATACTACCACTTAAAAAAATAAGTTCAGCTGCTGCCTTAAATGAAGCATAATCAAATTGGCTTTACAAGTAATTTCAACTTAAATTATATTAAATTGATGCAAAAAAAAAAAGTTAAAATTCTATAAAAATGAAAATGAAATTTGTGAAGTTCAATTCTGATGAGTGAAAAATAAAAAATAATGTGTTACCATGACTTCTTGATCACATCATTTCTTATAGTGGCGTATGTAAATATAATAAATACAACAAATCGCCTTCTCTATGAAGTATTAGACCTATTCCAACCTTCTCAGAGATATTTAGAATAATGGTGCCCTAGATACTGTATTTGTTTGTTTGTTTGTTTGTTTGTTTATAAATACAGTAACATCATAGCTTTGTTGTCCCCTGATGCAACATTTTCTGGGACACAAATGTTCTTAAATTCTTAAAGATGCTGCAGGAGACACTGCTTCCAGGATTTAGAAGGGCAGGTGAATGTAGGTTTTTGGAAATGTTTTATCAGTTAATTGCTTAATATTATCATTATGACTGCGAAGGCTAACATTGGTTTTATAGTTCTAAGGCTAAAACGTTGTTGTATTCTCATAAATACTATTTTGAGAGGTTTTGTCATACATTTGGACGAGTTTTGAACAATCCACTGGGCTGGGTAAATTGATCTGGCAACCCTGGTTATATCCCGTTCAGTTGAAATGCGTCCTAATGAAAGATGACTGGAGGGTGAGGAATGATTTTGACATGAAATCAGGGAATGCTTGGTACCTTTCCATCTTTTATTTGCCAAAGGTGACTTCCACATAACTATCAGAGTCCAAATGAAAACCGAAAGGTTAACAGCCTTTGAAACAGTCGCCAGTGGTTCCCGTGCTATTTACCTGAGGGGTTCAACGTTACCTCACTTATTTCACACTGAGATTTATTGAAAGCGAGTCCGTCCCAGAAAAAAAAACAGGCCACAAAACAGACCTTTTACGAGCCCAGCATAAATCCATCGGGTGTTGCTCGCATCCAAAAACAAGCCCTTAACATGCATGATACGCCCGTCAGGGCAGGGGGAAACAAGGTGTCATTTCGGTCACTTTGAGAAAGCGAATTTACAACAGATGCTTCTTTATATATTTCTCAGAGTTGATGCAATTACGTAGGCACTCTAAAGCACATTTTATTATGGGAAGAGCATCGAGACAAATGAATCCCGTGCAGAGGCTCAGGTTAATTAACCAATTACGTATTCATTTTCTATCATCCTTGGCAGGGAGAGAAGCTTTACCACCCCCACCTAAACTGCTTATTAAAGACGAGTTTAGGTGCGCTGAGAAGATAGATGCACGCGCCCGGCTCTATGCATAAGAAAAAAACGAAAATCCCGGAAGAGTAATCTTGAGATAATAGACATTATGGATGTTCTGTTTTCACAAGACACAATGAGTTATCCAATTACCACCCTGCTTAGGTAGCACTTGTATAAAAAGATTAATGGTCTGCAGGTTCGTCCCACATGGAATGTCTCTTTAAAGCAAATCCCAAGCAACTCATACGAGAACGTAAGGAAAACAAGTCCAGGGTGCTGTATATTAATCAACGAGGGATAACAAATTACATCTGGGGAAGAGTAACATTAAATACATGCATGTGAAAGGGCACAGAGGTAAATAACGAGACAACTAGGGAGCGCAAACCTTGTTATGGACACACTCGTACTGCAGACCCAAAAAAGAGCTTCTTCCTGAGATCATGCAGTAGTTAGAGTCTGAAAAGTACAGATTCAGTATGAATATACACCTCTTTTAGGTGAGTTGTGTCATTTTTATGCTTAATATGCAGAGACAACTATGAGTAAGCGAATCGTCAGTTCATTTCCCTAAAAAACAAAAACTGTGGTGCCTTAAATCATTCATCGGTATGTTTATGCCCAGCATGACTTGAGCTAGTGACCATCTAACAGTAACTGATTGCATGTAACCTGGATTACATTAAATTAAGTACTTGTAATTAGATTATAGCTACTTTAACTACTTTTTCATTGATTACATCATTGTTCACACAATAACAATAAATTATTCACGATTTAAGGATTCTTCCTAATTCTTCTTCTTCATCTTTTAAATGTAACTTTTTAAAATAGCTCACCACTGACATGCATTCAGAAAATCTTCCAGTTTTGTGGACATTCACACAGAGATCGGTCACTAGTCGGGTGTAATTATACAGAAAACTGAAAAACTGACCACTGGATTTACAAAAATCATCTCAGTTTTAAGAAGTGTTTTCTCATCATTTCAACACTGCAACAATTACTGATGAACACATTCATTTGTATTTTAATTATCACTAAGTAGGTTATTTCACCATGCATTACTATGTCATTTGGGAGGCTTTTGTCTTTCAAACACATTAAAATGCACAAATTTGTGTTATTTCTTATTTACATGCAATTCAGGGATTACTAAACTTTTTTGTCAGCTGAACCTCTTTCACATAATATATTTACTTGAAATAAATTGTGAAGTAAAAAGTTAATAATGAACACATTTGCATGTTCACAGTTCTCTGGCGCTGGATAATAGTCACGTGACACGCAGGTAAACAAATAAAATATTTCATCGGTTAATTTCAACAATAAAATCATTTATTGTAATTTTCCATTTTTTATGATTTAATTATTATGTTAATAACAATGAATGGAACATATTGTATTTCTCTTTTTCATTAATAATGGTACAAGATTATCCTATTAATATCAATGTGATAAACACATTATGTCAAAAGCAATCATAAAGTAGTCTGATTATATTATCTAAAATGTGTAATGTAATGGATTTTTGTCATGTAATTTTTAATCAGTAACGGACTACAGTTTGTGAATAATCTACCCAGCACTGCCATCTAATCTGTTTAAGACCATTTCAAAACTCAAGCTGGTTCAAGCTGATTATATCAGTTTGATTATAACTGATTAGATCAGCACTATATTATGACTGTTACAGTCAAAGATCGGTGTGCACAGCTCCTGTTCACGGTTGAATCTTCATCCCAGTTACTCGCTCAGCTTTATCATTCAGTGCATGTTCGAACCATCAGGTTACTTCTCCGTCATTTCTATCAGACAGACTGCCAGAGCGGTTCGTTCAGAATGACGACGCTGCACAGATGTTCTGTCCTCCAGCAGCAGACGCTGATCTCAGTTCTGCGATAAATTAAGTGATGCTGGTCCATTTGGGAGGCTGATCTGTGTGACACGTGTTATTGGCGTGTGTCAGATAAGAGCTGTGGAGAGAATGAGCGACAGCTCGACTGATGATTGTCCTCGGGGAACACAGGACTGTTTGCTTTGTGCCATAAAATCAAGAATGGCAAACTTACAGTACAGTGAAAGGTGCACATGACTGAGAAATAATATGATTGCAGATTATAAAATCCATATGGGTGCTTTAACCTATTCACCTTTAAAGGCCACATATTGTACACCTTTCAGGAGTTTTATTTTAGGTTTTGATGTCCTTAAGAATATATATTTGCGGTATAAGTACCAAAAACCATCTCAATATATTTTTACAGCTCCTCTCTCAGGAGCTCTGCTGAGAACAGGTCGATTTTGGCCTGTCGAATTAATATTCATGAGCCTCTCTTCTGATTGGCCTGTTGTGTTCTGAGTGATGCACGGCCAGGCCAACCACAGGTAACTAGGGTCAGCAACGTCTCAGCGCTAGCTGGAGGCAGCAAAACAGGGGAAACTGGAGGCAGCCCATTCAAACCAGTGCAGATTCGGCTACATAAGGAGCTTAAAGCTTCAATCCTAAAGAAATATTTCAGGGTAAAGATGTGTTCTGGAAAACACAATATTTCTCATTGGCAAAGTAATGTTTTAGTAATTCTGGTTACGCTAAAGGCTAGAGTAAACAGCAGGAGGCAAAGCGTCTGATTAATATTAAAAATCAATTAGCCTGGAATCAAATGCTTTGTTTACAATGTAATTCAAACATAAATGTTTTTCCTCTGCAAAATGGAGATGACACATAAAGCAGAGGTCAGGAGTGTGATGCTGCTGCGGCTATTAACTCAGTGAGAGGCAGTTATCTGCGCTTGAATTACAGCAGCAATCTGACGCGCTCTCAGCGTGAAACCAATAAGCACTTATGGCCTCCGCGATGCCTATTAGAAACAATCGCTGGAATATTGTCCTCATATTGCATTTCAATAGTCAAAACAAGAAATGACAACTTTCATGCTTGCATTTGTTCCCCTTCGGTGGTGGCTTTTGTCAGTTTTGATCACTCTTTGCTGCAAACGCTCCACTGGAGTCAAAGTATACTGACAACAACACATCTTACAGCTCAGTGAATCTGTCTGCTGCGAAACCCCATCAAGCAACAAGCTCTTATCTGCCGTCCCTTTACCCGTATATATTGTTTTTCACGCTGCACTGCGTAATTGAATGTCAAAGAATGATGAACTGAGAAGATATGCTTTCTAATGTATGACGCACCTAATTACTCCCTCAACTGAAATGGCGATCGTGTATAAACAGGGCAGCAGTTCTGTAATGTATTCAGACCGTAAGATTGGTGAACTTGAACCCCAGACAAGATGCTTAGAAAAATAATAAGACAAATGTCAAATTTAAAATAAGAAAAGTGAACTACTGTTAAATAAAGCTGTTGCAGGTTTATTATAGTTAACTAAAAATGAAACTAAAATTAAAACCATTAAAGGGCACCTATTATGCAAAATCCACTTTTTTAGGGTGTTTGGGCATAAGTGTGTGTTGGCAGTGTGTGAACACCCTACAATGACAAAAATCCACCTACTCCTCAGTTTTTAACCCCCTTTAAACCAAGTCAGTCTCGCTAGGCCTGCCGTTTTGATGCTCTGAGCAATATGACATCACATTGCTTAGGCCCCGCCCACAGCTGCTGACTGACAGTCCTGCATTACTGTAGTTTCCACCCTCAGCTGTTGTGTTGGTTGTATGCGTTCCTCCATGTTCTCTGTGCTCGAGCAGCTGTAACGTCAGCAATGTCTCGCAAGCAATCCCGAGGCTCAGTGTTTGGATGTAAGACTGAACATAAGAGTCTTAGAGGCAGTGGATTACTTCTGTTTTTCAAGGTAATGCGCCTCAAAATCTACCTAAATCAAGTGTAGCGTTCTGGCAGGTCATGTTAGTCAAGCTCGTATCAGCTGACTCTAAGCTGATCCTCATCTACCTATAGGAATATGACACCTATCTAAGCATTCATATATAAGGTCCCGCAGTAGTATCAGCAGTTTTTTTTGCATTGCTCAATAGCTAATTAAATGGCGAATTCGGCAGGCAAAACACCATCATCACTAGGAATCGGGAATTTAGAGAAGTGGAATTCGCTTCCCCAACACATCTCTACATTATTGTCATGAACTCCACAAGGTATGTGACTGACTCATGAACAAGTCAGATGGGAACTTCATCCCCAAAAAGGATCAAGTTATCAAGCATCCACTTCACAGCTGCTATGTTTAACTCTCTCGAACGTCTTCACAAGCTATTTCCATTTAATGCTCTCAGGTTATCTGTAACATGCATGTTGCTAAGGCTATCTGTGTTGTTTAGTCTCATTTAGTTGTTTTCAGTTAAATGCTTGTGCTAGTTCATGCATGTGCGTCACTGGCAACACGCTTGTCATTGCAATATGCTGCGCTTAACGGGGGTAGTGTCTTTTCATGCATTCTGAGTTTTTTACATTAATTAAGAGTTGGATTCTTATGCGCGTGTGCGCACTTAGCGACCCAAGCGAGAGCAAGAGCGCGCCGCTTAACGTGTTTCTTCCATGGTTACGGAAGTCATCGGCAGCGCCGCAGTTACTTGCTCGAGAAGACTAGCCTGCCTCCGGCTGGAGAGAGTAGCCGCTTGCAGTCGGGGGCATAATTAAAAGGGCGAGACGTTCAAGTCAGACCCTCCTGTTAGTGACGCTCACGCGGTGTTTGCATACTCGATCACAGATGAAGTGATTTAAATGCAATATTTGTCAAATACACAAATGTTTCAGAATGTTTTCATAAAGCAACAGAAACCCTTTTTATACTGCTTAATACAGCCCTTCTGTGCATGAATAAGTTAAATATTAACATATGCTATTTAAATACCAATTAAGTGGGGTTGTATATGCTTTCATCAGTGTTTTTTTATGTGACTCAATATAACAGTGCGACTACCTAAAAATGATTTTACTGTTATATAAACAGATTTGTGAGCATTGTAATTGAATTGTTAGAATAAGCATGCAACAAACATCGTGCTTGTCATCACAGAATCTAACCAACAAGAATAAAGTGTCGTCGTCAAGGCTTTTGCAGTGCCTGACCTAGGAGGCTGGTCCCGTTTTGCTCTCGTGGTACTTTGAATGCACACGTGATCGTAGGGCGGCTGCAGCACCGATCAAAGTTTTGCCAAAGGTATTTTAATGTAACCAGAAATGCATTGTTTTTTGGTCATGCGGCAGTCCGAGTCTTTGCGGCTCCACAATGAACTAACACCGCCGATAATCTCTAAGAGTACATTTTTGGATATGAGGACAAGATTAACAACCTTATTCAGTGTATTATGTGAACCTGGAGCAATATTTGTTTTTTCCAAGGCAGCAACTGATTTTCTCACCAGTGTTTATTTGTTCCCACTGTCATTTCGGTGACAAATGTTTGATGAACAGGTGATTCTGACAGTGGATTTTTTTCAACAGTGTCTGTAAGATTGAGACGCCCCATCCTATCCAAAGATCCCGGTCATATAGGAACTGCTGTAAATCTGCATCAAATGTCTGTGATTGTTAGTAACTGTAAGTGCACGCGACTCTGCTCTGCCCACGGCTCGCCTCCAGGAGCTCGGGTGTTTTCATAGAGAATTGTAAGCTGTATATTTCTTTGTAAATCTGATAAAACTGAAGACTCTTCGGAGATGTGAATGATCCAATACTACACTATAGGTACTCAAGATAACATGAGATTGGCCGAAACTGTGTGTTATGTCCCCTTTAGCCCTTTAGCCTAGTCAAGTCGACATTATTTTTATATAGTCTCAGCCTCAGACGTCACGTCCATGAACCGTTGGCTGAACGTCTGATGCATATGGCACACAAAAGTGGAAACACTTCAGGAGTTTCGAAGTCGTCATCGGATTGGTTGAATTACACAGGATTTCCGGGAGACGTGTGTCAAGTTCTTTGACGTTCAGCTGGAAACAAAGATGCCGTGATGCCAAACCCTTACGAAAGAAGCCGTCGTGTTTACAGCTGTGATGACGAGCACTTATCAGGATCAACTAAAGCTGGATTTTCAAAAGAATGTGAAATATGTAAAGTTCGCAGCAAATCTTTTCAAATACGTCTAGAGTTTACACTGTCTGTTTTGAGGCAACATTTCCAATGCCCCGACACGTGCCTGCTAATGAAAACTAACTGTGTTGGTTTTTTAACAAGAAAGCTGCCATGAATTCCAACCTTCAGCCGTCAGCTGAATGCTGGGCTTAGCGAGACAAATTTTTTAAACAATTAGCACTACAGCACAATTTACGCAGCAGAAATAACGACCATGGTGCAAAAGGGGGACCGCGGGAATAATGGTTTTGCTGCGGTGTGCAGCTCCAAGAGAATTGGTAAATGGTCCATTGATCTGTTGAGGTCACACCACTGCACATCCATAAAACCCTCAGAAAATCGGCGAATGAATCACAGTCACGAGCGTTTGTTCATGAAGGTAACTCATGAAACTGATATCGGACATGCTTCTGAGGCAGCTTAATGGTTCAATGATCTACAACAAATAGAACGGGCTTGGTGATAACTAAGCAAATATTCAATTAATTATTTGTTAAACCATCACAGGATAGAACACACAGGATTGTTGGGTATCAAGGCAGCAAAGGATACATCTATTCTGCCTTTTAATATCGACCAGATAAGGTATCTCAGGAGGCAGGAATTGAAACTAATTTTGGATTTGACATGTCTCGATGAATTCCTACCTTGAAATATGTCCTCCAAAGGCAACATTTTCCAGTTTCGGATGCAGCCGTCAGTTCAGCGTTGATTCTGTTCCTGTATCAGACATGCTTGTTCAGTCTAGTTGTATTGGAAACATGCTTGTTCTTATTGGTACATGCTGTTCTAATTTAGTTGTATGGTCGGAACACTTTGTCCCACATGAGCTATCTGGTTTTATTGGAACATTCTTTGTTCTAAAAGCTGTAGTCATATTGGGAACATGCTTGTTCTTAACTTTCTAGTCTATTGGACATATGCTTGTTCTAAATTATAAGCTGATTGGTGTTGGGAACAACACTCTTGTCCAGAGATCTCTCTTGGGGGGTTGTGGGGGGGGTGTTATTCGGACTTGTTTAGGATATCAGACCGAATCAGACAATTTAAGATTTGAAAAAGAACAGTTGCAACACGAGGAACTGAATTCCACAGAGGCCCAAGACACAGGACGTTCGTAAATCAGATCCTGGCGCCACAAGCCTGAACCAACTAGCAGCTTTGAGTAGCCCACAGCATTTAAACGAAAGAACACTTATTGACAATTCCAAGGAGATTGTCAATTTTGGGGGCAAGTAATCAAGATTAAATGATCAGAGATGCACAGCATGACCATCGATCATGCGTGACGATCACGAGCTCTTTGGATTGACTTCCCCCACCTAGGAGACAAAGAACAGACTGAGATTCCTTACAGACATCTTGATCTCTGGTCTTCATACATTCACATACATTCACAGAATGGCACAGAAACTGCATTTCCATGTAAATATGCATCTAAATGACACTAAAAGGACTTAATAATTTCTAGCATACCTCACTCATATCATTATTTTTAACCCACATTAAGACTATCTGTTTTGAAAATTCACGAATTGTGTATGTCTTTTGAATAAATATTGAATAGCTTAAGGGTTCTTATTCATGTTTAGTATGTGTGTGTGTGTGAAAATTCTTGCTTGAAACATTTCTTCCAATCAAATCTTTGTCAAAAGTATCATATTCTTGTTATAGAAATCATGCCCAAAACTATACTCTGCAAGAGCGGGAAAACTCGTGACAATGGGCCTATGAGAGGACACATGATTTATTTATGTATGTGGAGGAGAATCTACAACACCCCCCGCAAGACTATATCTAATTTTGTCCAAGCACCATTTGGGATGTGTACCAAAAGCCCAGTTTAAATACTCAGGACACCATCAATCCTCGGGCTTTTTTTTCCTTCTGTTTTCCCTTTTTCAGCCGTGCTTTCAGTCATCGCTTTTTTGCGCATCCCTTGAGCGTGCTCGGGCTTACACGCCAGCTCCTCCAAAACCATGAGGAGAAACGCCACCTAGTCTCGTCAAACTTTACTTCTATTTCTTTACTTTAGTTTCTTTTATTTTCCGTTGAGAGTTTCATGTCCCGAGTTAAGTTTTGCCTAACGCCGCATCTCCGAGTCCGACCTCGAGTGCCATCTAAAACTTTAACCAGACCACAACTCCGCGTCGTCAGCCAACGCCCAACCACTGGCTTCCCAAGACTGAACTTCCAGCCAATCAGCAACCTCGGGAAACCCCTTTTCGGCAACCAGACAAGGAAGGGAACCCCTTTCACAGGCAACGCAAGTACCTCCAGATTCGGCTGAACTGGTGCATTTTAATATAAATGTTAACCTCATTGAAGAACTCAATGCGAGGGTTAATTAAGTGATTGATGGTTGTTCAGGTCTATGCAATTGCACATATTGCTGTAAACTTGGGATTTCACATTTTCATTCTCTTAAACTAATTATTTCCTCACTTGCTCTCTTTCTGCAACTTGTGTGAATGCGTGTGTTTATGTGTTAGATTAGTTTATATGTCTTAGATTTATCCAATAAAGCCTTATTTATATTGAAAAGAGAAGTATCTTGTGTTTTGTGCTTACAAGTTAATGTCTTAAACTGCTGATCTTGTTACTGTGCTAATTAATAGTGTTTTCATTATATTTTGGATATTAATATCCATTGCAGAATTGATGTTATACGGCTCGTTCAATGAATCGCTGGCCGACTCCGTAATCAGCCGTAAAACAGTGATTCTGTCCAAATTCCCTATAAAAAAATCATAATTAATTCCCTTTGAGCTAAATTTACCTGTTTCCCTTTCACTGCTGTTCTGAAAGCTGTAGTTGTTATTGGGAACATGCTGTCCCAGAGCTATCCTGTTTTTTACTTGCGGAACATGCTTGTTTCTAAAGCTCTAGTCTATTGGGAAATATGCTTGTTCTTAAGCTACCTGGTCGTTATTGGGAACATGCTTGGTTCTAAGATTAAGCTTATTGTTGGGAACATCACTTGTCCCAGAGCCTATCGGTTGTTTTCGAACTGCTTGTTTCTGAAGCTTTATTGTATTGGGAACATGCTTGTTCTTAAGTTATAGTTGTATTGTTGGGAACACGCTTGTCCCAAGCCTATCTAGTATTGTTTATTTGGAACATGCTTGGTTTTGAAGTGTCGTTTGAATTGGAACATGTTTTTCTCAAGTCTAGCTGGTGTTATTGAGAATGCTGCTTAAGCTTTTAAGGTATTGGCAACATATTCATTGGTCAACTGTTAAAGGCAACAGAATTGTTGCTACAGGTTATGCGGGTTTTGGCAACATATTTGATTGGTCATTGGTTAAGGGCAACATGCTTGTTGCTTAAGGCTTTGAGATTTGCTATCAGTTTGTGTTGGGGGATATCAGCATATGGTTTTGTTTTGGAGGGTTATCGCTGCTCTCCCTGCTCTCATCCATGCTAGGCTGCATGGATGTGCAAGGAGTTCTTGCCCAGAACAGAACCATAACCACCAATCCAAACTGTATGCTAATTGTCAGCCATATCTTTGACGATAGTGGTCCTGACAGAAATCTAGCGTAGCGTTAGTTCTGGCAGGTCACGTTAGTCAAGCTCGCATCAGCTGACTCTCAGCTGATCCCCATCAACCTATGGGAATACGACACCTATCTAAGCATTCATATATAAAGTCCCTCAGTATTATCAGCAGTTTTCGGATTGCTCAATAGCTAATTACCCTCCTCCATCCCCAACTCCTCCTCTGTCAGTCAGGATTCAGCCTTCTGATTCTCCTTTGAATCAGACTAATTCTAAATTGTGTACATAACATTATTGAACTTTACCGATATCTGCAATACATTTATGTTGGTTCTGTTCTGTTTACCCTGGGGGGGGTTATCGCTGCTCTCCCTGCTCTCATCCATGCTAGGCTGCATGGATGCGCAGGGAGTTCTTGCCCAGAACAGAACCATACCGCCAATCCAAACTGTATGCTAATTGTCAATCATCTTTGACGATAGTGGTCCTCACAGAAATTCGTTTATGTCTGCGCAAATCATTTCACTCCAGGCTGCTTTGTGAATGTCATGTCGTTATAGTGCTTGTGTGCTTACGTTATCGAAGTACTTTAAGTGAGCATCGCTGCGCTTTATTAGCTCTGTAACATCGCTCTGTTTCGTCCCACTTTCAGCACATTTGGCTTCCCATATGTACGGCTAAACACAGATTATCTCGCTCTGTTATGTTGCTTCTACTGGCTGTTTATAGGTAAATGTTTGGCAGTGCAGAGAGAATACTCGCTACCCCTCTTCTGGACGGGGCGGGAAAGCAGCTCATGGTTGCATGTTAAAGGGTGGTGGGTTAGGGGCACACCAAAAACGCTCTTTTTTAAGGAGCGAGGCGGGGATCCCAAAAATGACCTTTTCCAGCTGTTTATAAATGATCTGTGGGGTATTTAGAGCTGAAACCTCACAGACACATTCACTTCACTGACACCCAAGACCAATATTACATCTTGTAATAAGGGGCATGATTGGTGCCCTTTAAAACCATTAAAAAAATAAAGCAAATAAACAAAATAAAACATCGTCACTTGAAGTAAATGTTAACTGAAATAAAATTAAAATTAAACTGAAAAAACTCCGCTAGTAACCACACAGGTAACTTCCTATCTGTAGTTTACCACCTGATGTACTAAAATTCTAAATTCTAAAACAATAAAATTATTCAAAAAATAAATAACAAACTATACAGCATTTAAAGCAAAGCAATTTTTAAAAATTACAAAAACATAACAAAATAAATAAATAAATGTAAATATGTAATATTTATTATTTATATTGGCTTGGAATTAAGATGAATGTCATCCTCAGATCATTAATGCTTTCAGTATTTGATTTCGCTCGACTCCTCAAGGGAAGTGACTGAGCTTCAGATGAAGACACAGCAGCTCCAGTTCCATCATCCCGCTGGATCTCAGAGACATGTCATTATCTGGAGCAGACAGCCTCTCAGAGGAGTCCTGCCATGCAGCTCCGTCGATTAAGAGACAAACTGACAAGAGCTGGATGGATGCACTTGAATCAACAAATTCACTCTATGATTCCTCTGAGACCCTGGTAAAATATCTATTGTCCACTCATTGTCAGAGGACTGTTATGTACCGCCGACAAAGAAGCGGGGACGAAAACAACAGCTAATTTGCTGAACAAGGCATTTTTTCTTCCCCCATAAGAGCCCAGTCTGCAGTGATAGTGTCTGTGTAAAATAAATAAATCAGCAGTAATAAATGGAGATGAAGACTCCAGGCACCGCTCTTTCTTGTGGTGCCAGATATGTATTGATTTTCATGCATATTTTCTTGTGTTTGGCCTCTCGGCTTGGCTGTGTTTTACAGTCAGTGGAGGCTGAATGGGTTCAGATCTGTTGTTCATCGAATGCACAGCAGATCATTGAGGGGAAGAACTTCGGGGCAAAGCAGACAGGATCAGTTGAAAATGGCTGATTATTGGAATATATTATTAGCCAGATGATATACTGGAAAATACACTAGCTACTTTGTATGTGTGTGCATGTATTTGCTTAGAAAAAAAAACCCAAAAAACATGCAGTTTAAATAACAAATTTGAACAAATCGAGTGATCGAGAAACATTTTGAGATAAATATCTCATAAATGAAGCCACAGCTAAATGAGACATTTGTTATTAAGGGTTAATGGGATGATTGTTGTAAGTTTATTGAAATAAAATGTTGTAAAATTAATCATGTTCTGTAATTGATCATTTACAGTTTGCTTATTAAATGATGATAAAAAAAACAATATTCAAATAAATTGTTGATTGGCTATAAACCCTCACAGTGTTAAACAACAAAGGTACTGGAATTGACAGTTTTAACTTTGGTGGTACTTGATTTTATTTCAAATCTACTTAAGTTATTAGATTTTACATTAAATTGGGGCATGAAATGTGCAGATATATAGGGCGGTGAACTGATTAAAATATGGAGAATCTTCTCTAAGCCATATGCAGAATAACTGTCTAAACCAGAAATTTCCAAATTTCATTTCTATCAAAGGATCAAGTTTACTGGAGTCATTACTCTGTATGGCGATTCAGTTTCAGGAATATCTACTGTAGATCTCATCCACTGAGATCTTTGCTTTAGTCTGGATCTGAACGCAACTGAACTCTGATGTAATTTATCAACAGCCTAAATATGTCCAAAAGCAGTACAGATTGACTTCCTCTCGTTGGTCCGTTCTGCAGAAGTTAAGACTGCAGTCTAAAATGGTTTTCCATCTTGCCATCATGTCTGGATGACCTTGCTCATTCAACCTTGGGGTTCCTGGGCAATAATCCCCAGAGGGTCCCATCTCAGACTGTTGATCATGGTGCAGGATCTCCAGGGCTGTGCTCTTAGTCTGGCCTAATTATTTAATGGAGCACAAAGGTTGTTCAAATTACCCAGTTCCAGCTTGTCTCCTAGGAAAAAGCCTTAAGTGAGATTCGATCAATCCCAACATGAAGCTCTCACACTTACCCTCAGTTCACTGTTAGGTGAAGTAATGTCTCTCATGGCTTCAAGAGTAGTTTAGGAACATGAGTGCCTCATGTGTGCAGTTTGATTCATCCCTATCAGAGTGATCAAGGGTCTGGACCTCAACTCTACCTGCTCATACAGAGTTCCTCCAGCTCGCGTTAACCACTCGTGTAGATTTCTAGCTGTCCAAAGGGAGTGTTAATTAGCATCGAGTATGAGATATCTGACCAACAAAGTGACCACACACAGTTTATTCAACTTACATGTTTTCAGATCATCAGCTTTTCTTTTTTTTTTTTTTTCATAAAGCAGAGAGAGCAAGTGTCAATGTTTGCCAGGTTGGGAAGATTACGTAAACCACTGGGCAGAAAATGTATCAATTTATGAAAAAAGCTCTGATGGGGGGATCTAAGCTCTTGACATCTGGCAACTGAAAAAAAAATAAACGTTGTCAGAACAAATAATCAGCAGGCAAATATCACTGACAGTTATGCTTAGTAAATAGACTGAAAAAGAAATCACGATTAAAATACAATTCATCATGCAGCCCTAAAAAACAAAAGACCAAGTCAATACCTGTGCTACAAGCTTTTGACCTTTTTCTAAGTTGAACAAATGCAAATAACTCTTTGTTTCAAATCTATATGCTCAACCACGGTTTGGTAAGAAAGTATTGGCCAAGGAAATAAATGCAAATGTAAGTGTATACTTCATTCCCTTTTACCACCAATACGTTCATCATCAAAATGGAAAAATTGTCAGGGTTGCCATACCGCCTACTGACTGAATGATTTATTGAGCCCACAAATTCCTGGTTGATTCACTGTGAATAAAAGGTTTCCACAGCAAGTTGTTATTTGAGCAGGAAATCTCCGCTGGCCGCCTCGTACCGGGGGCTCGCCGCTAACGTGTCAGCCCACCGCGGCTGATTTATGGCTTGTCATATCAGATGGTAGAAATGCCCAAGGAATGAGGCTGAAGTGTGAATGTCTTTCAGCGGGGGGTTTGAGGAGGATAAATTAACGAGTCCCTCTGACTTATGAAAGAATGGTGGCCATCATTATGAAGGAACGTACGCTGTGTACGAAATCCTGATGATTCTGTCAAAGGTGCGTAAAGTTATGTTGCTAGCTAAGCACATCCGACCGCTGTTATTGATGGATACCGAGACGAAGAAAGCTAAGAAAAAACTTTAGCTTGTAGGTTATTGCGCTGGATTGAGTTGTAGCTTTGCTGCCTGGCAAATACAGGTAGTGTTTTATTGTGTGTTTGTGTCTCTACACAGTGTGGTTTATGAGATAAACTTTTATGAAACATACAGAAGAATTCAGGAATCAAAAATCTATTTTAGGTGATCTTCATATAAGCCACCGGAGTTCTGATTTCACCTTAATTCTAGCATCTCCAGAACCATCATTTTTAATCCTTTTTTGAACCTCATTTGATCTTTTTTTGGAGATATTTATGATCTTAGACCACAAATCCATTCATAAGGGATCACATTTTTGAAATTGAGATTTATGCATCATCTGAAAGCTGAATAAATAAGCTTCCCAGTGATGTATGTGTTAGGATAGAACAATATTTGGCCAAGATACAACTATTTGAAAATCTGGAATCTGAGGGTGCAAAAAAATAAAAAATAAAATCAGAATACTGAGAAAATCGTCTTTAAAGTTGTTCAAATGAAGATCTTAGCAATGCATATTACTAATCAAACATTAAGTTTTGATATATTTATGGTAGGAAATTTACAAAATGTCTTCATGGAACATGATCTTTACTTAATATCCCAATGATTTTTGTCATTAAAGAAAAATTGATAATTTTGACCCATACAATGCATTGTTGGCTATTGCTACAAATATCCCCCAGCGACTTATGACTGCTTTTGTGCTGCAGGCTCACATATTGGCTCATTATCTCTCATTTAAAAGTTGTATTTTGATATTTGGCTGTACTGCATGGCATATTTCGAGTGAACTTACTAACTGGATGTTTGTTCAGGAGCCCATGGCATCACTTTTTAACGCCCCGTACACCGTTAGCCTCATTTTTTTAATGCGCAGGGAACTCCATTTGCTTTCAATTGTTTTCCTTATGCATCAGATCCAGTCTCAATGAACTTTTTGCATGCATTTGTAAAAGTAGAAATATTTTTGATATACATAATTTTGAGCACCTAACCCACCCCTAAACCTAAGCACTTCTCAACAATATAAAAGACATAACAGGCAGATAAATGTACAGGCAATGAAGTATAAAAGTATTATAAACAACTTGTGTGTTGTATTCCAAATCCTCTGAAGCCGTACGATATATGTATGTGAGGAACACAGTGAACTTATGGCTTTAATCGCTGAAAATGTTCCTGCTCTGTTTACACAGTCATACCCATTCAAAAGATAAATCTGAACATTAGCATGACAAACAGTAATCGTTCACGAGACACACAAGAGCCAATGATATTTCACAATCAAACCTGACATAACGCTTCTTCAGGCAGTGATTTTTGAATTTGAGCGTTAGGGCAGATGGAAACTTTGATCACTTTTCCTCACATATATCAATCGCTGGGCTCGGAAGACTTGGAATATTTGTAATTTTTGAATAATTTGTTACTGTAGTTATATCTGCCTTTTATCTCCAGAGTCTTATACTGTTATATATTGAAAAATGGTTAGGTTTAGGGGTAAGGGTTGGGTTAGGTTAGGTGCTTAGAAATGTTTAAAATGAAAACCATACCCAAACATATAATGACACGATAAGAGTTGCATTGACGCCAAAAGGTTCTGCAATGGGTTTCACTGCACATTGAAAATTATGCTAAAGGAAAATTAAAAATTAAAATTAAAATAGTGATGCCAAGTTGTGACGAGTTGAGAGTGAGAATGTTTTGCCTTGGTCCCTGTAGGGTCTTCATCATAAAGAGTATTTTACCTCACTTCAGCTGTGTTGTACCCTATTTTGTTTTTCAGACACAAGCTTTTGCACTCTAACAACACACTCGTGTGTACTTCTGTACTATGTCTATGTAAGTGCACTGCACTGAAGTGTGCTTTCAGTTTGTGTCCACTCATTAATCTACATCGACTTCAACAAAACCCTTCACCATAATTACAGCTCTTCATATCAGTCAAAGCACCTTCAACAAAGAGGCCCTTGTGAACTTTTTAACGTGGCTGATGTTGGCGGGGTGGTGAGACGGGTCATTTAATGGGATGTAAAGGTTCTTAACCAGCTGCTGACCCACCAAAGCCGTTAAAATGAGCTGGTGAACAGACGAGGAGTTCCTCATCAGAGCAACTTAACTCCAAGACCCGAGAGCTGTGTCATTATCGCAGATCTTGTAAAATTCAGATGAGCTGAACAGCTCGACTACATGATTCTGTCTACAAAAGCAGATCTCGTAATGTCTTAATGATCATTTGAAACACATGGGACCCCAGGCCACTGATAGTTAAATACAACCTGCTTTAGAGGAAGCAGAGGAGGAGTTTATTATGTGAAAGGGGCAGGAAAAGGGTCAGAATAGTCACAAGCCTAAATTAAATTCCTACACGCAAGCCAAACTGGTTTCCAGATAACAGAATTATAAGTCACCTTTATTTATATAGTGCTTTTAGCAATACAGATTGTGTCAAAGCAGCTGTACAGTATTAAATAGGAAAATAGTGTGTCAATAATGCAAAATGACAATAGTAAACAATTGTCAGTTAAAGGCAGTTCATCATTGAATTCAGTGATGTCATCATCCAGCTCAGTTCAGTTTAAATAGTGTCTGTGCAATGAAGTCAACAATACTGACGTAAATTAAGAGTCCAAAACTAAGCAAGCCAGAGGAACCAGAACTCCATCGGTGACAGAATGGAGAAAAAACCTTGGGAGAAACCAGGCTCAGTCGGGCGGCCAGTTCTCCTCTGACCAGACAAAACCAGCAGTTCAATTCCAGGCTGCAGCAAAGTCAGATTGTGCAGAGGACTCATCTGGTTCCTGTGGTCTTGTCCCGGTGGCCGTCTAGGAGACTAGGTCCTCACTGGGGATCTGGTCTTCACTCAAGGACTCAAATTGTCATTGATCTTCAGAGATGAATTCAATAAACTATGAAAACACTATGAAAGACTGCAACTTTCAGAGCTCAATACACACTCCCCAGCTCAACAATAAGAGTCAAATGTGTGAAATGTTTTGAAGTACTGCTTTGTCAAACTGCCAAAGTCACATGATTTCAGCAAACGAGGCTTCATTACTGTTACGTCAAACCTGTTTTGAAATTGTAATCGTTTGTCACTCTAAAGGTGAAACCATGAACCTATGGTTTAACAAAAAATTTGTTCAGTTTTCAACATTTGTAGACATTTTAAAGACACACCTGTAGTTGTAGATAACAGTCAAGCCCCGAGTAAAACAAAACAAGCACTGCAAATAATAAAAGAATACATTATACAGACACTTCATATTTAATAGTATTTAATGATTTGTTACTTACTTTATATTTATTATATTATGCTTTCAATCAAACATTTGTGTGCCGTTTCGAGTGCTTTGAAATCTAAATAATTTTGCGAACCATCTGATTAAAATTTTCAAAAAGGTTTACTTCTCCCATCACTAGTTTGCTCTACTGCTCCGAAGATCCTCCTAATGTTAGAAATCAGCAGTCAAAGGTTATTTTCAACAAGTCGTATGAGTTTGGAATGACATAAGAATGAGTCAATGATGATATAATTGATATTTTTGAGTGAATCTCTTTAGTGTTTACAGTGAAATGCACACCTCATTTCAGGAACACAGGCTGGTAAGACTCAGAGATCATCAAGACTTGAACTTTGAAATAGTTTCAGACTTTACATACAGTTTTTGAAATGTTTTCTGACAGGCAGCTACAGACGGGAACATCTTAAATCACGATACAGATGATGAAGTCACTCTGGTAATCCCTAACCAATCGAATCCCTCTGTGCCCCAAGCCCAAATAAAACCATTCCACGTGTCTGAGTAGGTTTCATATCTAGATGCTTTTGCAGAAGCTGACAGCTGAGATTGAGATCAGACCTCAGAGCTCACCTCCATCAAACACACTCTCTCTCTCACATCACGCTGAAGTTTTCAAGACAAGGTCACCTGCAGTGTTGTGGCTCTCTGTCAGTTTCAGTCGAGACCTGCGGCTTTGGGAAAACGCACAGGTTAAACATGAATAGTTCTGCAGTAGTGCCGGCAGTTCACCGGGGAGAAAACCTCCTGAGGCAGCGTCCTGAAAATACAGCAAAAAATGAATAATATTCAAATTGAATTAAAAATATTACACGTGTGATGCATACTGATATTAGAACATCTTGTTTGATGTAATTGCAGACCTTTTTTTTGTTTTGTTAACTGAAGCATGACAGTTTAAAGCAAGTGCTTTTCACATCTGAAACGGTTGCCTGCCTGAAAAAGGAATTAAAATTCAGTGCTGACAGATAATGGGAATGTTCTAATCCTCCGGGAACAAACGCTAACTGATCTGGCGTCTGACTCTCCGGCAGGACTTGAAAGTGAAGTGCGTTTGGAGGCTGACATTTAGCTCAAAGCGACACCTGATTTGCAATTTGCATTAAACTCCAAAGTGACTCGGTGTCAAATGAGAATCTCTGTATGGTCATTAATCGACGCTCTCTCGCCGGCTCGTGTGGTGGAGAGAGGCCAAAACAAGATGCTCGTGAAGTTTGGAAACAAATCTGAAATGCAAATATGCTTTTAATAAGCCAGCGGGGAATATGCAGCCTGTTTGGTGAAGCACACCTGAAGAGCTGTTTCATCACGTGAGCCGGGAAGGCCGAGGTCATGAACAAATTGGACAAAGCTGCAATGAGGTGATGAACGGTAAACAAACCTTCCCATCCTCATTAGGAGTCAAGCAGCTGGATAAATCCAGACATGAAATGGGCAACATGCGTCTTGCTGTCATGTGCAATGGGAAGATCAGATCTCCTGTGTAGGATTTCTAATTATTTTCTGTCCATTTAGGCTCTTTTATCTCCGGTGGGTGTTTGTGAACGGAAAGGTCGTTTTTCGTTGCGCTGCTGTAGGGCATTGTGGTGTAAAGATAATTGAGCAACTACTTCGTTTTGTCAGGTTACATTTAATAAAAATAGCAACAGTCAGCATCACTACACGTTTCAGCATATTTAACATCATTCCAACCACAATAAGAGTCTCAAATCTCATTCTCCACTGTAAGTATTTCAACTGCCATGTCTTACTTGGTTAAAACACATGAATGCAAATATGAATGCAACTGCAGATTAGAAGTTCAATTTCAACAGTATGACTGGTATGACTTCAGAAGACTGAATATTGTACATGTGTCATATTCGTGGGCTGATTTTATGATGTTTTTATTTCGTTTTTATTTAGTTCTTTTTAGAGTTTGACAGATGATTTTTCAGTCCAACAGAAAATTGTTTATTAGAGCAATAAGCCCCGTGAAGCCGTGGTTTACAGTGAATTTATAACAGCTAAGGGGCGTTGTTAGGCACTGTTATAAATTCACTGTAAACCACGGCTTCACGGGGCTTATTGCTTTTATAAAACGGTTATTCCATATATGTAGTAAGGTTTCACAGAATAAAACGGAGCAAATAAAGAGTAATGATATTAATAAAAACAGTACTCTTCCACCAAACAATGTAGCTCCTCAGAAACAGTTGTGGTTGCTACAAAGTGGCTGCAGAGCAACACACAAACGTAAACAAAGGTGTGTTACTTTGTAGCGTCATTCACAACAGCGTCGAACGCGGCTCAGCCAATCAGAGCCAAGCACCGGAACTCTCTGCTTTAGATTCCTGGGCAAACTATTCTATTAAATACGCCACATTCAGCGTCTAAAAGTGTCAAAGAGAGAATGACATTGTAAACTGAGATGTGGGTAGTCAGATTCAGATCCAGTACAAAAGATTAATTTCCATGATGTCAATGAACGAGTTTGACAATTAAGAAAACCCCAGGAAAACAAAAGCCCAATTCCCACAATTCATTCACACTCAAAATTCATTCTTATAAAATTATGGAGAGTAAAACCTTGATTTTCTTGGTTAGTCACTGATTTTTTTAAAGACCGCTCTGAGATTCAAATATAAATCCCAAGCAGTTTAGCATATTTCTATTGCTGATGAGAACAAACCAAATTCTCCCCATGGCAGGTCTTGATAATGAAATGTTTTATAGCATAGCAGCCAGTCGTTTCTCGAGCACGCTGACACCAGTAATCTCTGAGGTGTGTTCTAATCTCTTCATCCAGGTCCGAGGGGAAGAGCACATCACAAGTTTGTGTCCTTAATCACAAGTTATTATGCCACTAGATTGGCTCTCCTCCAGAATCCAGCACCTCAAGCGCTCAGAGTAATCGCAAACTCCAGCATGGATCGCTGTAGACAGAGAGACGAGTTTGTGTTCGTCTGCACACGTGAGACTTTAAAAGATCTGTGTCACTGAGCTAAAACTATTACCATGTGTAATATGATGAAAAAAAGGTAACACTTTACAATAAGGTCCCATTGTCTAATGTTACTTAATGCATTAACCAGCAATAATGAGCAATACATTTGTTACAGTATAAATCTTTGTTAACATTAGTTCATAAAAATAAATTGGCTCATTGTTAGTTCACGTTAGCTCAGGTTCACTAAATAAACCAACCTGATCTCAAGAGAAAGCACAACTATTTTATGAGCAATTTTGCATGAATTCAGGTATTCATGTGGAAACATACCATTTTTAGGTGAAAAAAAAACAGTGTAAGAAGACTGCACAAAAACCATGTTTTTACCGAAAAAGCACCCTGTATTTTGTACGATTTGTTTATATTAGTCAGTGACAAATTTACACTTTGATTAGTTTTCTCAAGCATGTTGCCAAATCGCATGCTTTCAACATACTTTGTCTGTCAAAAAATAATAAATACTTGAATGAATGAATGAATGAATGAATGAATGAATGAATGAATGAATGAATGAATGTAAATAAAAAGATGCATTTTCAGTAGAGAAAACATGAAAATATACAGTTACAATATTTTTTCATTTAATTTTTTTCGAGTTAGCTTTGCATCAAATACAATGTCATTTTCGGTAATCGAGATCTGGCATTTTTTCTGCTTCTTCACGAAATCACACAGGCCAACAGACGAATGAGAATGCACAACAATAACAATGATTTGTAGCAATAGATTGCAGGCGCCAAAGCTTTTGTGGATCCGCTTACCTGAAAAACACAGATTTACAAAAAATGACCATTGCTTGGCAAATAAATAATTTTGACACGTGCATATGTACACACATATTCCCAACATTTTATCATGCAAGCCTTATTACGCCTCAAATGACAAAGGAATGCATAATAATGCTCATATTTATCCAGTCCCTGAATTCATTCACTCGTATGTCTTGGGTATGAAGAGCATTTGCAGCTTTAATGGACTGATATGGTAATCGCTGATCCCCATACTGTTACTGAATGACTCCATCACTGTACCATAGTACCACAAGTCTGTAAAACACGGAGCTTTAATTCCTAGCTGAATGCTGGATCAAGTGTAGAGCTGTAGAGCAACTGCAGCTTGTAATTTTAATTTTAAATGTTCTGAATGCAGAATGAGTCTTCCTAAAGTCAAGTGAAAAGTTGCATTAAGTGAAAAGTTTCGTTAAATGAAAAGCTGCGGAGGTGCTAATGAACGCTTGGAAACTCTCACACCAATTAGGAAACACACCCATGTTGCTTCATCCAGAGTTTGCAAGTCACAGATGGCAAGAAAAAACACCGAGCAGTCAGCAATAATGCCCAATATGCACGCTCTCCGGCGGATAGCAGCGATCTGCAGCTCATTTTAAAAGCTGAACGTACTCACAAGTGCAATCATGCATGGCTAATGGATGTCATGCCAGCGCCGGTTTGATGCAAAAAGGTAAGCACATGTATATTCAAGATGTTTGTGGATCACTAAAATCTGTTGACGCTAACATCATTTTCACGCCATGTTTGAATGCACAAACTCTTAAGTCAATAAGTCACCTGTCTTAGGAGCTCCACCAGGGACTGATTTGAATAAAGCATATCATTAAAAAAATCTAATTTAATTGCAGAGCTCTAGGATCAGCCGAGTGCATTCCCTAAGTGACTCATACCAAGGCCTCGTGTTTGTTTGTCATCGCCCACAAATGCATATTAAACAGCATTTAGTCTCACAGTGGAATAATGGCAGCAAGTGTGAAAGGAAATAATTATATACACATTTATTTATTATTTGTATGTATGTATGTATTTATGATTTCCTCCGATTGGATGATGATTGATTGATTGGATGTATATATTGATGTGTTAAATGACAAACCCGCATTATAAAAACAAATATTTTCAACACTAAGTTGTTTTTTTACTTCAAAAGTATGCCCTTTCAATAATTATATATATATATATTATATACCCTAAACAAAATTATAAAATGCAACACTTTTGTTTTTGCCCCATTTTTCATGAGCTGAACTCAAAGAAGAATCTAAGAATATTTCTATGTACACAAAAGGCCTATTGCTCTCAAATATTGTTCACAAATCGGTTTAAGTGAGCCGGATATCCACTCACAGAAAGTGAAAGTGAAAGTGAGTGACATGTGGCCAAGTATGGTGACCCATATTAGAAATTAGTGCTCTGCATTTATCCCATCCTAAGTGCACACACCCACACACAATGGAACAAACACTCGTGAACACACACCCGGAGCAGTGGGCAGTTCGGTGCCTTGCTAAAGGGCACCTCAGTCGTGGTTTGAAGGTGGAAGAGAGCGCTGTACCTTCACTCCCCCCACCTACAATCCCTGAAGGTACAAGACTCGAACCCGCAACCTTTGGGCTACGAGTCCGACTCTGGAATTCCCCCAGGTGTGGCATATCAAGATGCTGATTAGACAGCATGATTATTGCACAGGTGTGCCTTAGGCTGGCCACAATAAAAGGCCACTCTAAAATGTGCAGTTTTACTTCACATAGAGTTGATCAGGTTGTTGATTGTGGTCTGTGGGATGTTGGTCCACTCCTCTTCAATGGCTGTGTGAAGTTGCTGGATATTGGCAGGAACTGGAACACGCTGTCGTATACGCCGATCCAGAGCATCCCAAACATGCTCAATGGGTGACATGTCCGGTGAGTATGCTGGCCATGCAAGAACTGGGATGTTTTCAGCTTCCAGGAATTGTGTACAGATCCTTGCAACATGGGGCCGTGCATTATCATGCTGCAACATGAGGTGATGGTCGTGGATGAATGGCACAACAATGGGCCTCAGGATCTCGTCACGGTATCTCTGTGCATTCAAAATGCCATCAATAAAATGCACCTGTGTTCGTTGTCCATAAAATACGCCTGCCCATACCATAACCCCACCGCCACCATGGGCCACTCGATCCACAACGTTGACATCAGCAAACCGCTCACCCACACGACACCATACACGCTGTCTGCCATCTGCCCTGTACAGTGAAAACCCGGGATTCATCCGTGAAGAGAACACCTCTCCAAAGTGCCAGACGCCATCGAATGTGAGCATTTGCCCACTCAAGTCGGTTACGACGATGAACTGCAGTCAGGTCGAGACCCCGATGAGGACGACGAGCATGCAGATGAGCATACCTTAGATGGTTTCTGACAGTTTGTGCAGAAAATCTTTGGTTATGCAAACCGATTGTTGCAACAACTGTCCGGGTGGCTGGTCTCAGACAATATTGGAGGTGAAGATGCTGGATGTGGAGGTCCTTGGCTGGTGTGGTTACACATGGTCTGCGTTTGTGAGGCCGGTTGGATATACTGCCAAATTATCTGAAACGCCTTTAGAGACGGCTTATGATAGAGAAATTAACATTCAATTCACGGGCAAAAGCTCTGGTGGAAATTCCTGCAGTCAGCATGCCAATTGCACGCTCCGTCAAAACTTGCGGCATCCGTGGCATTGTGCTGTGTGATAAAACTGCACCATTTTAGAGTGGCCGTTATGTGGCCAGCCTAGGGCACACCTGTGCAATAATCATGCTGACTAATCAGCATCTTGATATGCCACACATGTGAGGTGGATGGATTATCTCGGCAAAGGAGAAGTAAAAGGAGAAGGCTCCTAACACAATTTAGACAGATTTGTGAACAATATTTTAGAGAAATAGTCCTTTTGTGTACATGGAAAAATGGGGGCGCAAAAAACAAAAGTGTTGCCATATAATTTTTTCAGTGTAATACAGTATATAATTGAAATGTAAATACAAATAAATTATAAATTAAAATATCAATTAAAATAACAAAAATAAAAAATAATAAAAAATGCACAGCAAAAATTACTTAAACGTAATCCAATAAAAAAACACTAATAACGAGAAAAAATATTAAATTACACATATAATTCAGTGTCACTTGTTTGTTTTTTTTCTGAAATGTTCTCACAATTTCTGAGTAATAATTGTTTCTGCATCACACACACACACACTGTGAATTGTTCTATGAAATTGTGAAATTGTGACTTATATTAATATATCTACTGACAAAACGCTATTTTCTATCCCCTAACCATAAACCTACCCCTTACAGAAAACCTGTTTGAATTCTTACACTTTCAGATAAACATAATTTACCATTTTTTATAATTTTTTTCCCTCGTGGGGACCACAGTATCTTTTTTCTTTTTTTTTCAGTTAAAACATTAATAATGTTACAATCAAATTTGTGCTACTAGTTGATTCTTTAGCGCTTGTCTTACGTATAATACATTTTTATTTTACTGCAGGGAATCTCACAGTTGTGTGATTGCGCTGGATGGAGTTCAGCAAACTCACTGTACAGCATGAGGTAGTTCACACTTTAGCTTTCTCTCATTCTCAGTCAGCCGTCCTGTTCTGACATGTTAAAGCAGCATCCTAATGATGTGTGTTCCAGTGGACTTCTGGAGCAGCAGACGAGCACAAACAGAATAGAAGCAGGTATGAAATACTGCAGCAGTATTCATCAGCGCTCGCCTGAGAGGTTGTCCATCAAACTGATTGCACACTGAAATAAAGGCCTGTCCTCACAGCGACGGTGTCGTCTGTCATCAGCAGGCCGTGGAAGATGAAGCTCTACCTGTTTGGGTGATGTATGACCAAAACAACACACTCACATTAAAGCAGCCCCGAAGAAACCAGTGAAAAAAGCAAAAAATATCCCACTGATTGGTTTCGCTTTCTACATCAGATGTCTGGATTGATTCTGGTCTGATCAAACCCTCCACTATCACGAGCTGAAACTGGACGCTGTGTGAAGCGTATGAAGCTGATGTCGGGTTGGTTTTGTTGAGTGTGTCGTTGGTAACAACAGGACGTTAAGTGAAGTAACCAGCTGAAAAACTGTCATGTGGAAATGACTTCATCAGAGCAAATGGTCCTGAGAGAAGTGCTTCATACATGATCATTGACTTCAAATGTCCTGCTGAAGACATACTGTATGTGTGTTGAATGTTAGTCAGTGTGTCTGGTGCATCTGAGAGAGACATGCTGGCCTTTTCAGAGACAGTTTTAACAAACCGCATCATTTATTATTACTATTATTATTATAACAACAGGGCTTTTTTGTTGTTGTTTTATTCAAACACTTGAATGACATGAACAAAAAAAAAGTATTCCTCAGTAGGGTCCCAAGAGGTTAAAGAAAGCTATTTTAAAAACATTTGGTGTAGGATTTTACATTTAAACGTTTTTTTTTTCCCCACAAAGAAATGACAACTATAACACATTTAATTAAACTGAAAATAGTATTTTTTTTCATGCGCCAAGAACTTTTGCTCCTTTCAATCAATCAATCAATAAATAAGTAAATAAACTGCAGATTGTCTGTGAATATAGGTTTGCACAATACTGTATTTTGCTCAGAATACTCTTACGGTAGTGCATGATGTGACAATGAATACATTTAGACATTTTCATCACATAACCAGCTCCATATGAGTGTCTTATTAATGTGTTATTTTCAAACATGACAGAATAGTAACCTTTTACAGCCACTCACTGGATGTTTCATTTCTGATATTGCAAGAAACAATGTAATAAAACATTGCCAGAGTTACATTTAACTCTTTCTGAGAAAATTAAACATGCTGTTTACCAAAAGACACTGGATTGTTTTTGTTTTGTTTGTATTTATATATGCATATATTCCGACAATATCTCGATGTACCCTGTAAAGTGGACATTTGGGCTTCAATTCAATGCTCAAAGCTCTCATGCATGTTCACAGCATTGCCAAATATGCATACAAATCCATTTGTCCAGAGAGCATGCATGCTGGAAATATTAGAAATGTTTTTGTGGAAGGATTACAGCAGCGAGTCATATGGAGCTGTATTTCATCACACTGCTCATGCAGCGCCTGTAATAGCTTGTTATACACCACAGCACTGAACGAGCTCCATTACATCTGCATTAAGGAATTACATCTATGTCTGAGAGGGAAAATGCTAATGCTATTACGGTGCCATTGATGGCTTAGATTCATCAGGGCTTTTAGCGTTTGAGAAATGTCTGTCTCGATAATGTCAATGACATCATCAATTGCTGCACAAAATCCTTCAATCAGTTACATTCATTGTTATTATATGTTCACTATGAAGCAGACTCTGGTTCTGATCGGATGAGAGCGTTTGAAGCGCTGTAAATGTCAGTCTGCTCACATCTGTGATGCTCGTTCTACATTAATGAGCAAAGCTGCTGTTTCTTGGCCATCTTAAACAGCTACGGTTAAGTTAATGAACTGTATTACCTGTTAATTACAAGTATTAATAGTATTACATTTTTACTATTTTTTGAACATTATCATCTTTAACATATTCCTGTTGCTACTGCTTTATTAAAGTAGTGTTAAAGTGATTTTATCACAGGTTAAGTGTGTTCCTCAGTCTGATGCTGCAGAGCATCTAAATCAGAAATATACTCTCTGTTTGTTTGGTCTTCTTATTTATGTATTTATTTATTTATTCACTACGCATATTTTATTGGCAAAATGGCATCAGGTAACAATTAAATTGACCAGTTTATGTTGTCAAACTAGCAATTTACACTAAAGCTGAAGTGTGTTATGTGTGTAACAATAGTCACCAAACCAACTGTAAAATCAATGTTTTCAAACAGGTTTCCTAGAAACACTCCCCTTGTCTGTCATTGGTCAGACAAACAGATAGCCTTTCTACTAACAAATGAAGTTGTTGTCAATGTCTGCAGTTTTCAGAGGATTTGACCTGTGACTGGTTTATTCACAGTGACTCAGCATGTTAAAGTGGGATATGAGAAGGTATTTTAATATATAAAAACTAAACACATCATCTTTAATTGGTTTCAGTTGAGATAATTCTCCTTCAGTGTGGTAACTCCCATGTTCATTAGCACCTTAGACCAGCTTGTTGTTTTACATTGTGCTCAAGCATATTTTTGGTTTTCTCATTTTCATCATGATTGCGTCTTCCAGCTCCTCCTATCAGAGCTGCTCTGTCTGAGAGAGTTCAGTACGGTCTGTTTGAAGTAGGTCAGGCCTGCCTTTCTAATGATGGTTCGGTCTGCTGACCTCATGGCCCGTCTGTCTGCCCTGCCCCATAATAACCTCAATTGCCTGGTGACACGATGACATACGAGGCCGTTAGAGCTGCAGTCAAATCAGTGGTGTATGTAGATGTGTGTGTGTATGGTGTGTGTGTGTGTGTGGTGTGTGTGTGTGTGGTGTGTGTGGTGACTGAATCAAGCAGTGTCTTCACATGCAGGAAGAGACAGGTTTCCGTATTGGGAGCAGCACAGATGGTTTCCTACAGAGCAAGTGGGAAAGTGTCACGTAGGGTTAAATTCCAGAGATGCTGTGCCATGAAAGTCAGTAAGGATTCATTTTTCTTTAATTTTAGGCGCCAGAGATGCCACTAAACGGAAATGATTTAGTCAGAATTAAGGGGGTCGCAAGGACCAGGTACGAAACGCGGTTAGATTATTTGTAATTTATAACATCGTCAAGACACCCACCGACCGCCTCTCTCTCACTAGTGCCCTACCTTTAACCCACTACCTTTTCAATTGCCTGTAGGAAAAGAGTTCTATGATCTGTCCATACTCGCATGACCACAATCTATGACAAGCCTTTCAATAACATATTGCTATGGCTACAAAGGAAACCATATGGTCTCGAGTGTTGGATGTAGATTATTTCCCATGGGAACATATAGATGATCGCAGGTAACTCAAACGAATCTACTACGAAGATCCCCTGGGCGAGTTCAAGATCTCATCACGACGCCGCCTGTGGGAAACAGCCATGCTTCAAGCAAACCTCACAAGAGGCTCCCATGTCGGCTTCAGACGTACGCTTCATTTAGCGTGTTGCTCATCTCCCTTAATTCAACCACCGACCGACCTTAGGTGACCCAGACCGTGGCAAATTCTGGCTGCTTCATGTTATCTGATTATTAGAAAACCACCCGACTATGGATTTACACTCTTCCGTACCTGGAGGACAATCTGGAGAAGTGTTACTGCCAAAAAATATGCCATTTCAAGAATCACATCTGCATGTACTTCTCTGTCTGACAACCGAACTACATTACAGACATACACAACAAAAACACTGATGAACAGCGCTGGTGGAGCTACTTTGAAACTAATAAATCATACAATAAATACAAATATGATGCTACAAAACACCAATTTATTCAGTTCATCTACCAATTTGCCAATTTATCCATATGTTTTATTTCAGAGTCAAAAAAATTCTGATAAACGTTTAGCGTTTAACTAATTATTGCACCAAGACAGGGGTTCAAATGAATCGGCTGATTGTGTATTTAATCAGTGAGTTATTTCCATACTGTGCAGACAAACCATTTCACTAAAATTAGTCAGACATCCCAATGAAACCTATGAGAGAGAGCACAGATTGATTAGCTAGTCTTAGGGCGCTTTCACACCTGTAGATCGATTGCTTTGTTCCGAAACGGGATTAAAATTATTACAATGTTGCTCTTTATTCTTGGTGCAGTTCGCTTTCACAAGGCAAAGTTTCTAAAAGGACCAACTTTTTAAGTACAAGTCACGTTTGCACGAGTAAACTTTTCTCATGGTCAAGTTCACGGCATTTATTGTTCCCGGGATTCCACTTAGCTGTCACGGCTGTCATCTGTCAGGATGGAACGACAACAGCTTTTTTTTTGTAGCTGTCCTTGTATTAATTTATCATTTTGAGCAGGATTCATCGGGAAAACATTTTACCCTGCCCCTACCATCGGCCGAGAGCACCTGAAGACACAGGCATTTCTCACCAATTAGAAAAGTGTGTTGATTTCTAGTTGACGGGCGAGCGCTGCTCACCCACGCCATTCAACGTCCTATGTAGGACGTCTAAGCAACCAACAACTGTGCCACAAGACAACAAAGCTAATGTTTTTCACGGAACTTACGTAATTACCCATTATACTTTGTGATATAGCCTGGTTCGTTGGTCCGTTAGATCGGATTGCTTTCTCACTACAACCGAACCACTCCAGAGTTAGTTTTCAATCGAGCCGAGACCACCTCGTACAGGCGATCTCGGACTGATTGTTTTGGGGCGGATCTGGGCACGATTGCCGTGTTCACATATGCCCAAATGAACCGAGCTAAGGGGGGAAACGAGCCAGGCTCCGAAACAACCAGCCAGGTGTGAAAGCACCTTCCATAGTGCACCTAGTTGCACTCCATGTGTTGGATATGGTTCGTAGCAGATCCCCTGCCCCTGGTCCACGCAAAGACTGGCGGACCAAACCTCAGACGCAAGTTCCACGTGCCGTAACGCTAAGCCTGAGAGAGGAAACTAAAAAAATCTCGTCTCCCAATGTACAGTCACATAGACGACATTTGCCCTAAAAATGTCTTGCATCATCTAAAATTAAGCCAATTTAATGGTTTGAAGATTATTCTATTTCCATTTTCATCTGTTTTGTGCAGAGACGCTGCTATTCTCCCTTCAGTCACAGACAAATAATTAGGTTAACGACCCTGTTTCACCGAGATGATGCAATTAGGCGAAAAACTCCAGAACGCAGCTGACCTCCAGCGTTTCTCAGGCATAATCAACTTGACAGAGGAGAGACACATATACACACACAGATACACACACAACACTCAAACACACATGCAAAAAGGGATGGGTGTCAAATATAGGGTATCTTATGATTGAATCGAAGTGTTTTCAGGGATAAAGCAACCAGACAGACAAAGTAAAAATCACCACATTAGCAAGAAGAATATAGAGAAAAAAAGGATCAAATTTGCCAACCTGTTATTATTTCGAGAGGTTTATATGAACTAGTGGTCACTGTATTAAAATCAAGCAATAGCAACTATGTCATCTTTTCTGTGCAACTTAGGTTGTCTTTTACACAAAACTCACACAGTTTGCATTACACAATAATATTAGCATCTATTGAATGCAAGCACTCAGTGAATTTCATTTTGCACATTTTCCATTGATCATATCAGCATTTATTCATCAAATCATGTAGAAGAATGTTACAAATCCAGATTGAATGTTGGCAAATGTATTTTCAGCATTGTAAGGAGAGATTCCTTTGGCTGGATCACAGTGTTGGAGTGACGATGTGCCAATAAAGTACACCAGATTGCAAGAGTCTGCCGCATCCTCTGCATCCTAACATTCAGAAACAA
Organism: Sinocyclocheilus anophthalmus; assembly: GCA_018155175.1. Lineage (NCBI taxonomy): Eukaryota > Metazoa > Chordata > Actinopteri > Cypriniformes > Cyprinidae > Sinocyclocheilus > Sinocyclocheilus anophthalmus. The sequence continues at coordinate 77,189 of JADLZN010003324.1, forward strand.
CCCGCAATATCACAAGCTCCACCACGCCAGCTGCGCTCAGCACAGATTTTCTGGGCACAGTTACACAGTTTGGTGAATCAGGCACTAAAAAACTGCAGACAGTGCATGCAAATAAACACCAGCTGTCAGCAGGTAAGGGTTTTGTTCCACTGAGCATAGAGAGAAATCCACAGATGACAATGAGCTGTGCGTTTGAACATCACTTCTGTCTTTGTCATATGCACAAATGGGAATATGCATGCACTATAATTCTGTAGGCTGTCTAAAGCTCTCCTGGGCAGTTTCTATCTCTGGTAGACATCCTTCTAATGCCTGGTTCTAATAGCAGACCTCTGGTCACGCATCCACGGCTGCCGAGAACTTGGAGGAAAGCTTGTGAAGCGATCGAAAGAATGCATTTACACATCCGTTCTCCATTCCAGACCTTACATGAGCTTACGGGAGGAATCCATCAGAATGGCTGAATGTTTATCCTTTTCCTGCAAACTTCACTGTGTCAGATGTGTATTTCACTCAAATTTTCATCCCATCGAAACGCACGAGTGCCCACGAGTCCGCCTTTATTTTCACAGTCTCTCGTCTCAATGTCCCGGAGCAACTGAAATCACTAACATATCACAGTCCTGATCCCTCCAAAAAACTGCAATCCTCTCTGCAGAAGACAAAAAGGATGCGAGGCGCCGAGCGCAGCGCTCCAGACGATCCCTCAGAAGAGCAGATGTGGGTGGATGGGACTGACATGCAATGCAGCTCTCAGAAAGCAGGCAGAGAATCATCAGCAGTGTGTGTGTGTTGTTTGACTCGGGCAGACAGACAGAGCTTGAGCCGGCAGCGAGACACACACAGCACACACCGCCGCTGGACGAGTCTGTCTGAGGATGGAGGTTTTGCTGGTTTGGAGGGAATGAGTTGTGTTTTTTTCTTTCTTTCGTTCTCTCACTCACACATGCAGAGCTCAGGGATGAAACAGCATTTGAAACTGAAGCAGGCTTCACAGTCCCGTGTCTCTCGGTCTCTCACTGGTCACATGCGGGATGCTATTCCACCGACTCTAGCTGGATGGCAGCAGCATCCGCCTGTAGGAGACGACAGAGTCCCGTCTGAAAGCTTTGTCTCAGATGACGAGAGACACAAATATCACAGCATGCAGGAATTTGATGATATTCACATCTAACTGAATAAAATTCAATGAACCCCCTCATTTCAGATCTGATGCATGTCTTGTGAACTCCAAAACACGGATTTGTAAATGCTTGTATATTGGTTGCATTTTTAAAAGCTTCAGTTTGGGTTAATTCAGGTTTATTGCTGTTTCCGTTGGGCTTAGAAACAACTTTCACTACACTGTGTGAATAATACAAAGTGGATTTCTGTGCATTAATTCCTGCTACGGGACAGAGTTGAGATGTTGATAGGTTATGAATGTCTCTCACGTTCTGTGGAGCGAATCCTCCGCCAGCGAGACTCCTGCAGTTTGTTGTGTCTGACTGGCGTGTGATGATGTAACCATGTGTCATTTCAGGCCGTGGCAGATAATCAGACACATTCGACTGGCAGAAACGCAGCCTTAATCAGAAATTCACCTTAGAAGAATAATCATTTCATATTTACAAGCAACAAATGTGTTGCCTAAAGGAAGAGTTCAACAAAAAAGTCAAAGTTCTGTTATTACTCATCCTCGTGATTTCACAAAGCTGCATGCTCATATTTTTTTCTCATGGAGCACACAGTTGAAAAGATGTGGTATTCTTTGAAGAATCGTTACATGGCTCTTGCTATAAAACACCAGTTCATAATACCATTGCCAAACGCCAACGAGAGAAAATCATCCGAAATCTATTTGACTCATGCTCCATATTGCACTTAGTACACTTAAAAAGAACACTAATTATGGAAATAATATACTTGAGAAAATACTTACAGTGGGGCAAAACACAAAAGTATTTAGTAAGCCACCAATGTGCAAGTTCTCCCACTTAAAAAGATGAGAAGGCCTGTAATTTTCATATAGGTATTACCTAACTATGAGAGGACAAACTGAGAAAAATCCAGAAATCACATGTAGGGATTTTTTTAAAGAATTAATTGGTAAATTCCTCGGTAAAAATAAGTATTTGGTCACCTACAAACAAGCAAGATTTCTGGCTCTAACAGACCTGTAACTTCTTCTTTAAGAAACTCCTCTGTCCTTCACTCGTTACCTGTATTAATGGCATCTGTTGAACTTAGTTCTCAGTATAAAAGACACCTGTCCACAACCTCAACAGTCACACTCCAAACTCCACCATAGACAAGACCAAAGAGCTGTCAAAGGACAACAGAAAAAAAATTGTAGACCTGCACCAGGCTGGAAAGACAGAATCTGCAATAGGTAAGCAGCTTGGAGTGAAAAAATCAACTGTGGGAGCAATTATTAGAAAATGGAAGGACATACAAGTCCACTGATAATCTCCATCTCTCTGGGGCTCCATGCAAGATCTCACCACGTGGGGTCAAAATGATCACAAGAACTGTGAGCAAAAATCCCAGAACCATACGGGGGGGACCTAGTGAATGACCTGCTGAGAGCTGGGACCAAAGTAACAAAGGTTACCATCAGAAACACACTGCGCCGCCAGGGACTCAAAATCCTGCAGTGCCAGACGTGTCCCCCCGCTTAAGCCAGTAAATGTCCAGGCCCATCTGAAGTTTGCTAGAGAGGCATTTGGATGATCAGAAGAGGATTGGGAGAATGTCATATGGTGAGATGAAACCAAAATAGAAAAAATAGAAATGGAGTGGCCTAGCCAGTCTCCAGATTTCAACCCCATAGAAAATCTTTGGAGGGTGTTGAAAATCCGTGTTGCCCAGCGACCGCCCCAAAACATTACTGCTCTAGAGGAAATCTGCATGGAGGAATGGACCAAAATACCAGCAACAATGTGTGAAAACCTTGTGAAGACTTACAGAAAACGTTTGACCTCTGTCATTGCCAAACAAAGGGTATATAACAAAGTATTGAGATAATTTTGTTATTGACCAAATACTTATTTCACCATAATTTGCAAATAAATTCTTTAAAAATCCTACAATGTGATTTTTGGATTTTTTTTTCTCATTTTGTCTCACATAGTTGAGGTATACCTATGATGAAAAGTAAAGGCCTCCTCATCTTTAAGTGGGAGAACGTGCACAAATGGTGGCGGACTCTAAATACGTTTTTTCCCCATGTAAGTTGAATTTCAAACTGAAAACAAGAAAATATGAGTAGAGGGCCGGGGTTTTATTTTTAGCGGCTTTCTTCTGGTCTAGCATCATAGCAACCTAACGGAGTACACTTTATTTTAACAGGTCCTTGTACACGGTTTACCTTATAATAAAAATAACTTTCATGAAAGTAACTCTAAACCAACCTCTAACCATATAGTAAGTAAACGTAGTTAATTACTATTATGCAGTTCTTAAACTTCTAATTCCACTATAAACAAGTACAACATTAAAAAGAAAGTGTAACTCTTAACGGTTAAGAGGGGTGTGGTTAAGGATCCAGTATACCATCCGGTTAAACTTCGATATAGGGTTTTCTGAGCGCACAGAGAAAAGCGGCTGTCACGCGGCATCGGAGTACTACCCTAAGCTATTGCAGGCTTATTGCACTATAAACTGGAAATACCCAACAGAAGTTTTTTTAAAAACACACAACGTTACCAAAAACACTCAGTTTGTAACGATCGGCATTTATTGGTAGATGTTGTGAAGGTAAAGCATTTAAATATATTAACTTTAAAGTAATATCAAAATAAGTCACTAGAGGGGACTTAGTAAAATTATAAATCAAGTAATTACACGTGTGATTTCTATGTGAAGTGACGTGTGGGCAAGTATGGTGACCCATACTAGGAATTAGTGCTCGGCATTTAACCCATCCCTAAGGGCCCACACACACACACAAACACACAACCACACACACACACACACACACAACAACATGGATGCAGTGGGGTTCGGTGCCTGCTCAAGGGCACCTCAGTCGTGGTATTGAAGGTGGAAGAGAGCGCTGTACATTCACTCCCCCCCACCTACAATCCCTGCCGGTACGAGACTCGAACCCGCCGCAACCTTTGGGTTACGAGTCCGACTCTAACCATTAGGCCACAACTTCCCAATGATAATCAACACATCAAAATAAGTGTACTTCTTTAAAGCACAACAAAAGATTATTTAAACAGAATGATTAAAAATGTACTTTAAAGTAAAATTTGACAAATTACAGAGTGCACTTTTTAAAGTGTACTAATAAACTCAGTCATGAAAGTGCCTCTCTTTGTGTGTACTTAAGTGGCCTTTTATTTAATTAGTAGCTATTATATTATCTGCAAGAATAATCTTGTGTGAAGAACGAACTAGAATCTTACTCTCCTCTGATGCTTTAAGCTTTGATCAAGCACACATTCACATCCAGAACTCAAAAGGGGTGTTGCATCCATGAACCGGTGTTATTATTATTATTATTATTTTAGAGAATTCCTCACTCTGAGCATTGTGCGACTTCAGAACACTTAAAATATACCACACATGAGTCATGTGGACTGCAGATACTTTTATGGTGCATATTCTGTGCTGTTTGACAGCGAGCCACTGGTCACTATGAAGTGGTCCCTTATTTTATGGCATGAAACTTTGGCTTGAAATGTCAAGAGGCAATAATGACAAAGCTTGTTTTTAGGTACATTTTAGAGTAAAGTATCTTCCTCTCTAACATCTAAAAGGAGCTTTTCCTAGATCAGTTTTCAGGGAGGGGTGTAAAAGTGCCTCTGTTGCAGATGAATGCTATTGGTTTGTGAGTGCAGCTTTACCTCTGAAAAGGTAGCAGTGTTCAGAAGAGGGTTCATGGCATGTCAGCGTGTGTTTGAACACCTGCAGGAAGTCTCACACTGGCAGCAGAGGCACAGGAAGTCAGCTTTTCCATTCCTGACCTGGTCAACAAACACAGCCTCACCCAGAACACCCAGTCGGGAGCGTCCCACACAGCGCTGTTAGTGTGCTCACTTCCCAGGGCGGGACTGGAACCGGACCACAGCGTTATCTCCAAACATTTCCTCGGAAAACTCTGTTTTTGACTGTGATTCGGGGAGAAACCGAGAGCAATATGGAGCCATGTGCTTTTTAAAAACATTTGAATAGGTTTAACATTAGATTATAAGCTCGCAATATAAGCTAATTTGACTAGAAACACCGGAGACTGGAAATGCAAAGCATCCTTCTGATTAATAGTCAGGCGTGACTTCCGCGTTCAGGAAAAACATCTCTACGTTCTTGAATAAGTACACTGTAAATACACCGTAAGTACACATACTGTAAAATAAAGTGTAACCCCCCCCCCCCAAAATGTTTATTTCAGATACTGTCAGAACATCCATATTGTACGTGTCAGTGAATATTCAAACATTCAAAAATGTATGTGGAAACATTATGCATGCATAGTTTTTTACAAACATATTTTTCGAAACATGCCTTTCGTTTTTTTCGTGACACAGAAGTAGCTCTCATATCTCTGCGGTACGTTTGTTAATGTGCATTACTCTTACTTAAAATAGATTGTGTGTCATTTCAAGCCAATCTCGTGATCATAATAGCGTGATTAAAAAACTTAATTTGTTACTCAAATACATAAGGCATTTTTGAATTCAGTTTATCCAGCAGTTAAGCCACAGATAACCTGTTATATATCCAGCTTCAGTCATATGAGTTTTGTCCTCGTACATTTACATTGGCATTACTCATTTAACAGATCTTCTTATCCAAAGCCACTTACAAGCGAGGAATACAATAAGTGATTCATCATAAAGTGGCAAATAACATGAGAAGTGCTAGTAATACAAAGTTTCAGACATGGTTTATATTAGTACAAGCTGCAACAGAGAGCGGTTAAGAAAAAGTGAAAGCACTGAGGAATAACCTTTTCTTTCTTTTTTCAGCAGGTTGCGGTTGAGTGCTGACAGAAAAGATGTTTCAATACGGAGTCCTCCTAAGGTGTTGATGTGAATGGTCTTCATTCTGACAGCATATGAAGACATTCACATTTTAGTCTCTGGTTGATGCTCCCTTAATGCATTGACTTTCACTCGTGCTTCTCTATCAAGTCTTCTGAACTTGGAATTGATTGGCTGTACTTTATCAGAATCTTCAATATTTCAGCATACTCTCATCTCAAAAACATTGCAAGAATTAGAGGTCTTGTTTCCAGTCAAGACTTGGAGAAACTTTTCATGGATTATCACCAGCATGGTGACTATTGTAATGTCTCCTCCCCGGCCGGCCCAAGAAGACCATTAGACAGCTCAGCTCCTCCCGGACGCTGCTGCCGAGATTTCGACTAGAACCAGAAAATCTGAGCATATTACACCAGTCCTCAGGTCCTTACACTGGCTTCCAGTTATATTTAGGATTGATTTTAAAGTACTTTTACTCGTTTATAAATCACTCAATGGCCTAGGACCTAAATATATAGCAGATATGCTCACTGAATATAAACCTAACAGACCACTCAGATCATTAGGATCGAGTCAGTTAGAAATACCAAGGGTTCACACAAAACAAGGGGAATGTGCTTTTAGTTATTATGCCACCCGCAGCTGGAATCAGCTTCCAGAAGAGATCAGATGTGCTAAAACATTAGTCACATTTAAATGCAGACTCAAAACTCATCTGTTTAGCTGTGCATTTATTGAACGAGCACTGTGCGATGTCCAAACGGATTGCACTGTATTTTATGTACCATATAATCATTTTCTAAATCTAAATAAACTTGCATTGCCTTGCCTAGTATTGCAACAGTTCACTCTGGACCACGACTTATTTACTAATGAGATATGAATGAAAGATGAAAAATTAAGAAAAGCGTGATTACAAGAGATAATTTAGTAAGGTTTCTAGGAAGGCCAGAATCAAGCCTGTTTCACATCTTTAAGCCAATCCTTAGATGATCTCTCTGTTTATTTTTTAATAAATAACTCCAGTGCCTGAAATACGAACAGATGCACAGAAATTAAACTGAGGATAATTAAAGTCAAATACTATCATTCTCATCACTGTCCCGCTGTTGCAATATAATCTTTGCGTGTATTTGATGAAAATCTGCATTGGTAAGCTCTTCTCATTCTTATTTATTTATGCATATGCAGTTGAAGGTTATTTTAGTACAGCGAACAATCATTTTGAAAATACTCCTTTGAAGTTTCCCAGCGTCTGCCTTTATTTTTTTCATCTGTTTTGGGGATTTGATGTTACAACCCACTCAAGACAGCTTATACTTGACAGAGTTAAAAGCATTAATGATGATAAATAGGTCTGGTCATTAATAAAATCATCAGCAATTCTCTGTTGGAGATCAACACTGACATACTATCATACGGAAAATGCATTGATGTCATTATTTTTGTGGTGACTATATTAGATATCATCACCAGGCCAAAAGAAACACAAATTAAGATTTTGTCTTAAAACATACGCTGGCCAACAGATTTCACAAGATCTGCTAATATCTGATGTAAAGTAAAAAATAAAGTTGTTTATTTCTGTGGTTCACTGCTCAGGCCAGCCAAAAATAATCAGTTTTTTTTCAACCGCTAGACATAAACAGATGGTAGATACACTATTATGTTGAGCAGGGCCAAGACCAAACACATTCACACATTCAGGAAAGAGGACTGAAGTTTAAAATGAAAAGCTTACCATCAAAAAAAAAAACTCCTGCACTCCAGATCTTCCCCACTTACAAGCTTTTAAACTCTCAGACCTTTAACCGTCTGATGTTTATGGAACCTCTGGAAATTAAATTTTACCAAAGAGGAAAGGGGTGATGCGGCCAGGTTAAATTGGTGTTGATGCACTAATGCCCGTTCCATTAGACGCATTTTAAGCCAGGTTTGCCGGCGAGGGTATTGACTGACAAACCTCTCCGGCCTCTTTTGAGCTTTTTAATGACACGTTGTGTGGTTTTGTTCGGTTGGAGGAAAGTAGGAGGCGTTAGACCAAATCCACAGGGAGGGGATCCTGGGTCCTGGGCATTTACCACCGTGACACTGAGCTTTCAGAGAAACACAAATGAAACAAAACCTACAGCGGCCGTGACCTTTTCCAAAGTCCATCCACGGTCCGCTGCCCACGGCTCCTGAACCCTTCAGAAATGTGGAAGGTCTGAGTTGTGGGGCACGGGCGTGTATCAGGGAACATGTTGACTGAAGTAAGTGGGCTGTGCGGCTCACCCGGCGTCCCCTGCTGGCCTGAGATCAGCTCCGCCGTTCAGCCCGAGTCTCAGAACACAGTTTCATAAGCGTGGATTTCTGGTTCAGTATGTTAGTGCTGGCCTATAAAACAGCTGAGGTTCATTTGTTTCTCACAGTGTTACAGACCGATGGATGTGAGATTCTGTGAGAATGTGTCATTTAATAGAAATTAGGTTGTCATTACATCAAATATCATTTGAACAAATTTGATAATAATCCTCCGTAACACTGGAAAACAAATGAATAACTCCAGTTCACAACTACCCAACCAGTGTTATTTTAAAATCAATAAAATATCAGATATAACAATAAAAAATCAGGTACAGTTTTTGTTAATATTTTATTAATTAGATTTCATTTGAGTTTTTTGTATTTTTTACTACTTTTTGATGTTTTTAAATGTCTATAGTTTATATTATTTTTAACAGTTTTTTTTTAGTACATGAAGATAAACTAAATGAAAACAAGAAATGTTTTTGTTTTAGTTTTAAACAAAAATATGTTTGTTTTGGTTTTAGTTAATTGTAATAACCCTGTTTCCAACCTTACATGCAATTAATTTACATTATGCAAAACATACTGCATGGCAAATCTGACTGATTGTTTCTATTCGCATTAAGGCATTGTAGACATTGACATTATGAGTTTATGTAAATCTGCTTTGAAACTAATAAAATTCGATTGGCTTGCTGTTAGTCACACTGCCTGAACTTTGTCAGAGATTCAAATTGATTACGAACACAAATAAAGGGTCGTCAGTGAGACTGTCACAATAAGCCATCCAAAACTGCTAATTCTCCATTATAAGGAAATATTTTATATTTCCTAAAATTTGTCTCAGATGACAAAAAAACATTCAGTGAGCACAGGCTTTAGTGGTGTGACTAATTTTCTATATGTGGCCTCTGATGTTTAAATCATTTTGTTTTTGCCTTATGTAAGTGTCAACCTCCGCATCCAAATAAAAGAAGACAGACAGAGAAGCGAGAGACGGCAGAAGAAGAAAAAAAGGATGGGGCGAAAAATGGTAATGCCATATTTAAAAAAAAAAAAGAGATGGTGTTGCAGGTTTGCCAGGTTTCCATGGCAACCGCTGCAGACTCAACAAAAGCTGGGTCGATATGGCAAGCGTATGGCACAACATGAGACGTTTACAGAATACAGGAGACCGTCAACACCCAATTATCATGTGTTATTATTATTCACATCACTGATGATGATGTGAATACCATTTATTCTTCATATACTTAAGTTATATAGTTTGACTATGCACTGGGCTGTATGAAGTATATTCATAAATAATTTATACCCCAAAAATCATGTGAATTCATAAAGCTTGCTTAAATAAAGTGAGGGTCAAAAGTGCAAAACCCTGCCGTGAATCTCTGCTTCCTCTCTAATCAAACATTCGGATCTTGAGCTGTAGAGTGACCTGGACTGTGGGGCGGCTGACACACACACACACACACACACACATACACTGTTACCGGAGGGCTTCTTCATCTAAATCATCAAAATATGCTAGCGTTTGTCATCAATTCTGTAGTTGTTTGTTGTTTTGCAAAGTTACATGCATACGCAGCTCCACCTGTGCTCCCCCTCGCATCCGTCTGCACCGCTGACCGTCTGAATGTAATTAGCAGGTATGAAAGCAGCATCTCTGAGCAGGGGGTTTCCCAGCACAGCCCAGCCAGCCCTAATGCATCCTGACATCCGCTCAGAACAATGCAGGCCGGGCCTCACCCTGGGAAACATATGCCAACACCGCTACCATCCAGCCGTTCGTGGGCCGCATGAGGAAAAGGCCCAACATTAATGCAGACAGACTCATGTAGTGCAAAATCAGCTAATGCCCTTTCACCAGACATAATGCCATGTGAGCAGACGGCTTCCTTGGGCTATCTATATAGGTCAGTGCCGAGCGCCCCGTAATCTCGCTTCAGATGAGCTTCCACATTATTGGCTTGGGAGTGTTCCTTAATCAGAAGTGCTGAGATTGCGCCGTTATATTTCTGGGAGGCAATCTTTCAGAGCAGGCACAAAGTCTAATATTTTTAGATTTGCTTTCATGAGATTTGTGGTAAAATTTACATTACAAATCAGCACAGTATTTTTAACCATCAAAGTGTTAATTTTTTTAAAATAATTTATTTAAAACTTTAGGCATCAATTTTAAAAGCTCATTTGCTCTGGGGGGGGGGGGGAAGAGATTGCAGTTAAAATCACTCGTGGACCAACAAGGAAACTCTCCTTTTTTTTCTTTTTTCCCCCTCCATCAACACTGACAAAAAGGTAAAACAAAGACTGACAAATACTTTAATTCTACAACAGATACTTGATACTCCAAAATATGACACAAAAACAGAAGAAAAGGAAAGTGTATTTGTTAATTGATATGGCAATACTAATGCATATGGTCTTGAGGGACTAGATTTGATTTGCATGCAGAGCAGGTATGGACCTCCTACTGCCAATCGATACACTGCTCTGAGCATGCAAGACATGAAGCTGCTGCATGAACAGACATTCAATAATGACGTAGCAGATCTAGACAGTGGAGCTGGGGAGGTGGAGGGTCTCAGAGGAACTCTGATAGTGTTAGGACCAGTTTACAGTAAACCTGTTGAACTATTGGCAGCATCAAGCCCATACTTGATCATCAGCAGTGTGTGAAGCAGATCTTGTCCACCAATATCAAATGCATGAACACTTTTATCCATTAAAATGCTAACACTATTCCAAGAACTGTAAAGATTGAAATATATAGTATAGTTCTTCAACAGTTATGTGTAAGTAGGCTGTCGAGGCTATTTTGTTCACTTTAAACATTGGATGAAGTGATTCTTTCTCTTTAATACAGAGGATGATGGATCATTAATAAATTAATCATGACAAAAAATGATGTCCAATGTATTTTTCTATGAGAAATTATAAGGTTACCTAGCTTAGCTTGTTTAAAATTGCAACTGGCGTCGACCCCAGGAGGTTAATACCGTAGCTTGTTGGATAGTAAGTCACTCACTAAAACTAACACGGCGATAAGCCTGAGTGTGAACTGATGTTAGGCTAATATCTACACTCTAAAAAAAATGGTGCTATATAGCACCTCAAACACCCCGAAGAACCACTGAAGAACCAAAATTGTTTTGTACAGGTTTTATGGCAGTGGTGCTATATAGCACCTTAACCACTCCACAGAACCGCTGAAGAACCTTTTTTTTTTAGAGTGTACTGATGTGTTGGGTTTTGCTCAATATGATGTTAAGTGGCAGATCAGCGGGCTTGCTGAGGTTGAATATCTAAATAAGGGACGTCCTCAGTCCCAGACGAAACCTAAAATACTATGTGGAGGACGCAAAATAATTTAATAATTATATTATAAATACTATAATATAATATACTTTCTATTTCTAGTTCTTTAAGTTTCTTTACATTATTTTCCGTTGAGAGTTTCGTGTTTTGAGTTATGTTTGCCTAACGCCGCATCTCCGAAAAAGTGCTGCCTAAAACTTCAACTGCAGACCACAGCTCCGCTTCGCCAGCCAACGCCCAACCACTGGCTTCCCAATACTGAACCTCCAGCCAATCAGCAACCTCGGGAAACCCCTTTCAGCAACTACAACAAGGGAACCCCCTAAACAAGCGACGCAATTACCTTCAGATTCTAGCTGAACTGGTGCATTTTATATAAATTTTAACCTCATTGAGGAAATCAGTGCGAGGGTTAATTAAGTGATTGATGGTTGTTCAGATCTATGCAATTGCACTTATTGCTGTAAATTTGGGATTTCACATTTTCATTCTCTTAATCTAATTATTTCCTCACTTTCTCTCTTTCTGCAACTTGTGTGAGTGCGTGTGTTTATGTGTTAGATTAGTTTGTCTTAGATTTATCCAATAAAGCCTTTTTTATATTGAAAAGAGAAGTATCTTGTGTTTTGTGCTTACAAGTTAATGTCTTAAACTGCCGATTTTGTTACTGTGCTAATTAATAGTGTTTTCACTATATTTTGGATATTAATATCCATTGCAGAATTGATGTCATACGGCTCGTTCACTGACTCGCTGGCCGTCTCAGTGATCAGCCGTAAAACAGTGATTCTGTCCTAATTCCCTTACATATTAATGGTGGAGTTCCCTTTAAAATCTTAAATGATTCCCTTTGTGCTAAATTGACCTGTTTCCCTTACAGTTATTGGTGGAGAATTGCGGGGCAGATTAACCTAAATTTTGAGCAAAAAGCCAAGTTATTTCATATTTCTATTGCTGCGGATGAAATATGAGAAGCTTCTGTTGAAGACTGGTGTGTGTGTGTTGCGTGTGTGACGTAAGCAGCGCGCGACCGCTTGAATGAATGAATGCGGAGAAGGCTGTAACTCGAGTCCGCCTCTTCATTGTTAAACTGCAGTAAGTGTAACTTCAAGTTAACATCTGAGATCGTACAATAAGGTAGAAATTGAGCCTGTTCCTAATTTTTGTAATGCCTTGTTTTATAGCTGAATTGATTTCATTGCGTGTTCCAGTGTTTTTCAATCGCTATTCTCCCTGAATCTCAGTCACCGTTACCTGAACGGAGCTAAACTGCAGTAGTTAAAAGGGAAATAAGTCGGTGACAAAGAATGGTTTTGAACGTGTTCCTCAATCTATTTATCTAAGCCTTATTATTCATTGTTTGATTTCAATGCGTGTCCCATTGTTATGCCATGCGATTCGATTCCCTGAGTTAAACATTATGTCTGTTCACAAAGTAAATTTAATTTCGCTTAACACTGCGTGTAAGTGAATATTAACTTAGCATCAACAGCGAAGAAACCCTGTTGTGTTTACTTGTCCAGAGAAACTGGCACAGAGATTTAAAGATCTGCTGAGATCGTTATCACTGTTTCCCTTAACTGCAGCGCGAAGCTGCTATTTGAATAAAGTTAAATTTAACTCAGAACGAACTGAGAGTTTAACCGCCACATCGCAAAACCAACCAAAAGCGGTTTTGTTATTTGTACAGTGTTGAAATGTGCCAACATTTAATGTAACATGCTTAACTGTACTTGCAATGTAACTATTCACATGCTAGCACACTAGAGCTGGTTTTGGTTGCCATAGTTACGATGGTGACACGGAAGTCTGAACCTACTTCCGAAGCAACTCTGAACTGCGCACGCGCAGCGCAGCACAGCGATGATATTGTGAACAAACCCCACGGGTGGCTAAGCTAACGAAACAGTTGTTTACATTGAAGTCTATGCTAAAGCCTTAGCCTCAAAGGTTAGCAGTTAGCATTAACATCCAGTGGTTGAATGCAATGTCTGTTTGGGCAACGATAAAGTGATTTAACCCTTTAAACATCTAAACTAATACACCTGTTGGTCTCTTTCTCTCTCTTATTCCTCCCTTTTCTCACTTCTTACCACTTTATCTTATTTTACTAGAAAGGGAAATACTGACTCACAATTATTAATTGTGCCAAATTCAAATTTAATTAAAACATTAAATTTATTTGGAATCATTCAAATTTCCCCCTCAGATCATTTCATATGATCATTATTTCTAGTATTCCCTCTTATGCCTAATCATCTTGGGTACGAATAAGCCTTGAACTTTTAAAGTTTAATAAACTTATTCTACCTAATTGATTTTATTACCTATCAATAAATTCTATTCAGACTTATACTTACTCATTATTTTATTGCGTTTTACCCCTTTTCTTCCTGTGGTTATACACTTAGCCATTATTGTTTTATTTTGATTTCCTTCTTTATTTAATTTCCTTTACTTACTTTGCCCATTTATTACTTTTAATTTTACTTTACTTACCATTCTTTTTCCTCTGGAGATCCTAGCTTGGGAACGACACACCCGAGCCCTAATATGAGACAGTGTTATCCCTCACTACGAGTTCAAATAAATTAGAAAGACAACTTTCTTTCCCTCAAATTTTATTTTTGTTTGATTAGTTGTGCAGCAACTAAGAACAACACTATTCTACTCGTAGTTGAGCATAACAGCATCAGAGCCTGCTAGTGGACACGATCCACTCAGTTTACTGAGTCTCCTTCGCTTTTCTCCTGTTCTCTCCTGCTTTCTTTCCTCTTTACTCTTCACATGCGTAGGGACCTGTAAGAACCATCAATCAATTCTATGTGAATGAAATACATAATCTTGTTGAAAAAGACGAATCATCCGTATGAATTTGATTGTAATCAACCCCTCCTTCGTTCTTCCTAACCTCCCTACATTTGGAAACGCAATCCAAATTTTAGCATCTCATCCAACGCTGAGATCAATTTAATAGAGATAAGTGTTGAACAACTGTCGCCTTCGCAGCCTCCCTGGTGAGCGGCCCAACTGTAAGGTGTACGGTGTCAATCCTGTCAGACTAAGGAAAGAGATATCAACATTATTATTGCATTCTTTTGTCTAAAACAGATATTTAATAATATTGTTTACCTTCTTGATAACCACATTCAATTGAAAAAAAAATTCTCTAAACCGAAAAGGAATTGTTTTTTTTTTATTGAATTGTTTTCACCTTTTTCTCTCTTTTTCCTATTCCTCATTAGAAGTGACGAAGTCTTCGCATCCCTAGTCTACTTAGACACCCCGAGACCAACACAATCATCACCACACTTCACTAGTGGGTCACAGTCACTGATACCACACTTAGTTGTCCCACCACACATAGGCTTCTACTCTACACAGATCTGTGTCAGTCTCTCTTCTCCCCAGCGTGCCAACATGCCGCAGACTGCAGCAGACCCCATTGCCCATGGGGAAGATGCGAACACTTGGCTGAGAGGCATGACAGACAGCCTCACCCCCAAGACATTTGAACTGTTATTATTTTTAATAATAATCCTAATCCTGAGAAGATTCCTGACACAAGATTCAAGCCAGAACAACAACCACGAGGAGCTAGTCAAAATCACCAGCTCCCTAAGCTACGCCTTCACAACCCAGCTGAAACTGAGCGACAAGCACATCACCCACCTTCAAGAGGAGCTGACACGTGCTCAACGCCGCATAGACAAGCTGGAAGTGAAAGTTCAAGATCAACTCAAAGCACCCAACGAGAGGGAGCAGGAAACAACGGAACAAGTTAAGAAGCTCCAAGCAGCCCTGGCAGCAGCGCAGCTCGACCAGCAACATTCAAAGGCTGTCCAGAAAGACCTGGTAAACCGACTCCAGTATGCCGAACAGCTACTAGAGAAAGCCAAGAATCACATCAGAGACAAGAATGCTGAAATCAGTACCTTGAAAGACCACCTTGAAAGGTACAGAACTGAAATGAACAATCTGAACCAACAACTAGACAATACTAACGTTGAGCTCTACATGGTCAGAAAAGAACTCAAAGATGCTTATGAGCTGAAACAAGAGCCAAGAAAAGAGAAGCATCTCTCAGCCTCACCACTGCTGAGCAGAGCAGAGTCCCATAGCCTTACCACTGCTGAGCAGAGCAGAGTCCCATATCCAAGAACCGGCATATGACGAAAGGCGCGAAGGGCCACAACCCAAAACCTCACCTGCCTTCGCCACACAAGCCTTTCCTGCCAACGAAAGAATACCTCCCATCCAAGCAGACCTTGGAGCTGCACATGGGATGACCATCAAAGACCTCAACAAGCTGTCTAAAAACATCAGCAGTTTCAACCCAAACTCTGCAGATGGCCACGACATCCAGGCCTACCTGCATGATATCGAGTTTTATCTGGAAATGAGACCTTGTGTGACTGACAGAGACAGGTTATACCTCCTTAGAGCCACTTCAAGTCCTGAGGTACGAAACTTCCTAGATCGACAGCCCAGTCAAACAAAGTCAAGCTACCAGCTACTTCGTGAGGTCCTGATGAAAGAGTTTACAGACCCTGAGTCTGAACTTGGACTGTTAACTGCTTTGGAGATCAAGCAAGGTCGAAAAGAGGTTCCACAAGCTTACTACAACCGTCTCCGACAAGCCTACTTTGGTGCACATAACGAACCTGACCTTGAAGAGGATGTTAACTTCAAAAGCCTCTTCCTAAGAAACCTACACCCTGGAGTCAGCCATCATCTAGGCGCCATGGCCTGTCCACGCTCCATGACCAACCAACAGTTGCGTGACCTAACACAGAAGGCCTACAACAAGCAGAAGATGGCCTCAAAGAAAAGTAACAAAACATCCACACTCTTGAACTCTGTAACCAAAGACTCAAGCCTTGCACTGGACAAGCACTGGCCCAGTGGCATCACGACACCAGAGTCTTTCATCAAGAGCACAGAGAACGTGACCCCCATGTCCATAACAGCTATCAGCCCTACCGCTGGAAAAATCCATGGGACCAGCCACGCTTCTCAATAAACCCAAAAGATAAGAACAACTGGAAATCTAACCAGACATCCAAAGGTAATCGCCTGACGCATCCAAGAGCAACTCGTGTGAGTAAGCGCCAACAAAACCCACCTCAGCACCACTCAGAAATGCACAGTGCGGAGTATGCACAAGAACAAGACAGCTTACCATCAGAAGACATGCCGAGACAACTGAAAGAGTTCCTTCAAGACAAGCTGAACACGAATGACCACAAAGTTGAGTCATGCTCGCTGTTACCAGCGACAGAACGGAAGGCCGGTGATCACCTGGTACCCAATCAGAGATGACAACAACCTGTTCCACACCCCCCAAACGAGCAGTCTCTCACGGCCACGGTTGCTAAACTCTGTAGGTACCAAAGACATGCACCTCATTCACCCACCGCTCACTAAAACAAACTTTCAGTTAACTCCAACTTCCAAGACCACATTCCTCGTCTGTGCAACAGCAACCAACCAAGCACAGAAGGTCAGAAAGTCTGCCACAACCAGAAGGCATCACAATAGAAATGCAACATAGGAGACAAAGTTGCACCCCAGCTTCACACAGCCATGCCAAACTAGCTCTGACTGTCTGCTAAAGAACTTCCTGCCTTGCTGGACTGACCCCCATTAGATCATGGACACGCCCTCATCCAAGCCAAGGATGCAGAGAGCCCGTCTTCACTGACATACAAGAAAAGGGGGGTGACAACACAGACTGAAACAGATCTGACTACACATACACTACACCATTAACACACGCACAACATTACCTACACCCAGAGGTAACCACATCTACTGATAACACATTCAACTAACATTTTCTTCCCACAAGTAGAATATCCAAATTTTAGCGTAACATAAAGTTACATATGCCCACCATGAAGAAACATGCAGTCATCCTCACAATAGGTAGAACACCTGACGCTAATTTAAGGTACATGACACACTAGCTGCACACGACATCCTAGCTCAACAGTAGTTGTTAGCCATGCTAGGAAAATCCACAGCAGTTTAGTTTTGTTTTGTTCTTCTTTTACCTATCCTGATTCCTTCCTCTCTTTCCTTAGTAGGTGAAACACCTAGACACCCTGCAAGGGTCAAAGGTCTGATATTAGGATTGACTCACCACACCTAATATCCGCCAGTAATTCTAAGCTAATGCACGATAGGTCAATTCGTTTCATTGCAAATGATGTTACTAGAAAATGAACGGTAAACATTTTAAATTAAGACAACCTAGAAGGACCAAACAAATTTATCCGCAAAATTTGATTGACGAATCAACGTACGGAACCAAATTAGAACAATTTCCAGATGGAATTAAAATATATTTCAATTTACTAAACTATTTTGACTAGTTGAACTTTACTACCTGTACCTAAATAACCTGTTGCCTGCACCAGTACAGTAACTGTCATGGAGGTGTCTTGTTGTTTGCTGTGGTTGTCTGCTTCTTCTGCTTTTGTTTCTCCAGCGCTCGCCGATGTCTTCACCTCAACACATCGCCGATCGAAGGGGGATGTGTAGGGTATCAGACCGAATCAGACAAACTAAGATTTGGTCAAAACATGGTTGAAACAAGGAGTCCAAATTCCACAGAGGCCCAAGACAACAGGATGTCATAAATCAGACCCGAGCATTAGCCAGTCTGAAGCAAGGCTAACAAACTATTTCACAGAACAGTTTTCAACATTAACATAAAAGAACACATTGACAAGTCCAAGGTGATTGTCAATTTTGGGGCAAGTTATCAAGAATCATGGTCAAAAGAGATTGCACAGCGGGAACCGCCACATGAGACATGTGATCGTGATCTCAACTCTACGGATTGACTTCCCCCCACCTCACACAGAGACGACTAAACATTCATCAGACATTTTAACCTCTCTGTCTTTTCACAGAAGTAGCCTTACGTCCCAGAGTGCCAAAGAACTCCTTTCCTTGTGACTATGCATCTCATGACACTAAAAGGACCTGACAAATAATATCTTGTATGTAACCTACATGTGACTTATCAGGTCTTAATTATTTATTGTGTATGTATTTTGAATAATTATTGAATAGTTTAAGAATTGCTATTCCTGTTTAGTATGTGTGTGTTTGAATCTTCATGCTTGAAACGTTATTCTAATCACTTCGTTGTCAAATGTAACATATTCTTATTATAGAAATCATGTCCAAATGTATACTCTACCAGAGCGGGAAAAACGCGGATCATGTGAATAATGAGATAACAGTTGATTTATGAATGGGGAGGAGGAATATACAAAACCCCCGAGCAACGACGACATCTAATTGGTCAAAGCACCATTTGGGTTGTGTTAAACAGCCCGGTTTAAATACTAGAAACACTATCAAACTTAGCTTTTTTTTTGTGTCTGACTTTTTGTGTCAATTTTTAGCTTTTTGTGTCTAGCTTTTATCCATGCGGCTTTTAGCTTTTCACTTCTTGTCATGCTTCTTTAGTTTTGAGCGTGCTCTGTCTTACACGCCAGCTCTTCCAAAACCATGAGGAGAAACGCCACCTGTTCTCATCAAACTTTACATCTATTTCTATTTCTTTAGTTTGTTTTATTTTCCGTTGAGAGTTTCGTGTTTTGAGTTAAGTTTGCCTAACGCCGCATCTCCGAAAAGTGCTGTCTAAACTTCAACCCCTTTTTATTAAGGACGTAGCCTATCTGATCACTTCTGTATTTTCTTTGACATATTGATCTCTGTTACCACTGAATCTAGATCGGTCTCAGTCAGAAAGAGATGCATTAACGAAAACACTAGTGTGCTATTTATGGAGGCTATATCTTTAACACCAAGCATTTTGCAGACTCTGTTGATCTTCTCCTTGATTCCTTTAACTCAAAAGTTAAGAATGTTATTGATGACATTGCTCCTTTGAAAGTCAGCAGGAAGACTGGCAGACAGAAATCAGCTTGGAGAAAATCAACAGCAGTTCAGAGTATGAAAAGACAATGCAGAAAGCTGAGCGGATGTGGCGGAAGACTAAACTTGAAATACACTATAGCATATATAAAGACAGCCTTCGTGCTTTCAATGTGGAACTAGGCAAAGCTAGACAGTCATTCTTCTCAAACCTTATAAACAGTAACTTAAACAACACTCGCACTCTTTTTGCTACTGTTGAGAGACTGACAAACCCCCCAAATCAGATTGCCAGTGAAATGCTCTCCGACAGCAAATGCAATGAGTTTGCTTCCTTCTTTTCTGAGAAGATCATTAATATCAGAAAGGCGATTAGCACATCCTCAAGTTTTGCAGAGGTCAGACAGATTCGACCGCAACTTCAAAAAGAAGTTACTATGTCTGCTTTTGAAGAAATTGCTAGCAAAATTTTGGAAGAAATAGTACAGCACATTAAATAGTCAACCTGCTATCTTGACACACTTCAAACATCTTATTTCAAAAGGGTGCTTAACTGTTTGGAAACAAATCTCTTAGAAGTGGTGAACGCCTCACTCCTTTCTGGGACTTTTCAAAACTCCCTGAAAACTGCAGTTGTTAAACCCCTTCTGAAAAAGAGAAATCTTGATAAAAACCATATTGAGCAACTATAGACCAATATCAATTCTTCCTTTTATAGGCAAGATTATTGTAAAGGTAGTCTTTAATCAGCTTAACAAATACTTAAACTCAAATGGATAACTGGACAATTTTCAATCTGGTTTCCGACCGCATCACAGCACAGAGACAGCACTCATTAAGATAATAAATGATATTCGCTTAAATTCTGAATCTGGCAAAATATCAGTGCTGGTACTACTAGATCTCAGTGCTGCGTTTGATACTGTCGATCATAACATACTATTAGAGAGACTGGAAAACTTGGTTGGGCTTTCTGGCATGGTAATTAAATGGTTCAGGTCATACTTAGAAGGGAGAGGTTATTATGTGAGTATAGGAGAGCATAAGTCTAAGTGGACGTCCATGACATGCGGAGTCCCACAAGGCTCAATTCTTGCACCGCTCTTGTTTAGCCTGTATATGCTCCCACTAAGTCAAGTAATGAGAAAGAACCAAATCGCCTATCACAGCTATGCAGATGATACCCAGATTTACCTAGCCTTATCTCCAAATGACTACAGCCCCATTGACTCCCTCTGCCAATGCATTGATGAAATTAACAGTTGGATGTGCGAGAACTTTCTTCAGTTAAACAAAGAAAAAACCGAAGTCATTGCATTTGGAAACAAAGATGAAGTTCTCAAGGTGAATGCATACCTTGACTCTAGGGGTCTAACAACTAAAAATCAAGTCAGGAATCTTGGTGTGATTCTGGAGATAGAACTTAGTTTCAGTAGTCATGTCAAAGCAATAACCAAATCAGCATATTATCATCTCAAAAACATTGCAAAAATTAGATGTTTTGTTTCCAGTCAAGAACTGGAGAAACTTGTTCATGCCTTTATCACCAGCAGGGTGGACTATTGTAATGGTCTCCTCACCGGCCTTCCCAAGAAGACCATTAGACAGCTGCAGCTCATCCAGAACGCTGCTGATAGAATTCTGACTAGAACCAGAAAATCTGAGCATATTACACCAGTCCTCAGGTCCTTACACTGGCTTCCAGTTATATTTAGGATTGATTTTAAAGTACTTTTACTCGTTTATAAATCACTCAATGGCCTAGGACCTAAATATATAGCAGATATGCTCACTGAATATAAACCTAACAGACCACTCAGATCATTAGGATCGAGTCAGTTAGAAATACCAAGGGTTCACACAAAACAATGGGAATGTGCTTTTAGTTATTATGCACCCGCACTGTAATCAGCTCCAGAAGTGGATCAGGATGTGTAAAAATTAGTCACATTTAAATGCAGACTCAAAACTCATCTGTTTAGCTGTGCATTTATTGAATGAGCACTGTGCGATGTCCGAACTGATTGCACTATATTATATGTATAATCGTTTTCTTAAATTTCTTTTAATCTCGTAATCAATTTTTTTTTTTTCTTTTTTTTTATAATTTTTCAAAGTTTTTAAATTCCTTGTTTTATTTTTTTTTATTATTATTTTACTTTCTTTTATGTAAAGCACTTTGAATTACCATTGTGTATGAAATGTGCTATACAAATAAACTTGCCTTGCCTTGCCTTGCCTAATAGTGTTTTCACTATATTTTGGATATAAATATCCATTGCAGAATTGATGTCATACGGCTCGTTCACTGACTCTCTGGCCGTCTCAGTGATCAGCCGTAAACAGTGATTCTGTCCTAATTCCCTTACATATTAATGGTGGAGTTCCCTTTAAAATCTTAAATGATTCCCTTTGAGCTAAATTGACCTGTTTCCCTTACATGGTCAATACTTATTTTACCCGCTGTATAAACACGGTCTCCATGCTATGTACACATGCTGTGTACACATCTATCCTTACAAGTACAATTTTGGCTGGGTTTTTTGTGTCCCCTTAAAAAATTGATCTTGAGAAATTTTATGTTTACTGCCCCCCCCCTCCCCCTGTACTGTTAGATGAAAGTTACGCCCATGTAGCTAACAGCACATTATCCCTTAAATATTGTACATTTCTGCTATTTAACCGTATGATCATTTTATGCCCAATCTGTATCCAATAAGTAATTTCGTCCACAGCCTCTAAACCCATAAGACTTGTGTTCCTTCATGCCATCTCCTTGAGGCAAGGGCAGACATGTGGGCAGTGAAAGATCTGGACGATAGAGAGACCCCTGACTCTAACCCTCTGCTCTAAGCACTCATGTGGCAGGACACTGTCCTCTTAACAAGTTCCAGGGGGACACAAGGGTCCTGCCACTGCTGCCACAGCGTCCTAACAGCGAAGAGACAAACAGCGACAGGTCAGCCAGGTTTTAAAGCTGTCTGACGGCTGGGCACATGTGCTGTCATCCACCAGAGGGTCACAACACTGTCTGTGGACTGATTTTCTTTATTATGTGCTGAATTAAGCCCATGTCACCAGCTAATTAATGTCTCTTCTCAATGTGAATGATTATATGAAGATTACCTTGAAAAATATACTGTAAATAAGTTGAATGTGTATGGTGTATGCCTGTTCTGTGTGGTTTACTGTCTTGAGTGATGTTCTGGTTTCTCGACACAGCATTTGTACAGATTTTTAAGTGTAAAATTCATTATTTCTACAAATATCATGACAGTGCCTCTCTGAGTGTTTAAATCACTTCATGTCCTCAATTTGTAAGTCGCTTTGGATAAAAGCATCTGCTAAATGACTAAATGTAAATGTACAGCGGCGTATTTAAATGGCAAACGCTGTCAGTCATGTAAATCACCAGTTCAGTTATTGGTCACTCAAGCTTATTTAACAGTCCTAGGCCTTCAGTTTTTATGCAATGAAATCAGTGGCTGTTTACTGACAGCCCTTAAAGATGCAGCCCTAAAACTGAGCATTTCTGACAGAGGGTCAACGAGTAGATAGAAAATCACACTTTTTTTTTTTGCAATGTATGACTGTTTTTTTGTGCAACATCAAGTCAATCAATTCTTATAATAAATGCATGTCCTTTAAAGCTGCAGATTTGCAGTGATAGAGGACAATGGAATATATTGATTATTTTTACATTCTGAATTTTTATTACTATTTGTTATATGTTGAATTTATATTTTTAAAACAGACACCCTCTGGTGTGATGACATCACTTTTTGAATAGTTTAAGCATGTTAATTGATATGGCAATACTAATGGATATGGTCTTGAGGGACTAGATTTGATTTGCATGCAGAGCAAGTATAGACCTCCTACTGCCAATAGATACACTGCTCTGAGCATGCAAGACATGAAGCTGCTGCATGAACAGACATTCAATAATGACGTAGCAGATCTAGACAGGTGGTGCTGGGGGAGGTGGAGGGTCTCAGAGGAACTCTGATAGTGTTAGGACCAGTTTACAGTAAAGACTGAACCAAACTACTGAAAAGGTGAGGAAGCAATCTTATTGGCTATACAATCAGCAGAAGCCAATTTGTTTGTACTGTGGAAAAGAGTGAATGCCAACAGATTACTTGCGAAGTACTCAGTTAATGACTGATTTATTTATTTTTAAAGGAACTGTATGTTTTAACACATTTAAACGAAACAAAAAAAACATACTATTACTATTATGCTCATACTATTATTTTAACATTGTGACAGCTCTTGGTATTATTTAAAAAGGAATTGCAATGCACTCTAATGCAAAGAGAACAAAATCTGACTGATTTAGTCACCACAGGAATGACAACTGGCTTCAGTGCAAAGATGAATATTCTAGTGTGGATTTTAATATAAATATCAACTCATTTTACAACATAAATATTTGCAAAGTAAATAGGTAACTGATTGCTGATACCATGTCACTAGAGCCACTAAATGCATTGCCTCAGTTTCCAGATGCTTGTCTCTACATGATGAAATTGAATCTTAAAACCTGACTACATACTGATTTTAAAGACATCATTTCAAGTTTTAATAAACATGTGTTTCAGGTTACTTTTGCATGGCTGGTGATGATGAGAGATGATTAATGCAAATGTGGATGGCATTTTTTGCACATCAACCTATCACATGTAAATGTTTGTGCAATATCAAATTATCCCTGTGTGCAAGGGATCCACGACATGATCTTTTGTCAATAAAATTATTTATTTTTAAATAAAAATCACACTGGATGTTCTAAGAAAAAGCAAAGGAAATATTTGAAATAATTTAAACTGCAGATAGTAAACACATTTGTTTTAACCACAGCAAAAGTGCTCAGTATAAAGGCCTGTTCAGACCACGAACACCAAGTATAGCGAAAACTATAATGTTTTAAAAATCACTCTAAATCTAGTCCTCACAACAGCAAAGATAACACTGACATCTGATCAAAAAAGCACACTGCAATTATTTTTACAGAATGCAACTGAAGCACTTGCTTAGAATAAACAATTCTGAAGAATGTTATATTCTGTTGCTATGGATGCCAGTATAGTTAAAGATATAGTTTTTGATGTGAACGGGTCGTAACTGGTGTCTGAGTGTGAGGTCTTCCATGTGGAAGATTCCATAGGTGAAGCAAATTCTCCAGTGAATGCAGAGAATATGTCAAACTAACCTCTGCCCTGCCCGGCTCTGCTGGGATCTTTGCTGAAGGATGGCCAGACACCAATTACATCGTCTGTGTGGCGGCTGGAGGCATCGGAGGGACGGCCCGCTGCCCCGAGGGTCACGACTCTCATCCTCTCTCAGCCCACCTCTGACGCTCTGCTCTGCTCACCGTCGGACAGGAGCGTCTCTCAGGTATACGGCCATCACTCAGCTGCGGCACCTCGGTCCCCACAGACGGCTGGAAACGTCAGCGGCGTCACAGGAGAGTTCGGTTATGACTGTCTGTCCGCATTGATCTGGGCAGGACCAAACCCCAGGGCTCACCTCCACCGTGATGTTTATGAGAGAGTCCATCCACTAGAGAACAACCGTCTAAACATATGAAAAATACATGTCACCAAACTGAAACATGTCAAAGCCTCACTCTTTGTTGATTTTATTTTATTATAATATATTACTATCATGGATGGATGGATTTTCTTCAGAGGAAGTGTGACACGAACAATAGCTTTCTTTGTGCATTAAAATCTAATGATGGATGAACTCTCACATCAGCCTCAGCTCAACACAAGCATCATGTGCTGCTTTAACCTCCACATGAACACCAGAGTGTTACTGATTTACAAGATTCTAGCAGCAGAAAAAAATGTGTGTAAACTGTGAAAATAATGACCAAGCAGGTAAGGGATTGAGAGGTAACATGAGCCACTTTTTACTTCACTTGACCTCTAGTCAAATACAAAGATGAACATTAAATAGGGAGACAATGATTTACTAATGCACAACAGCAGTTTAAATTAAATTTTTCAGCACATTATTTAAATTTTCATCAAGGAAAAAAAAAACTGAATATTTGTAATAGTATTCTAAATAAAATATTACTCAAATATTGTACGTTATATAAAATAAAATATTAAATGTTCTGAAGATGTTATAGTGCGTAGAATGTTTACAGTAATGCATATTGTAATGCTGTGAAGACATTATTCTGCAGGCAATGCTCACGATAACTATTAGTTGAGCCACTGACCAGCCTGATTGCCTTTTTGGTTAATATTAATAAATCATGCCCTATCTAATTTACATGACTTTATTTACTGACCGGCATGTATGATATATATATATATATATCTTTAGACTTTAGATTTAGGTAAATCTTAGGCACATCCAAATTACACACTATTCTGTGACATTGCAGCATAAATAGTGTGAGCAGTGCATTCACACTGAACTCATTGAACTCCAACAATGAGAAGTGCTCTTCGAATACCTGCATGATGCACTTAATTAACTGGAAAAATGCAGTGAGGAATGTTGGACATTTCATGCACTCAGCTGTAGCAGCTTTCATTACGTAGTGTGTGGACTCCCATCTTGGATGACTAAATAACTTTATAAAATTCAAGCATGGTTGGCTATAGTATGCTGTTTAGGTCACAACTCTTGCAGACAAGGATCCGTCCATGCAGTGCTACGTACAGTAATGCAGAATGTCTGGTCATCATTAGCTGTGCTTCCAAAAGGCCAGAGATAATCGCTGCATTTATTGACACGACTCACGTGAACGGGCCTTTAGTTGTAGCTTTTAGCGTCCGTATCCCTGGGACTCCGGTGGGCGACACTCAAAGTGCCAACCTTCAAGATTCTCAAAGCGGCAGACACAAAGATGATCCCAGAACTGAATACATCTCACTCCGTCCTTTGCCATCTCTTCTCAGTCCTTTCTTCCTTATTCCCTTTTTGCCGTCTGTCTACTTTTTAGTCCCTTAAGCCTCGAGGAGATCAAATCCAGTTCAGCAGTGTGTGACTAACGTCGCGGCAGACAATACGCTGGTACGACGCTTTGATCACAAATCCATTTAACAGCAAGAATTTTAAAAGGAGAGAAGAGTGGGGAGAGGAGCGCGTCAGGCTCGTTACGGATCCTTCACGGCCCATCAGGCATGAGTATGCCAAGCACGTACACAATTAAGGATTAGTTTCTTTGACTGAGCCTCAAGCTGGAATATAAGAATCACCTTATTTCAGGAGTCGCATGAGTATGCTAATCGCTTGTGATAATAGCCATTTTTAACAATGTAACCTATATCAAATGCAAATGTGAATTTGTGTTGAAGGTTTCTTGCTTAAAGCTTTTACTTTATTTTAGGCATACTGTGCATCTTTGCACACTTACAAACATTGTTTAGCCATAAGCCTCGTTGAGACGGGACTCGTTTTTCCTCAGGAGGTTCGCAGACGTACTTTGTGATTTCCACCACGTCCGAATCGAACACATCTATGTTTTTCTCCAGGTGAAATTTACAGAGCAAATTACCTGCTGTTTTTCGGCAGTATTCCAGTGTCCTCTGAGAAATCTAATCCCGTCCGGATGGAAACGGCTGTGATTGTGGATATTGTGTTTCTTTCCAGCGCTTCTCATTTATGTTGACCTTTGTTGAATACCTTATCTAAAGCCACATTTTTCATTGCGCTGTCTGGTTCACCTTTATTATGGATTTAGACCTTATAACCAACTTTCTGGGTAAAATAACAGTCGGTGGTTCAAATGCTGCCGGCATCTCATCCAGTGTGAAAAGAAAATGAAATCAGGAAAGAGAGACTGATCCCGGTTAATGCTCAGATGAGCATCAGGTCCATGACTTTTATTCTGCTCATAAAACGGTTTCTACTCTGCAAACGGCCTTAGATGAGCATGAGTTAGACAGCTTCATTGATTATATTGAGGGAAATGTAGTTTTGACGCCACATGTCATGCGTAGACAAGGGTAAGTGGTGTAACCAGCAACAATAATCACATTAATATAGATTTCATCTGATGTGCATCACAGCTTCAAATGTGGCTCATCCAATCAGACTGACCATGATTTACGGTTTTGAGTCTTTCACTGTGTTTGAATCAGTATATTAATATTTTGGTCATTTGTAAATTATTTCATTCACTAGAACAATGGAAATAGCCTTTAGAAATGTTATCAAAAAATAATACATATTGTGGGATTGCAAATTACTCATACACTAAAGCTTTTGTTAATATTGGAAAGTCCTCTTTTAATTTTTACTACTACTAATAACTATGCAATAACTATATCACAAAACAGTCAAGTCAGTATGAAATGACAGATGGCCAGATGGGTGTTAATAATTGTAAGTTGAATGCCGTTTACAGTAAAAAAAAATGTGTGTGCAAGATCATCTTGTAAATGATCGTAATCTTAATAATTTGCCATTTTGTGTAAAAACTGTGTTGCATCATCTTTAAAAGAGGGATTTGTTGGATCCGCTGCGGATTGCTTCACTTTGTAACTGCAAGCAGAATTAAAGAATGGCCCTCACATCATCATCATGCCAAACCACTGTTGCATATTCATTAGAAGTATTTGAATGTTAGTTGAATGTATTTTTAAAGAAGTCAAACAAACCTTAAATTTCCTTTCATCATTAAAGCAGTTGACGAGAGTGAGAGAGGTTTCAGCGCTTCTCCAAGCTGTCAGAAGCGTCACTTTCATCAGGACAAAACTGGCAAGGTGAGAACTTCCCTGGTGAATGTTTGATAGCTTACACATGTTGAAGAGAGAAAGTGTTAGACGGAGGTCCAGATGTCTGGAAGAAAGATGAAGAAAACAACAAACCAAACAAATAAGAAAACCATCTCTGCATCCTCTGTTTGTTTCATCCTCTGTCAGGTAACTTCGGTCCATCCGTCTCTTTGCTTGAATCCGCTGTCTGCCTAACATGTATAAAACAAAGCAATCACAGTGAGATGATTGAGAATGCTTTTAAGTGCTCTGAGCTCGAGCAGTTATCTGGCTTTGTTCGCTGGTCGCTCCACGGGCCTGTGCTATGCCCATCAAATAAGAGCATTTCAGATAAAAGAGAAATTCACAGGATGCTGAAGCGTTTGACATTCAACTCTAATGTATTATGCAGACGAGTAAAATAGTATGCAGCTTTTCAAATGCAGCTGCAAAACCAATGCAGTGTGAGAGAACATACTCTAATGACACTATTTTTTTGGTTTGCACACTTTTATTTTAGTGACTGGTTGTCACATTGTAGTAAGTAAACGACTACTGCAGACAGCGCAGTCACGATGCAGATCTGCTCTCTAATGCACCAAACCCTATAAAACATAAACCACATAAAAACCTAACTCCTCTCACTGCTGCCTCTCGCATATTGCTATAAGATGAACACATCTTCTATACAGCTATGTGAAGTGGGATTTTGGACCAATTGCAGTGTGGAAGGAGCTATCTAATCTGAGCTGTGACAGAAATAACCAACTAAAGGAAGTTTGACTTGTCAAACTCATCTCTTCTAATAGCGAGTAAGACAACAGGTCATAGCACCATCTTAAACACACTTTTGCTAATATTTATGACAAGATACAAACCTTGATTTCTGTAATGATCATCTCCGGCTCCATTATGATGATCATTATGTAGTTAATGACCTGCAGTTTGGCTGACAGGCGAGGATTAATTAGTGCTGGGCACTCGTTTCAGGGGCCCTGGACCTTTGGACCAGATTCGCTCTGACAGCTCCTGGTAAACCCTGCGGTGATGGCAGATGCTCTGGAGAGGTGATGCTGTGGCACTTACAGTTAGTTAGTTTGTTTAATGTGCAATTGATATACAGGTACGTGTATATATCAGATTATTGCTATATCAGAGGGTAATTTTAAACATTCATAAAAAGATTGTCCTGCTTGGTTTCTGAGGTTTGATTGTTACATCTCTCCATCTCCTGTTACATCAGATGCAAACACAAATAGTCACTGATAAATTTAGCCTTGTTGCCATAGAGACTGAAGAATTAGTCAAGTTTAGATCGAACTATTGGTCTCTCAAAAGAAAAAAAAAAGAAAAAAACATCTGCTGTTTTCATTGCATTTCAGCACAACAGGAAAAAAGGCGATTAAGCCCCATTGCAAAATGCTCCTTGAACAGTTTAACAGATTGAAGGACAAACAGCTAAATTCAAGATGACAGTAATTCCATCCAGAGAGCTTGTAAGTCGAACATCTTCTGGAGTTGAGCGTAAATGAGGAGCTGTGGGACACTGGAGATGAAGAGCACGTGAAGGGTAAACCGTTTCACGAGAATGCTTCGAGCAGTTGCATTTCTGTTCATTCACATTGACTGTTTCACTGGTCTCAATACATCTGGAGAATCAGCAGCATTTAAGTCCTTTCAACGACAACTGAGATTTATCTATTGATCATGATACATAAAATATTATTGCTAGAATATACTACTTAGTTTTGAGTTAAAGGCTCCCCACTGTATCCAGTGTTTGTGTAGTATTTAGTGTAAGTTAAATCATCCCTGTATTTTCTGTGCCACTAGCTGTAGCACATGGAATTGCAATCAGTTTGTTTAATTTGCCTGTTTTGTTGATTATTATTATTAAACCCGAGTTGGAACTTTATTCATCTGTGTCTTCCTGCAAACAGTTGACAAGTATGTCAAATTCACAGTATTTAAACAGTATGCAAGAAGTCCCAGTATGACCTATTGTTTCCTGCAAGATGCTGAGGTGTGCGTCCAAAGGACACTTTACTAGTTTAGAGTCTGGATTTGAATGGGCTACTGTTTTAGCACATCTGATCTCTTCTGGAAGCTGGTTCCAGCTGTGGGAGGCAGAATAGCTAAAAGCAGACTACCCTTGTTTGGAGTGAACCCTTGGTGTTTCTAACTGACTTGATCATGATGATCTGAGTGGTCTGTTAGGTTTATATTCATAGTATGATATATGATAGTAGGCTGATATATGATAGTAAGTTAGTTATTGACATGACTATTGAAATGGTAGTCTGACTCCAAGAATTGCACCAAGATTCTTGACTTGACTTTTTGTTGTTTGACCCCTAGATTCAAGGTACAGATTCACTTTGTCGGTAGAGAAAGTAAAGAAAGTTTTGGCACATCCAGCTGTTAATTTCATCAATGCATTGGCAGAGGGAGTCAATGGGGCCGTAGTCATTAGGTGATAGGTAAATCTGAGTGCCATCTACGTAGGTGTGACAAGCAATTTAGTTCCTTCTCATTATTTGACTCAGAGCATATACATGTTGAACAAGAGTGGTGCCAGAATTGAGCCTTGTGGGACTCCACATGTCATGGATGTCCCCTTAGACTTATGCTCTCCTATACTAACATAATAACCTCTCCCTTCTAAGTAAGTAAGTATCTTCCTGAACCATTTGAGGACAATTCCAGAAAGCCCCACCCAGTTTTCCAGTCTCTCTAGAAGTATGTTGTGACTGTCAGTGTCAAACACAGCACTGAGATAAAGTAGTTACAACACTTTTATTATAACCGTTCCAGCTATTTAAACTGGTATTGTTATATGAGGATGAAGGGGAATCAGTCTTGCAATAATCTAATGGATAGTGTTCAGAGGCTGGTCTAAATACACACACAAAAAAACAAACAAAACAACAACAACAAAAAACTTCTCAGCATATATTGAGTTTCTACACAAATACAAAACACACAAACTCCAGTTGCATAATACATTCAAAATACATATAGTCAATGACCAAATAAAGGTAGGGATATGTGTATGAAATGTCCAACAAAGATGCTGAAGGAAGAAACCATTTGGTAAAGGAGAGCAGTCGGTGTTATAAGGTCTTATCTGTTGATGGGTAAACTGATGAAATGACGAAAGGAAACCGATGTCTTTGTTTGGGTAAGCCAGAAACCCTTCGAAAAAATCCTTAGGCGGTTGCAAAACTGCACCCAAGATCCATAGTTCTGCACTCCACAAAGTAACATAAGTTGGTAGGATACATAAAGTCCTCTACAAAAGGAAAACTCATTAACTTTCAAACAAACTCACCAAACAAATACAACCCACAAAACATTTTAATAAGTGACTTTCCCCAAATAATAAACCTCACAATTTCTACACAAACGCAAAAGATGAAAAACAAAGCAAGACACTCACGGTTGAGCAGCAAAACCAATGTTTCTCAAACCAGGACCCTCTAGAGAACATCAGATGCCATGAGGCAACTCAAATGGAATCTGCCATTAATTCTATTATTTCCTCTTTTATTAAAAAAATGGGGATATGCTATTGGTGTCCCCTAGTGGTCAGGATGAACAAAGCACTAAAAATGAAATACATTCAACCATGTAACAAACTGTGACTGTTACAATATTTTGCCAGATTCAGTATTTAAGTGGATATCATTTATCTTTATGAAAGCAAGGGGGACACAAGACACATGAACAAAGTAAAACCACAAATTAGAAGTCCAATGTTACAAAATAAGGGCATAAAGACAAGAGCATGACCCCTACTTAAGGGGTGGCTCCAAAGAACCATGAGGTGGAAGTGGGCCTGGAGACCTTGGGAGTAGCGGTAAGCAGTAGACCAAGGCATTGCTCATGAAGCAGTGAACCACCGGAGTGTATCAGGGGACCACAGGAGATCAGGAGACCACCACACTGGAGTCATGGTAGAGCAGAAGACCACCACAGCAGAGCCAACCAAACCAAGGACCAGAGGCAGGGAATGAATGATGCATTTATATAGCGCTTTCTTGTGTATTTCTGTACACCCAAAGCGCTTTACAATCATGTGGGGGTCTCTCCTCAACCACCACCAGTGTGCAGCATCCACTTGGATGATGCGACGGTAGCCACAGGACAGCGGCGCCAGTGCGCTCATCACACACCAGCTACAGGTGGAGAGGAGAAAGAGTCATAGAGCCAATCAAGTGGATGGGGATTAGACAGGAGGACATGATAGACAAAGGCCAGTGGCGGCAATTTGGCCAGGACACCGGAGTTACACCATTACTCTTTACGAGAAGTGCCATGGGATTTTTAATGACAGTCAGGACCTCTGTTTAATGTCTCATCCGAAGGACAGTGCTTTTTGACAGGGAACCAGGAGAACTCAGGGACACCCCTCTTGGACATGACAGACCAGGCATGGACAGCCTCCATGGTAACAATTATGCAGACAGGAAATACAGAACACTCGGGGACGGCCTCCACAGCAGAACAGGCAGGTACGGCCTCAGTGGCCCTGGCAGAGAAGTGGATGGCATCACCTCTTGGAGAGCAGCAGTGGACACCGACTCCTGAGATAGGGTACCACTGGACTTGGGACCCTCAAGCTAGGGAGTGCTGAGACCACTGGACTTGAGACCACCGGACTATCATTTCCATGTATAGAGTAAATGTACTCCAAAAGATGTTAATGCACTACCTCCATGCTGGTAAGTCTATATTACTAAAATAATTAGCCCCAACACAAAAAATGGACTTTAGATGAGTGTTGTCCCAGTTAGTCCAAACCACCAATTTGCAAAAGCGAGCCAAGTATTCCAAAAAGGAATGTCCCTCTCGGCAGAGTTTTCTGCTGGATTCCATTTTTTAATGGTCAGGTCTTCTGTAACATTTGGAAGGTGACTCAGGGTGTACTCACACTTTGGCGATCTGATCCGTGCCCGAGAGTGTTTGACCCCCAAAAGCCCTGTTCATTTGACTAGTGTGATCGCTCCGTACCACGCTTGTGCGCGGTTCGTTTAGCTGTCCCTGGCTCGGTTGGAAGAGGTGGGCCAGAGCACAGTTCAGTTGGGCTTGGCGCGGTATGCATGTAGTTAACAAAACGATGGACTCCACTGTGCTGAGCGAGAGTGCTTATTCTCTGGATCCCTTCAAACAGCTCCCTCATAATAACCTATAGTGCCTTCACGTGCTATCGGAAACTTCCTATTTCCCACTTATGAAGTTGTGATTATGAGCTCGTCGCATTCAAGTGATTCATTGTCGGAAAGAATAAAATGTAATATGTAAATATGTAAATATGTAAAATGTAATATGCCATTAGTTCATAACCATAAACATTCACCACGCTAGATAGTCAGCTTGCTGACGATTCTGGAATTTTGGTCAAATACATGCTTATTTCACTGTTTATAATACATACAATATGCTTAGAATGATCGTTCATATCTAGTCTATAAATGATAATCACGATTATCGCATCCAAAATAAAAATTATTTTGTAACATATATATGTTTGTGTACTGTGTAATTTATTCCTATCTCGTCAATAGACACACATATTTACGTCGTGCTGCACGGAAAAAAAATATATTGTTTATATAATAATTATATTATATCTAATTAATTATATGATACAAATTCGAATTAGATATAATATAATATATATATATATATATATATATATAGTTTGTGGTGTGTGTGTGTGTGTGTGTGTTTTGTGTGTTTGAATACATGTAATATTTTCCAAATATACATGTGTGTTTGTATTTATATATACATAATAAATATACACAGTAAACACATATATTATGTAAACAAAATCTTTTATTTTGGATGCGATTAATCACGATTAATCCTTTGACCGCACTAATATTTATATAAATAGGCAAACTAAAAACTACAAGTCTTTATGACAAGAAACAAGGTTATATAGCATTAACAGCCGCCATTGTTTAAATAGAATACCCCTCCACCATGTTTAAAGTTTATGGCCCGCCTAACTCAGAAACTCGAGTATCAAAGTGATCTGAGTTTCCCAGTAGTAAATACGAATTTAGAGGCCATTTATGATTAATGTCTGAATAGGAAACTTGTATTTACAATAATTCTGAAAGCACTTGAAGGCAGCATAAGTGTGCGCCGCCCTGGAACGTAAAGTGCAATGTGAGTGAAGGCCAGTGAGGGAGTGGGGAGACAATCGCACTCCGGCTCGGTTCAAGGCAGCCATGCCTAGTGTTAGTACACCCTCAGAGATGAAGGACAGCAGAATCCATTTGCAGCGATTTAAAATATGATAAAGGTACAAGTAACTCAGAACACAAAGAACTACAAACAAGAAACAACTTAACCAAAACTGAGGACACCAACAAAATGCCATGTAAAATTAAGACCCAAGAAGGAACATAAGAAACACAAGAACTAATATACACAATAACTTATAAGGGTAAGCAGACACAGGTGAGAGTAATCAGGGAATCACAAAGGGGAACTTGAAACGGGAACAGGACAAAAACAACAAACTAAATGTCTACACAGCAAAACAAAAGCACAATGAACACAAAGTACATTACAGATGTGCAGGGTATGGGAGACTTTTTTTTATTTTACTTTTCATAAATTGCGTTTTGGAAGCTGATGGCCTCAGCAGACCCTTAACTAGCTTAACATACTTCTTTAGAAAGATCATGTTGGTTGACCCGAGATTTTCTGCCAGCCAGAACTAACCAGCCTAAACCAGCATAGAAATTAATGCAGGGTATTTCATTACATTGGCGGTGAAGAAAGACAAAGAGGCCACTTAGGAACTCACAAAGCCAGTGCCATTTCAACCTGCATGGCTTCCTCAAACTGTCAGATCAGAGTTACGCTCCACGTAACAAATGCGAGCCCTGGAGTTTAAGACCCTCATAATC
The DNA here is from genome assembly GCA_018155175.1 of Sinocyclocheilus anophthalmus. Taxonomy (NCBI): domain Eukaryota; kingdom Metazoa; phylum Chordata; class Actinopteri; order Cypriniformes; family Cyprinidae; genus Sinocyclocheilus; species Sinocyclocheilus anophthalmus. The sequence goes on from JADLZN010003324.1 coordinate 112,319, forward strand.
ACACTAATCACAGGCTTTTTCTGTCTAATTAATATTACAAATGCCTGATAAAACTCATGGGCAAAGTAAATGTAAACACACAGGCCTGCCGTCCTCTGGAAACAGAAAATCAACAGAGGTCAAGGAACGATTTTGAGCCAGAGAGAGGCGATGCTAATGAGAGGAGGTCCTCTGGAGAGCTTTCAGTGAGCAACACAATGGCAAGGGCTCGACCCGTACCTCCCTCATGAAAGATTCATGCCAATGACTGACTCAACAACAGACGGAAACTTTCTCTTGTGCTCTGAGGTGATGCTAAAGAGTCTTTAAAGCACATTAAACTCCAACACTAAAGACATGAATAAATGGAAATAGCTATAATAACTCTCCTGCAATGCAAACATTGACTGGTCAATTAAGAGAAATAGCTTGGAAGAACTAAAGTGAGTGGGATGCATCCAGCTTCATTTTCTCAGTTAATGTGTTACTGTCAGCGCATGTTAAAGTGAGGACAACAGCGTTCTGACATTAGCTGAAGGGAAAATTATTTTTGTGGGTTTGTGTGAGGTTTGTAGCTCCCACTCACACGCTGATAACCAACACTAGGGTCTTTGAAGCAAGAGCTCGCATGCGCTGGGGATTCAGATGAAACTCAATAGATACTATCTTCACACAGCTAAGTTAGATAACGATATGAAATTATCTTCCATAGCGAATATAAAAACAACATTGATTGCAATAGAAAATTTGACTATTATTATAAAACAGGTTGTGATCCTCATCTGGCCAACATTCCAGTTGTGCTCAAATACAGCCTGTTTGACATCTCGCTGTGCAGGACGGGATCTATAGAATGACACATTGATTAATACAAGAACAGTTTGATGCAAATTTGTCCTTAATATTTTCATAATTAATAATAATTAATTTAATAACTAGCTGATATAAATGCAACAGCAGATATTATTTTTAGTGAAAACATGCATTTTGCTCTGATAATTTTCTTTCAGCTATATATTTGTTTTCTGATGAACAGCTTCTGCAATAAATAAATAAATAACATGAAATAAAAGGATCAGAGCCTTCAAATAGATCAACCTCCAAAAAGCACATGAAAGAACCATAAAAACAATTAATATGAAGTCTTTTGAATTCACTGCTTTATGTGAAAAAAAGGCTGATTTGAATCTGACACACAGACAGGAACATCTGTTTGTCTATATAATAAGCAAAGCATCATGAACATGCTTCACACCAAATAAGGAGAAGAAAACGCTCACAAAGCTCACCGATACTAACAGCTTTTCCCCAAAGAGAACCAAGAAGAAAACACACTATATGTGCTAAAAAAAACTGAAACCACACATAGCAACACAACATCTCTCACATACTGATCAGAACATGCACAAATCTGCTTTTCAGAGAACTTTCAAAGAACTCAATCTTGAGCGCCGCTGCATGAGTTTGGACGGGTCACCTGGGGTGAGAACAGCGGGAGCCGTAGGGCGAGGTCAATCTCTGAACGCTACAGTAATGGCCTTGATTGACTCTCTCTCTCTCTCACTCTCTGGCGTCTCGTTCTGCGGTTCTTCTGACCCCAGCAGCCAGACAGACGAGAGCCATGTTTGAAAGGGTCAAACCTCGCTGGCCCCCACTCTCGCCACCCTGCCTCTTCACACACACACACACACACACACAAACCCACACAGACACTCTCACTCACACTCACACTCACCCACACACCCACTCCACACACACACACACACACACACACACACACACACACAACACACACACACACACACACACACACACACACACACACACTCACACTCACACACACACTCTCACTCCCACTCACACACACACACACACAAACAAAAACACACTCACACAGCACCACACACACTCTCACTCACACCATCACACACACACACACACAGAGACACACACACACTCACACACACACAACACCTCTTCACTCTCACCACACACACACACACACTCTCTCTCTTTCTCTCTCACACACACAAACACACACTCTCACACACACCCACACACACACACACACTCACACCACACACACACACACACACACTCCGACACACACACACACACACACAGCACCACACTTACACTCTCACGCACACTCACACACACACACACCACTCTCCCTCACCCTCACACACACACACCACACACACACACAAAAACACAAACAAACACAAACACACACAAACACACAAACAAACACACACAAACACACACACACACACACTTACTCACACACACACACACACACCCACACTCTCTCACTCACACACACCCAGCACACACTCACACACCACACACACACCACACACACACGACTCACTCACATCTCACACACACACACACACAGGCTGTCACACACACCACACCCCACATGCACGGCGCCCTGTCGCTTTCCAGATGGTGGCTGTGATCATTATTAATGAGAGTTTCATAGGGTTATTGCCACCTGCTGCCAGCCTGCACCATAGGCCACACCACACAATACACACATACATACACTACACACACACACACCCCACCACTAACACCACACATACAAAGGCGCACACACACACTAACATACACAGACACTAACACACTCACAGACATGCATGCACACGCATGCCCTCTTAATCCAGGTTCACTTCCTCATGGCAAATGGGTGCAGAAATTTGTAATTTTGTCATTTTTAAAGGAAATTAATTAGCAGCTTATTCTTTACATTTTTATCAATACAAAACTTTGCTGTAAGCCATTGTCTTCTGAAGTCATGCAATGCATAATGTGAGGAACAGACTGAACAACAAGTGAATAACAGTTTATAAACATGTAAAAAAAAAAAAAAAAAAAAAAACGTTGATAAAAGTTTCGTTTTGATTCTCAAACAAAGAACATATGACATCGTATGCACGATTCTCATTAATTACTGGCATTTTTTGTGGGTGCCTGTGGACTTAACCGCTTCACTTTCATTGTATGACACAGCAGTCAGAAGTTTCTTCAGAACGTCTGCTTTTTGTGTATTAATTTGTGACTGATTCCTATTTGGCTCTGAATCGAGAACTGTATCTTGAACATACAGCCTCCAGTCGAGGCTGAAAGCAGAGCTCCTGCTGGCCTCTTGAGGACGACAATGTCTTCATCCGCCTCTGTGACCGCTGTCTGTTACGTCCTCCCCAGTGTAAATGTACAGTCTGTGCATACAAGACTCGACAAACAAGCTTCTGAAGGCTGCTTTAGAAGGCTTTGTTCATGATACAATCCATACATGAGACATTACTTATGGTGCCTGTTTTATGTCTCTTGTTTTTTGTGTTGGTGATTTGCTAATTATTTAATAAAAAATAAATAAATATTAATAAAATAAAGCAAAGATATACATATGATTTCGCAGTTCCGGGGGTGGGGGTGTTAAAAAAAAAACTAAGGTTTGTATACTAACATGTTTTAAATGTGTAAGGAATGTATGCTTTTACATGTGTGTGGTCATTACATTAAAAGTGTTGTTGAAAATAGCATTCATCTATCAATGACAATTTACACTAAAGCATATGAGACAATAGGTCTTTTAATATTCATCCAGGGCTTATCAAACCCACGTCAGCCGACATAGAGCATAGTCATAACCTAGTAACCTGCCTCCACAATCTCTCTGACGACATGCATGTTTTATTTATCTATGTATGGGTGAACATCCATAAGCTTTAGACTTATAGAGGAGCTACTAACTTGCGGCTTGTAGCTTTTAAAAAGGAAATTGTGGTTGAAACGAAAACTCAGGATGGTAAAAGCACTAAAAGGCTCTTTATGCCATCTGAGCTAGCTGTGATCTGTGATAGCCATAAACATTTACATTTATGCACTTGGCAGATGTTTTTACCCAAAGTGAGTTACACTGCACTCGTGGTATACAGTTGACCATTTCATGCATTTTATGGCTCATATAGTCTGACATATGTGACCCTGGAGCACAAAAACCAGTCATAAGGGTCCATTTTTAGAAATTGAGATGTATGCATCACCTGAAAGCAGAATAAATCAGCTTTCCATTGATGTGTGGTTTGTTATGATAGGACAATATTTGGGCAAGATAAAACTATTTGAAAATCTGGAATCTGAGGGTGCAAAAAAATCGAAATATTGAGAAAATCATCTTTAAAGTTGTCCAAATGAAGTTTTTAGCAATGCATATTACTAATCAAAAATTAGGTTTTGATAGATTTATTGTAGGAAATGTACAAAACACCTTCAAGGAACATGATCTCCTACTGATTTTTGGCTATAAAGCCTACATTGCTGGTTATTTTCGAAGTTTGATTGACAGGTGAGTAGGCGGTGCTCTGCTGTCATCAGATAAATGAGCGTTTACACTGCAAATGCAAAGTGCTCTACAGTAAGCATGAAGAAAACACTACAGTCTCCGTACAGACAGCCATCTGTCGAGAACAAACTCTTTCTAAGGTGCAGAAGCCTTCAAATGTCCCTGCTGGCATTTTGGTGCTTATATGTTTATGTAGAAGCAGTGAGAATGTGAGAGAGACAGGCACTGCCGCCCATATGTTTGAGACATGTCACATGAAACAGTCACACTTCTGCATTGCTCATAACGGCTGATTCAAACATGGAGCAATAAGACAGACAGACAGATATCTAGAGCGCAACACCATACCAAACACAGACGGTGTGTGTGTGTGTGTGTGTGTGTGTGTGTGTGTGTGTGGTGTGTGTGTGTGTGTGTGTTTGTGTGTGTGTGTGCGTGCGTGTGTGGGTGTCACAAGTGGCAGAGAGGTGACCCAGTGAGGACTTTACAGAGAGAAATGGAAAATCATGCCCGCATGCGCTTCTGCTGTGATGCTGATGGTATCTGGATGTTTTCTCCTCAGCGCTGAATGACTGTGAGAGAGAGATGTGGAGGTCCGTTCCTCCATCTTTGCAAGCAGGTAGAGACTCATGAACAGCCTGCGCACAGCGTGACTCAAACCAGATGTGTGGAGATCCCTGCATGCAAAAGAAACCTGCAAAAACACCATACGTCTTTATTTTGTCTTGTAGCGTGTTCATTTCCAGTACAAAGCATCATTTCACACACACGAAAAGCATCTGGACTCTTATGCAAACAAACCTAACACGCACTTGTCGGTTCAGCGATAATTGCACCCAAGTAGCAGCAATTAAACAGGTAAATGTGAACTTAACTCAAGCTTTCATTTAAAACGGGAAATCTAAGTTCACCAACACGCCTGCATTTTTACGAGGCGATAAAACAGGTCGAGGGAATGAACAGAAACCCCGGAGGTTCAAAGTGAGAGCTGCTAAAACATTTATTCTCTGGAGTTTCCCCCTCTAGCGTGTTCATAAAACATCGTTACAGTCGACCTTAATCACGGGAGTATGTTTCTTTGAAGCCTAACGAACTCTGTTCCAGCTAAATAAACTCCAGACATGCGTGCTTGCAACTTCAGCCAGCTAGTTTGATAAGCACCGTTCCTGGATCGATCTGATTCTGAATGGCCGAGGATTTTCTGCAGACTGCATCACGTGTGATCTTTACCTTTCTCTTGCACTGAATAATTGCTGTATTGTTGGCAGACTGTGTGAGTGTGACTGCAGTGCTGGAGTCTGTTGACAGGTGGCGCTGTTTCACATGCCATCGGACGCACTAACAACGGCAGATCCTCTGCTAAACGTGTAAGAATCAGTCACTCTCTCTCCACAGCTTTGTGAAGGACTAAAGCGTGTGTTTGTTCCTTCTGAGGCCGTCATCTTAAACCCTGCTAATTAAAAGAGGAATTCAAGGCCTGTAACTCATTTTCACTGCAAGGGACAATTTACTTCAAGACAACTCAGCATGGAAATTCATTATGTGTCCACAGTTAACAGTCAGAATATGGTCTGAAAATCTTTTTTATTAGAGGCTCTTAAGATTACAAACTCTGTTTGCTTAGCACAATAAAATGCTTAAAGATAATCAAGGTTTTAACATTGTTTGCATGTCTATCAGGTGTTTTTAAGCTTGAAGACAAACCATCAGTCAACATGATACTTATTTTTAAAAGGTAGCTTAATGGCAAACAGGAACATGGTTTGTGTAGCATTTACAACACATTATTAGCTGCTGGATAACACAGTCAAGCCAAAGGCTTCGATTCAAGCCAAAGGATATCAATTACTGTCACACGTCCAACAACTGTAGAGAGTGATGGGGCCTATGTATAATGCATTACCATTCAGATACATAGACTTATAGACAAGCCTCTTGCTCTTCTTTGAAATCAGTTTCTGGTTCAAACTTATATGACTGAATTAATCAAATACATGCCACTTGTCTTGTCCGAGCTGCTGTGATTGGGTGGAGGCGTGGACGAATTAGCATATTCATAGATCCACCTTACTAAATGAGTAACAGACTCTTGTTTAGTGTGAAGATAAAAGCAATCTGATGACTTTGGAAATCTTATAGTGTATGGACAGCTTTACGCTCTCTGACGCCCAGACACTTTTAGGGCAGAAACTTCCAGCAGCAAATATGTGAAACAATATGCTGTCTTACTACCATCTACCATACTGCAACATAAACAGCTTAATTTAAACATTGTCATAATTCATCAGGATTAAATCACAAGAAATTGATTGGTTTAAATGTGAGATTATCGTTAGTTATGTTTCCAAAGTTGCACAATTAACTTATGTGCATTTAACACATTGGAGAGGACTGAGTGTTTCTCTGACCAATTGTAGACGGGGAGACTACTCATTACAATAGTAAACAGGAAGTGTAACAGTGGCCATTATAACACAATAAAGAGATATCAATGTCCTTATCACTTTGAAATACTTAAAATTCCAATATTGTACATAATATAGTATATTCTGCAGCAACAGTAAGAGCTGTACAGCAGTAATGCTGTTACATTATGTGTGCACTTTCATCTGGTGACGCAGTCACTAAAAATACACGCAACACAGAGGTACAGTAGTATATTTAATAGTTTTCCATCAAAATCACAACCAAACCAAGTCTCAATTTAAGCTTCAATTAACCCAGATTCAAGCACATAAGGTTGTCTTTCAGTATGCAGTGGATGCTGTCCTGAAAGCCGAAAACTCTCACAAATGTTATTTGTACGTGGCTTGAATTCATTACAAACAGGAGTTTCTGATCACGGTCTGTGAAGGACGTTTGCCCTGCAGGTAGGTCTGCAGCGAAAGCCTCTTTTCTTCCCGCCCAACGGAGCCAAGGTTTGCGAATTCTCCGAGCCCGTGGAGGACGGCAGATAGTCAATGTGGGTAAGCTAGGACTAGGGGGAGTACAAATCCCTCAAAGAACTTAAGTCTGGCTGCAATCCTGCGCTAGGCTGCGGTGGGAACCCAATCAAAGGAAAAGGTGCATGTAAGGCAGATCAGCCTAGAGCCCGAATTGATTTACACACACAGAGAGAGAAGCAGGAAGGATTCAGGGCAGTAAAGCAGTGATGTACACAACTAAACGAACAACATTTAGCTGCTTTTATTTCAGTGAGGACTGGAGGATGCGAGGTGCTTTCAGACTGATGTTGGAAGCATGATTTAATTTAATTCTGCTTCCTCGGGTTATTTTTCAGATGCCAGACCTAATCACCTAAAGTCTTAATCGATGCAAGAGGAAGCAAAGTGTGCTCCGCACAAATCAATTTGGACATCAAAATGCACACAGCTTTTGCCAACATCCGAATTGCTAGTCGTGGACTTCTCGACGTCTCAAGCCAAATTTCTTGACTTCCCTGCGTTTGCTCTCTGCACACACTGAGAAATCGCCTCAGACCATGTTCCAGATCAAAAACAACAGCAGAGGAAGAGCGATTCACCTGCTCCCCTCTCTGCACGTCTGCATTCACAGTGAATCGCTGAGCCACAACAGAGTTCAGAGATCAGCTTTGAAAATAAGGCCAGGGGTCGCAGTTCACCACGGCTCAACGCCTCGTGGCAGCTGGAATAGTAATAGAGTTGCTGGGATCCGGCCCGGGCTGCTGTGAGGAGAGGCTATTGTTTATGGGCCTCTAGGGCTGGAGCGGAGCAGAGAGGCGATGAGGCTCCTCCGGCTCCTCTGTGCTGATGCTGGATTTCTCGGGCTCCTCTTGAGGAGTTCAGCATTCCTTTCAGCGTGAACTTTGGCCGTTACAGTTTCTCGCCGCGTCCTGCCCACCAGTGATGAATGTTCGTTCTGAGCCAGGCGCCAAAAAGCAGTTTCTGAGGGAAGAAAAAAAAGTACATCATGGTTTGCAATGTAACTTACAGAGTTCATGGGTAATGAAGAACTGCAAATAAAATATACATCATACAGAATGTGAATCACCAGCATCAGCCCAAGCAGCGATGACATCGGGAGTCGGGCTGAGCTCACACTTCTCTTACTGTGTGTAGTGGTGGGGAATTTTGAGTACGCATAGACTAAAGGACGTGCTACACTCAATAACCAGTGAACAACAGCACACTCTTGGAATCCCACAATGCAATGCAACTTTCTTTTCTGTTTCCAGTGTGATATGTGACAAATTAACTTGATCACTCGCCATCAGACTGTTAAAGACATTTGTACCCATTGTTAAAAGAATTAAATAACTACTTTTGATTTCCAAGATGATATCTGAATGCCATTCACAGAGTTAAATACAGTACGTGTTGAGGGCTCTTTGTTTCACAGACTACTTTCCTCACTTAGGATCATGCCTGTAAAGTGTCAATGCTCTGATGTGCTGTGCAATGTGCGTATAAAATCTATGTTACGATTACAGTGTTTGCAGATCAAATTCGACCTGCATATTTCATAGTTAAAGGCAGCTGAACAGAACCAAAATAAAAACTTTTTCTTTTAATGTATTTTGTTATGTCCGTTTCTCTGCTATCCTCTGAGGGTGTTTAAATTTACATTTATGCTTTTGGAAGACGCTTCTATCCAAATAAATGTGCACTGCTTTGAAAGACTACATTTTTAATAGTTAATGCATGCTAATTTTCGGTGGAAATCAAACCCAGAATCTTGCACTGTGAACATCAGGCTCTACTGTTTAAGCATCAGGAAAATGCTTTCAATACTTCTGTTTCCCAAATTTTATTTTTTTAAATGTTAAAAACAGTTACAATAACATTTATAGTATTCATAATTTTGTAAAAACAAAAATATTTTAAAAGTTGTTATATACAGCAGATTTGTTTTTCACATTATCATTTTTGGTGAATTGTACTAAATCCGATTTAACCCCCTCCATAAAAACCATCCCCAGAATTTGAACCTAATACATGAACCTATTACATCCTGCATAATATTCAGTGAGAAGCGTGCCAGTATTCCCTTTTGAAAACAGATTGGCTTGCAATCATTCAGCATAAACAACAACGTCTTGGAGTTACACAAACTGTGGTGCCTTTGCTTTGCGGTCTAGCAAACCTTTGTGAGTTTGACACATATATAAGCTCAGAAAACCAATGGTTACATCATCACAATTAGCTGAAAACAGCACTGGCCACAACAAGGGTTCACGTGACCATGTATTCCATACAGTCACCATGTTCTCAGAGCCGTCGGAGCCAAAATTTTATCTAAACCATGTCATGGCGAGCCACATACATACACATTAAATTACAGTGCGCTGCAGTAATTGGTCACGTCGGCGAGAGTAAAGGTGGATGTAGAGGGTCTCACAGCAGGGGTTGAGTGAGTCAGTAGGTTCTGTGAGGGTCTCTGGCTTCTAGAGACTCAGAGGAGCCTGTGGTCAAACCAACGGAGTCTGTTTGCAGGATTCGACCATTACGTCTCAACATCAGTCAGATGCCTACATGAGGAGCGTCACACGCTCATAAATTGTTACTTTTCTGACAGGTGCGAACCTAAACTTGGATGCATATTTGCTAGTCAGTGAAATCCTTCATGTTAACAAGCTAAGACTGCTGATGTGATGTTAAACTAGCAGCCTGAATCAATCACATCGTCCTCTACAAATATAATGAGGCGCGAAGTGTCAAATGTAGCGTTTCACAGAATTGCTTGAAGTTATTAGTGATTCCGAGGCTCCTCGTGTTGGAGGAGTTCCGTAAAAGAGTGAGCGATTGCCATTTGTGACTAATATTGTAGAATTAACTATAAATAAAAGATGTAATCCAAAAAGTACCCTTTATCATATTCAAAAGTCCTCATTAGGCATTCAAGCCAAGTCTCGTTTCCTCTCCAAATGCAATTAAGTGTGAGCCTTTAAGGATAAAGTAAGCTTGTTAATAAGTTCACAAAGTAATGAAAAAAGCCTTTTCTTTATTGCTGAAGTGAGAATATTGAATCTAATAACAGGGCTGTGAAACATCAGTGGCTCTGAGCTCTGCACCTGCCAACTTCTTGGGGTTAAAAATGGAGCCGTGTGTTTTTCTCATTAGACGCGCAAACTTCGGCTCTGACATCTGGGATCTCCACGACAAATAAACAGACATGATTAAATATCGTAGCGTAGTGATGTTGACTCATGATGGCTTTCACGCAAAGTTTAAGTACTGTCAGTGGGAGAAGTCCTCGTATTGAGACGACAAAAGCTAAAGATATTCGGGGAATCTCAAGCTGTTGAAACGTTTTGCAGATTCAAGCCAAAAAAAAAAGGGCATGTAAACCTGCCGACCTATATCTTGGGAGCAGTTAGGGTTAGGATTGTGAAATTTGGTGCAAACGGACATGAGGACAATCTGAGAACACAGGGAGAGTTACAACAAAATCAAGGATGCTGACATCATCCAAAGGCAATTTAGTCTAATTGTGGTCATTTCCTCTGTTTTTCCATTGTGCTTGGATTCTGATGATTGTCGCTAGTGGGTGTATTTCCAGATTGTGATAAGAAACAACAATGTTTCCCCCCAGCAGCAGATTCATATGTGATACAGGTGGCATATGTAAATCACAGCTGTAATAAAGCATGACACTCTGGGAGCCCATCGGTGAGAAAGAGCTCAAAAAAGGTATGTGGAAACAATTTCCTCATCCACGCCTCGGGCCAGAGATTAGAAAGTGTCAATTATACATGATGTCAGTCTCACTTACCATGAGGAGCGTTTATGCGTGAGGCTATGAGGGAGATTGAGTGGACGGCAGCAGATGATTTCAACATCGCATTGATGCACTGACTTTATTTATTGACTTTGCTGCTCACACAAACCCCACACCAAGCGGCCCCCGGCAGATTCAACGGGAAACACGTCTGTATAACTTCCACATTTGTTCTGCTGGTGGAGGGAGCGCGACTAGCTATTCGAACATTTGTTTATTCTTGGACGGGAGCCATTTTTATCAGAGCTGTGTGCATAAAGCAGGCTTATTTAGCAACCAACGTGTTTCTTTTAATATGTGGCCCCCTTGAATCCAGATGTCAGAAGAAAAGAATGCCTGCACCCTGCGAAGGTCTTCTTTCTCTGTCCCAGAAAACCTGAGAGGGAAGTGAACTCACACTGAGCAGGAGCATGGATCATGGTAATTACCTTGGGGCCAGAGCGATGAGCTCATTATTTTCCCCAAAACCCTTAAGTCTCGCAAAACAACAGCCGGCCGACCGCGGCTCTCGGTGGATCGGTGGGAGTCGTGGGCGTGTGTTTGTGCAAGTCGGTGTCGTCTTCCAGACATCCACTCTGCTGAAGCATCTGCAAGTTCTTATTGTTTTCATGATAATAAGCAAGTAAAATATAGCTAGTTACAAAAAATAAGCCATTTCTCACACAGCCTCATGTCTCTGACTTGAAAAGCAATGCGTTCCCTTTGAAAATCATGTTTCGCTTAAGTTGCATCCCTCTCAGTGAGATGCTGAAGACTGCAGACTATATTATCCACCCATCCATCCATCTATCTCTCTAAAAGAACAATCCCTGTGCCCCAATATTCATACTATCCATCCTAAATACTATGTGAGATTAGAATAAGTGTGTCCCAAAGCATATTATGTTGAAAAGAGTATGCCAAAAGTCCCCGGATGGTATACTATTTCAGGTCGATTTTTAAAGTGTAGATCCGTCCACACTTTAATGGCAAAATTTGCCCACAATCCATTGCGCTTTGGTGAAGGATTCAGTTCAGACACAAATAAAAAGTGTTTAAAAACCACAACCTGTGGATAGCACTACGATTGTTTAAGTAGAGCTTTTATATAAAGGGGGTTTGATTAATAGATTCTATATATCTATCTATATTATGATATCTGTGTTAATTTAAGCCCAACAACAGTGTGAACTTCCATAAACATCCGTATGTCCATTAACTCTTAAATGCATCGTTATGCAAAAAAAATGAGCATTTTTTCTGCATAAAGATCCACAGCTGGAAGATTAGAAAGCTGCTTCTTTTCTCTCCAGGAAGTTAAATTAAACAAAATATGAATGAATGATGTTAACTGTGACAAGTTGATTGAGAGGCCAGTTTATAGTGACAGGGTGCGTGTAACTGTGCTACAGAACGACCGTTAAAGACACAACTGTATGAAAATGCATGAGTGCATGAGGTATGATGTCCAAAGCAGCAGACTGTATAAGAAGAAAGGAGAAATACTGTATAAGGAAAACGTTCTTTTCATCAGATTATGTGGCTTCTGAATGGCTGTCAATGGAGACTCATGCTTCAGCTCCAGTGTGAGTCAGAAAACGTAACAAATATCTGTTCATTCTTTTACACATCTCTCAGTCATTAAGTCAGCAGTCATTCATCTAATTGGGCACTTTTTATTACAGTGATAATCTTAAAACAGATTATATTATTTAAATCAAACATGAATGAAACCTACCATCAACAAAAACAAACAATTGAAGCAGTTTAGTCTATTTGGGTGGGGGGGCGTTTCATGTGAACTATCAGTGTGATTAATTAGCTTCACAAGCACAATTATGGCATCATTTTAGCCCAGAAGCAATGGTTTGAAGTTAAAAATGTCGTAATGCTGGATTAGTTTCAGCTTTTGTCTTCTCCAGATGTTAATTGATGGACTGGAGCGAATTACTTGTGAATGTTATTGTGATGTTTTATCAGCTGTTGGACTCTCATTCTGACGGCACCCATTTCCTGCAAAGGATCAATTGCTGAGGACACTGATCAATGCTGACATCCCAGACTGATGAAGAAACATTTATGACATCTACGCTCGTGATTGCTGAAAATCCTCTTTGCCCAGAAAGGCACTGATCCAGGTTCAGCGGGCACATTGAGTGCCCGCAGCCCTGCCTCTCTGTCGGATCAAACCTTTGCTCTTTGATCCTGCGCCACGGCTCTGGTCGCTGTGTTTAACTATATGACGTCCACTTACTCTCTCCACACACCAGACCTTTGAATGGAGCCTCATCTCCTCACGATTAATCACAGCCACTGACCTCTGTTCAGGTCACTCACACTGGGATTAAAAGACAGTAATATTATCAATTTGACTGCACTGACACTATCAGAGAACAAAACCTGAACTGCATTGTGCTGAATAATGACACTACTGTCTACTGTAGAGCTTCATATTTGATGTTGTTTGCATCAAGTCTGTTGTTTTCCTGTTTATTACTGTGAAGCTGCTTTGAAACAATTAGTATTGTATGAAGTGCTATAGAAATAAAGATGACTTGACCTGACATTGAAAACAGACATAATTATGGATCTCATTCACTAGATTGAACATTTCTCATGCCATTATCATCCAGATTTAAACACTTTACATCATAACCAGCACAACAGATATTTTGTTTTCCCCACTGAAAAACCTGGATAGGCTGTTTCAACCGAGAGGAACATTGTATTGTTCAGAGACTTTTCCATAGCTCAGGAGAGTTTTTAATGACCAACTTTATCTCAGATGTTTCTCCTGAGGAGAAATAAAAACAGACACAAATGAATCAAGCTGTCATACAGTAAAGTATGAAGGTATAACATGCAGTCAGAAACATCTGAGAAGCAGGCAACATCTCCATGTGATCTCACTGCTGTCAGGAGAAAGACATGAAGATGTGACTGTGCTCTCTGCTTATGCACCGGATGAACTTGAGGGTGATTTTCTGAGAGAGACAGTAACACAGACTGAGGTGGGTTTGAACCTCTCAACTCCAGCAGGTTTGAGCAGCTACAAATATTCCCAAAGCATTGCCTAAACCTGGAGATTTTCTACATCCCAGCCAACAGAAGAACCGGCCAGAAGAGGACGGTGTTTGTGTTCTGCTCGTGAGTGAGCGATTGATTGTAGAGCAGCAACTGTGTATATAGCTGCTCTTCATTAACAGGTGGTCCTGCTCTTGGCAGGCCGTCTGGATTTCTGCATTTTGAGGCGTCCTGCCAAGTATTCAACTGTCATTCTCAACTGTAAATACGTTAATTTATGTCCGATTAGGTTCCTGAATTCCAAAAAAATCCCACCTGAGAAAACAAACAGAGCAAAGCGGCACATTCTGACCGCTGAAGAAGGAATGACGTTGATTTGGTCATTTGAAACTGCATAAGCGTGCATTTCGTAAAGGGGTCGTGAATATGAATATCATGTATGTAAGTAGGGCTCCAGTTAATCACAGCTGTTCATTTTAATCTAAATGCTGCTCTCGTGACATTTCTTATAATTACTAATTACCATGTTATAATTTCTGAGAAATGAAATGCAACACAATCCTTTCATTATTAGCTGTGCTTCATTAATCTTGAAAAAAAAGAGGAATGACAGACAGTACAATACACTATATATGCGATTTATGCACACACACACACATATATAGTTCAGTCATGAAACTCTAGATGGCGCAGGCGACGGGTTGTTAACATAACGATGACATTCAGAGAGTTAAACGACTTGGCACAAGCTGATTGGTTCATGCTGCATATGCAGCCAATGAGCTTACTGCCTTGCATTTACTGTATATGGCTGGCTAGCATTCTCTTGAGATTCCTGCAGCGCGCTTTCAGAGTTCTCTGAAACCCTCCACCTTCCCCAGCTCCTCCTGTATAGATCTGCTACAAGGGTTATTTTATATGCTATTTGTGCAGCAGCAGCATGTCTTAAATACTCACGGCACCGTATCGCCATATGCATTGGCAGTAGCAGGCTCCTGTACTTTCTTGCAGCAGCAGCAATAATCTACAACTACAGCAATAAACAACAGCAGCAGCAATTCAGCAGCAGCGTAGCAGATCTGTTCCGCCAAGACCAAATACATTAACATTGTCATATCCATCACCATGCTAAAATCTTCAGAGCGTTGTCATAATTGAAATATATATATATACATATAGGAGTTTGCGCAAAGTGAATCTCAGGTATTTAATTCCCACAATAAAGCAAACTGTCAAATTATAAAATGCATATTTATATGAGTCACTCTTGTCACTAAATCCATGTATTTGTCTATTTTTGGTGTATTTTATATAAAAACACTATTATGAATACATATATTATATAATATATATATATATATATAGTATATATATACTATATAATATATATATATTCTATAGTTCTATTAACTATTTAAGAAAAGCTATGACCAAGACCTAAGAAAAAGAGAGAGCTTTGTATTTAATAATTTCCCAAACTGGAGCTGACTGTTATTGCTCGCTCTGATCAGCTTGTGTCCGTCAGCAGGACTCGGTCCATTTGCAGGGGTTCAAAGAGTCGTCAGTGTCAGGAAAGCACTTCTCCTGCGTTTCTCTGGAGTGGATTAATGGAGATGTAAGTATACCAATATATAAACTACATGATGAACATACAATTGAAGAGCAAAAATAAATTCTCCCAAACAAAGTACTTCAAATCTCTGCTAAATCAGTAAGGAGTTCATTCAGATGTCAAGGAAAGACTATAGGTTATGAAACAGTCAGTTCAGTC
Organism: Sinocyclocheilus anophthalmus; assembly: GCA_018155175.1. Classification (NCBI taxonomy): domain Eukaryota; kingdom Metazoa; phylum Chordata; class Actinopteri; order Cypriniformes; family Cyprinidae; genus Sinocyclocheilus; species Sinocyclocheilus anophthalmus. The sequence continues at coordinate 128,164 of JADLZN010003324.1, forward strand.
TTATTCCTGTGTTCTTTACATGCTCATCATAGATGTACTGATCTGGACTATTTGATTAATTAATTACAAATAAAAACTGACATCAAACTAAGCTCCTTTACAGTTTCTTACAATCGTTAGGACACACTTCTCAATATTTAAATCATTCTTTGAAAACTGCTCACACAGTTCTTCTGACCAAAATGCAATAAAACTACCAAAACATTTCATACAAGCAAAGTCTTTCACCCAATAAACACACTTTGTCACTCATAAAACTATGACCTAAAAAAAACACTAGCAACAGACGGCATACAATGACTTTTTTCATGTGTATCTAAACAGTATCTAATCATCCATCAAACAAGATTTAATCAGCTGAGAATCAGAACATAAGAAATATGTTTTTGTTTTTCCTCTCCATTTTTTCTTGTTCTACTCATAAATCTAAAGCGTATGCATAAAAACAAGGAAACAAAATAAGCACATTTAAATTTGGGTTACACTGTATTTTAAGGTGTCTTTCTTACAGTGTAATTACACAAATAAGTACTCTGTGAAATTGACTAACTACTGTAGCGAATCAGCTCATGATTAATATGAATAATTAACCATAACTAGTTATAATTAATTATGAATATTTTAGATACGCTGTTGATATTTACTTGACCTCTCAGGGTCATCTGTCTGTCAATTCTAAGAACGTTATTTCCTGGTTAAGGGAAATAACTTCATTACTGTACAATTCTACAAAAGCTTGAAGCATAAATCTGCATTATTAAGTGACTCCAGTTATAAGCAAAAAATGAACCACGTCAAGTGTGATACAAATAAGACTTTATAAACTACATAAACACTTAAACTAGTCTAACACTACATAAACACATAAACTTCTAACACACATACATACACACACACATACAGTTGGTATAGGAATGGGTTAAAGTTTAGCACTAAAGAAAGGGACATAAGGAATGACATTTATGGAATCATTTTGCATATTCAGCAGATCTAAACCTTTAGGGATACGTCAGATTCTTATTTCAAACACACTTTTGTAAAAAGGTGTAACTGATACTTAAATGCATCAATTAATAAGACTAAGTTTGATACTTGCGAGTCTCGGCTGTCTGAAAGAGATTCCTGATGCAATCTTAAGGTTTCCAGTTGATCTTTTGCTGAAGTTAGTTGATGAGAAAGAACCAGTTTTGAGTCAGAGAATCTTGATGAAATGGAAAGATCGAGGCCGAAGCCTGGCAGCCATCTTTGTCACCTGAAACGTTTCTCACTCTTCAATCTTAGCAATCTGACTGAACCACCGGGACGGGGCGGTCACCTGTGTTCTCAGCTTAAGTCAGAGAAGATCCCCGCCTCTCAGATGGGTCTTATCCAATGAGAAAGCCGGATCCAAGTGTGCGTGTTGAGATCCTGGGATTATGACGCTTTGTGGAAACGATGGTCTTTAGTATCTGAACTGAAATCGAAAATATAAAGTTTTTTCTCAGGGCCCTACTATATATTGCCTATGTACCACCATATATTATACACGCTTGTTTCGATCATAAGAAAAGGCGAATTCATAGATACTAAACCCGGTATATTTAAGGGTTATTAATGAGTGTTTATCGAAGCATGAATAAAATGTCTATATACAACGATTAAGAAAAACAGCAATAATATACACAACGTCGAGAATTGTGTGTTTCATTCAAGACGGTTTCTATGAATTATAGTAGAAAAGGTCCATTCCTTGTGTATGTTCCTTATGGGGGAAATGAGTGTGTTAATTTCTCTCACATTCCTGGAGGCGTAATAAAACCGGTGATATCATGATTAGTTGTCATGGGGACCAGGGGGCCTGGTGTTTTGCAGAAATCCTGGCATCCAGTTTATTGTGTGAGGGGACTGTGACGATTTGTTAATATAATGAATAATTTATTTGTTAAATCAAATAAAAATTAGTATGTCAGATTGGTCGAGACGCTACACTACCGTACTTACTATAGAGTTAAGGTTGGGGTTGGTTTTTAATTATTTCCTTGTAATTCTGCATAATTTACTGTTATCACTATAGTAGGTACATGTGTACGGAGACAATAAGGGACATTTGCAAAAATAAGAAAATTAGAACTTTCTCATTTTCTGAAAAAGACTTTTGCATGCGCACGAGAAACTTTTTGTGAGCTCATGCGGTATAGTTTCCGGTTGCGTCACTTCTGCCATCTTACTACGAACAAAAACAAGCATGGAAGCACATGAGTAGCCTAAGGGATCTATTCAACTGGCCTTCAATATGAAGACATTGTTTCAGACACAGATAAATCATCACTGAGCGGCATAAGAACAGCTTTTTCCCTCAGGCTATATTGCACCTGAACAATGCATAACATCTCAGGGCTGCACATAACTTTTCAAAACTTTTCATCTGTAAAATAACACATTCATAATTTCCTGTATTTTCTGTATATTTTGTACATAACTTCTCAAAACATTTGCATATTTTTTTATTGTCTGTTCTCATTATTAGGAGTTGAGTTGAGTTGCTTTGTTTATTTTTAATCTTTTGATTCTTCTTTTTCTCCAAAATGAAGCACATTTTTGAGGGCCTAAGCATGCTCGAAAACTCACAAAACTGCACAAACACCAGTAGTGGCGAAAATTTACGTCTGATATAGGTTTCATAAGTGGGTGTGGCAAAATGTCTCGATAGCGTCACCTATTCACATTCAATGAAGTGCCCCTCCCGCTACGTTTCACGTACATGTACAAAAATCGGTACACACATGCAGCACACCAATATCTACAAAAAAGTCTCTTGGAGCAAAATCCGAAACCTAACAGGAAGTTGGTTATTTTTATTTTTTCTCTACAAATTTTGTGTCATTTTTGCCATTTTCAGGCGTTGTATTTTAACGAACTCCTCCTGATTTAATCAGATCAACACCAAATTTGATCAGTGTAATCTAAAGCCCTTTGTGATGTTAAATTCCGAAGATCTTGAGTTTTTCCTGAAGTCGCGCCATGAAAAAGGAAGTTGCTATAACTCAGACATACAATGTCCAATCTTCCCCAAACTTCACGTTTGATAAGACTCCTGACCTGATCAGATATACATGCCCATATCCAGTTATAGTCATAGTGCCACCTTCTGGCAACAGGAAGTGACATGTTTTACGCTTTAACCAACTTTTTCAAGAGATTTACAGTTTTTTGTTTTTTTTTCAATTGCTAAAGAGCATTTACCAGTACTTTTTCTAAACTCCTAACACAGCAACACACCTACATCACACAATTAGCAAAATAGTTAATTATATAGCCAAAATCATATTTTGTTAAATAAATACAAACTCTACATTTCAAAATGCTGAATACCTTTTTCTGCATATACTAACTCGTATCAAAACACAGCAAACCTGATTCAAAATCGAGTCATTCGGTCAAAACATTAGCACTAGTTTTCTATCCAACAGGAACATGTAGTCTACCATAGTGCATGGACTGTCAAAATGCTAACGCCGGCCACAGTTTGAAGAGGGAGTGGGCTGGGTGTGTGGAGTACAGAATGATTTCTCCTCACTCTGGAGGTGTAAAGATCTTGGAGGTTGGGCAGGGGGACCAGTAATCCTGTCCGCTGTAGTCTCGATGTCTGATTTGGTAGCTCAACCAAACCAGACAGTCCTGGTTCAACTACTCCTCTCCCTCGTCCACCTTGTTTCTCTGCCATCACAGAGGATGCATTAAAGCGGACATAAGGCTGTGATATAGGCAGGAAAGCTCATTTTTTTAGCAAACAGGTCTTTCAAAAATCATGTGCATCCATACTCTCATTTTCTTCACAGTAAAACTGCAGAGACGGACCAAGGGAATAGGTTACAGTTTACATAAATCAGACACTGTAATGCATGCGCATGTGAAAAGTTTCTCGTTCATTTTCTTTTTTTTCTCTGTGCTCCTGCACTCTTCTCAAAGCCTCCATGTGCTGGACAGATCAGAGCAGCTGCGCTGGAGGAGGAAGGCCGTGAGAAAGCCATGGGAAGAGGAAACGAGAAGAACTGTGGGAAACTAAACCCAGACACACACAAGGAAGAAGTTACAACTCTGAGAAACAAAGATTTCCACAGCGTCCGCTGGCAGCACACGAGAGCAGAGAGCAGACAAATCCCAGTAATGATCGCTGGGCTGTTTATTCACAGGAGCGCAGAAGAATCCGCGCCGATGCTCCTCGAGACGGACCAGAGGAGCGCACACTGAGGTTTTGGGAGGGCGCTCTTCACCACAGGGAGGAGACGCATGAGGAGTCACATGACCAAACAGGAACCAATGAGACGAAGGGAATTCAGGTTCACTACAGAGTTTAGTGGGTCAAGCCCGGCTGAGGACAGCAGCAGCCAATGAGACGAGCTCAGCGAACGAGAGAGAACGATGCGCCGCGCGAATACAGACACATGAAATGTGATCACCTGGTGTGAAATGAGCTGCTCGAGAGAGAGAGAGAAGAGCGGCCACAGAGATATGAATGGATGAGTGCAATACCACACCGACTCAATGATGAACGTCTGATTGGTTTTATACGTGTGCCGGCTGGGTTCAACACATAGTCAGCACAAACGTTTATATTTATGCATTTGGCAGACATTTCTATCTAAACTTACTTATATCAGTATTTGATTCTCTAAGAATAAAACCCACAACCTTCATGTTGCAAACACAATGCCTTGCCAGATGAGCTACAGGAACAGCAAAGATGCTTCATATTTCAATAACTACACCAATGGACCCGTTTCACATTGCTAGGGAATGTTTCTAGGGTTTCACATAACCCTAACTGCATAAAATGTATTTCAACTTAAAAACTTAACTTTTAAGTATAATCAAACTAGCTGTGAAAGTTATCACAACTAACTTCTTTAAACTCAATTATATACATATATAATATATATAGATATATATATATATATAAGCATTGTCTTGGTAATTAGTTAAATTAAGTTATGATTTTCTAGAACAATAGAAAATGTTATGTTGCTATGACCTACTGATCATATAATTGTTTTACTCATATCAATATCATATTATTATTATTTTTATTTTTAGCACTGAAGAGAAACTGCAATCATTTTGCATTCCTATTTGCCCCAATAGCAAAAGAAAAAATCCACAATAGAGTTTCTATGACTTCACAAAAGAAGAAAAGATATGGATAGACTACTACAATTAATTTCTATTACTACTATACTACTATTGCTACTATGTGACGATTTGTAATCAACATTTAAATCAACTAAACAATTGTGTAAAACCTACACTACAGAAAATGTCTTTCTGAGGTTGTAAATAAAAATGATATTGGAGTATATTTTATAAGAGAATACTATTCGTTCTACTGGCTTGAAGGGGTCATGCAGAATCATGGCGGAGCTACCAGGCGCTATGTAAATCAGTGCGGGGCTAACAGCAGTGGATGTACTCAGTGGGCGGAGCTAAACAGGCAGCGATGTAGAATCAGTGGGCGGAGCTAAACAGGCAGCGATGTAGTAGCAGGCATTGATCTTCTTCTGCGGAGGCGGTGTTTATCCACACTATTACATCATAGGGTTGTGCATTCCACAAGCTGTGGTTTTGGGAGATTGGCTTCAGTATAAGCTGTTTTTAGACTAATGAGAAAGTTTTGAGTTCTGAAACTTACAGGATGTTTTTATAGTACAGTGACCTCTTATATGTAAACATATCAAGGGAATTTTGGTTTCTCATTTCATGACCCATTTAAAATATCACAAGATCAAGTTTTCAATGTGATAATTATTGTTTCTTTTTAATTCTTTGTGAAATGTCCTACCAAATTCTTTGTAAGGATTGTTTCAGAGTAAAGATGTGTTTTCAGTGTATGGTTTCACTCAGTCTAACCAGCACCACTCAAACATACAGCATCTGTTACAGCGGACTCTGTGAACTGTTGTGTATAATGTTGTGTAAGTATAATTTAATCTGTGACTCAGTATGCACAACATCCTCCCTAAACTCACACACAGAGACTCATAAACCCCTCAGGTCCAAGAGACATCCGACACACCATGACTTTTTGAAACTAATCTTTCTGTTTGGTGGCTGCTTTCAGACGGGATCGAGTGATCTCTGGAGAGTCTTACGAGGAAGGACATGTTTAGTAGCTGTGGTCACATTAGTGCACGGTTCATGAGAAGGCAGCTCTGTGGGGCACGAGGAGACGAACACACCTCACAGACCCGCAAATGTCAGAGAGGCTTCCTGCTGAGCGGCCCGTCAATGCTGACCATGACCCCGTGACCCCGGCAGCGTTCTGAGGTCAGACGTCACGCAATTAGCACGAGGATCAGCGGGAACGAGAGCGGGAGGAACAGGAAGAAACTGAGTAAGACGCTATTTATAGATGAAGCACAAACACACGCTTAAACAAGAGAAAAGCTTCAGAAGACACATCCAAACTCTTGACTGTTGCTTTAATGTGACTGAGTCTACATCTGAATACAGCACTAAATACACTAGAGTTTATGCTAAATCTGCCTCAAAAGACCAATTTATTTCCATGTTTAGGCTGGTTAATGCCAGATAGTACTGTTCACCAGTTAAACTTATATATGTATAGTACATTTATTCATTTGGCAGATGCTTTTATCTGAATGTTTATAGTTTTATTGCAAAAGTGGAAAAACACTAACCTAATTTATCATAAAGGAACCAACAATATTAGCAATGCCACAAACCAGAAACGTACACAACTTGAGAAGTGAAATTGCAGAATGTGTGTGTGTGTGTGTGTGTGCCCGCGTGCGTATGTGTGTGTGTGAGAGAGTGTGGGTGTGTGTGTGTGTGTGTGTGTGTGTGTGTGCGCGTGCATGTGTGTGTGTGAGAGTGTGTGTGTGTGTGTGTGTGTGTGTGAGAGAGATTTATAATTGAGATGTAAATTGTGAAATTGATTGGACAATATTTGGCTGAGATACAACTATTTGAAAATCTGGAATCTGAGGGTGCAAAAAAATCTAAATATTTAGAAAATCATCTTTAAAGTTGTTCAAATGAAGTTCTTAGCAATGCATATTACTAATCAAACATTATGTTTTGCTATATTTACGGTAGGAAATTTACAAAATATATTCATGGATCTTTAATTAATATCCTAATGATTTTTGGCATAAATGGAAAATCTATAATTTTGACCCATACAGTGTATTGTTGGCTATTGCTACAAATATACCTGTGCTGCTTATGACTGCTTTTGTGCTCCAGGGTCACATTTGTCTGTGTGTACTGTCTTCTGATCAAGTCTTGCTGGTTAAGAAGAACTTGAACCAGCATCCAACCAGCAACATTTATTTGAAGTATCTGCCACTGCGTCTCTAGAACAGATAGTGGTAGAACAAATAGTGTTGTAATATAAAGATAATCGCCAAGTATCTGTATCTGTATGCATCTATCAGAAAGTGTTCAAAACTAGCACTTGATCCATAAACTCTGGCATCAGATGCATCTCGCTGTAATGCACACAGAGTCAGCGGCGTTCAGGTTTGTGAGCGCTGACCACTTGCAGTATGTTATGTAATTCAGTCTGGTCATCTGGGAGACCCTGCAGGACACGAGGCCAAATCCGACCCGGCACCAGCGAAGTCATGCGGCGTGGAGCGATGAGCCCAAACACACACATTCTGCACGCATGCATGCGCCGCCGCAGCTTTCCGTGCATTGCATCAGCCCGGGTGGGCTATTTTTACTGTTTATTTGAAAGCTGGTGCTTTTTCTAACAAACATGCAGGAAGCTTTTAGGCAAGATATGCATGAGAAATGAGGGCTTATTGAGTTTTGAAATTTAGCTCCTTGGTGTCAAGACCAAAGCGATGAATGTGTTCTATCATACACTGAATAAACAAAGTCATTTCAAGTACACTGTCCAAACTCATGCTCAAAGGGATTTTCTGACTAAGATACAAGGGACACAAACCAGACTCAAACACAGTCCTAGAGATCAGTGATACCTTGACATGACGGAAGTCTTCTTGTGCTCTTCAGGTTGTCCCTGCACCTGTTGCTGGCCCATTGGCCCTAATGACCCAAGCCTTTGAAGAGCCTTTGTGCCGCGGTTAATGAAAGCCAAGCACTTCAAAAGGCAAGCGTAAGAGGACCGTCATCGACACGCTCCAGAGGCCACGGTGAGGATGCACAGCATCTCGACTTAGTGCAACCAATTATCAGTGAGTAATAAATCCGTCGGAGCGAAGGTGATTCCAGGCAGTGCAAATATTTCATCACCTGCAGTCAGTAAAGACGACATGAAAGCTGGTCTCGCATTCTTACAGATGCACCATAACAGTCTAGAAATATTCATAGTGGTTGAACCCACTGCTTCCTGTTTGAAACGGTTTGTTTTGAAAGTGTGTCACATTTCTTTAAGCTGTGAAAGCCGAACGATGAGTGTGTTCCAGTGCTGTGCGGTGCTTCTAAAATAAGGACTCGTCTTGTTTGTTTGCTTGTTTGTGCTTTAATCCAATGTAAATTCATGCTCCAGATACACTCGTAAGACACTTTCCAGGTTAAATAAACATACACTGTCAAAAAACAACAACTGATACCATTCTATTTTGTAGGTTTGCATTATCAAATACAATATGTAATAAATAATAAATATATTTATTTTATTAAACCCAAGCATAAATCAGTGTTTTTAAGCATGTTTACATCCATTCCAAAATGATAACATTCATGTATATTTTCTTTGTAAACTGATGTTCAGCTGTTCTTTTTAATAGTCGGAGCATCGTTCATCAAAGCTCAGGAAACACCTGCCGGGACACTGAGATGTGCCTTTAACTTCACCAAGCTGATTGCTCACAAAAAAATACTGAAAGATGATGTTTTCAAATCATTTCAAGTTTGAATGTGACATAAAGTGATGCTATCAAGTGTGTTAGTTGTTCCTTACTTTTTATCAGTCTTCCCATTAACACCATTATTTGTTCATTCAGACTGATTTGAGGATGCACAAAAACGAAAGGCGGAATTTATTGCATGAACTGAGTAATAGTCCAATCATAGCACCATGGAGGCACTGCCTTTTCTCACATGACTTCCCCCTCTATATTCTCAGTGATGCCCCATCAAACCCAGCGCATGCTTTAGAGGTTTGTTAAAACTCAAAGAGCGAGTCGATGACTTCCACTGTAACTTTACAGTTTTTTACACACATTTTCAAAACTGTGCCTCTTCGTTTCAAAACTTTACACACAAATCCAAGAACTGCACACACAAAATGCAAAATGCAAAATGCCTCACATCTGTTGCAGAATGAAGCACTGCATTCAAAATATCACAAACACATCTCAAACGCAAACATTTATTAATAATATTAATTCCGGTTAGAGAATTGTGTGTTGTGTTTTGCAAAAACTGTTTCATGAAACTGAGTCAAAGACCGAGAATCAGTGTGTGGGTTTGCAGATCTGGTCTGTGCTTCTGCTGTTTGAGAGTGTCAGCTTTCAGAAACTGTGTGACGAGTAAAGATTTTGTGTGCAAGCAGTTGAAAGAAACTGTAACTGCTGGTGTCTCATCCAGTTGTTTTCTCATCCAATTTTGCCTCCTCCTTTCGCCTTGTACATTCTAACAAAAACCCTGAAACTAAAAACCAGCGCTTCTCAAGATCTACCACCTTCAGCCCAGGGTCATCGGTCATGTGTGGCTGGTGAACAGTGTGACTGTGTGGGTAAACCAACAAAGCCAACATCAAACCAGCAGCAGCCACCTGGACCGGCATGAAGATTCTGTTCAAGCGCTCAAACACCAGCGCTCTCCTTTCTCGAAATATCGCACGGTGCATCCTCTGGAAGAGAGCCAAGCCGTTTCACTTCAGCAGCAGATCTCAACCACAGCAGGCCCAGCAAACATCGTCCTGCAGCAAGTGTGCCACTGAGCTCTGCAAACATCCGGCTGGAGGAGACCTGCGTGTCACACAGTCAGGCCTGCTTCTTCCTGAGGAAGAGACTCGATTCTCTGCGTCTGCTGCTGATCTGAGCTCAGCTTCACGCTCTCTCAGACGGCTCTGCTGGGTCTACAGAGGCTGGTCCTGGATCAGCGCTAGAAGGTTTGACTCAGAGCGTGGGACGCGAGCAAACTGCCAGCAGATCACAAAAACACAAGCGTGAAGTGCTTCTGCTTCTCTTGATCAGTCAGCAAGAGCTGCAAAAACACCCTGAACCCCTCATGCCAGACGATTTCTCTCTGAAAACACAAACATTCACATTCGAATGGTAAAAAGATAATCACAGAGCTACTGGGATAAAATGATATAGTTTGGATATAAACACTGTTGTCAATATAGAATAGATCACTTTCTGAAAGTAACTTGACCTTTCGAAGAAAGACTGTCTCATTACATTTTACGCCAGTAGGTGGCGACAAGTGACTGGTAGGAAATGTATTTGTCATTGAATCACTCTTTCAAGAGATCCTTTCAAAAACACTGATTCCTCCAGTAATGAAGAAAGAGAAGCCTTAATGAGTGATGAGTCATTGATTCATTTATTCAAATGGATTTTTGAAATGATTAATGTAAATTATACATATATATTATTTTGACATCAGGGTTTTGTTTTTGCTCTGATATTCATGTTCATGTGTGTCTTGCTCTTAAAAGGACAGTTCACCTTCAAGCCTTTCCAACTTCAAGTTGAGTTTCTTTCTTCTGCTGAACCACAGCATGAGAAAACAATGCTATGTAAGACAATGGGGACGGAAACTGTTTGCTTACCCACACTCTTCAAGATATCTTCTTTTGTGTTCAACAGAAGAAAGAAACTTTCTCATTTTGGAACAACATGAGGGTGAGTAAATGATAACAACATTTCCATTTTGGGCTGAACTATCACTTTTAATGTCAAAAAAAGAAAAGAAAAAAGCCTAACTATTGAGGACTATGATGCTGATGCTTATAGGCAGTCAAGGTCAAGGTTCCGTCACTACGATCCTTTGTTTTTTTTCCCCCAAAAAAAAAAATGATGCGCTGAAGAGCGTTTGTGTCCATGAACGACAGTGAGTCAGTATCCGTTGAATATCATGAAGTTCTGTAGGCTAATTCATCAGAGACACTAAACCAGATTACAATGAGCTCCAACACACAGAAAGAATAAATCACGCACACATGACTGTTTTACAAGCCCAACAAACAACAGCTCATTGTGAGCAGACAGTATGACACTCTCTCAGCTCCGGCGTCTCATTGTGTTGATGAACACACAGACACACACACGGATCTGTTCATGAAGGAGAGCAGCGTCTCCATGCTGCGCCGACTTCCCGTCCTGGACGCCGTCGGATGTGGGCCATGAGCTCACACACACACACACACACACACACACACACAGTCAACGCTTGGCACGCCACCCGATCCACACCTCCCCACCTTCACACACAACCCTGAGTCTCCGAGAAACCCAGTGACCTGACAGACTGGGCCTGCTGGCTACACACACACACACACACACACACAGGTTTGTTTTTATGGTTTATGGGACTCTCCATAGGCGTAATGTTTTATACTGTACAGACTGTATATTCTATTGCCCTACACCAACACTACCCCTAAACCTACCCCTTACAGGAAACTGCATTTTCTGCATTTTTAGATTTTCAAAAACTCATTCTGAATTATTTATAAGCCTTTTGAATTACGGGGACACTGAGAATGTCCTCATAAATCACCTTCTCGTTGTAATACCTATGTCATACCCATGTTATTATACAAATTTGTGTCCTCATAAACCACATAAACTGCACACTCCACACAAACACACACACACACACACACGCTCCGTCTCTCACCACCAACAACAACCACACACCCGCACACTCAGCACACACACACACTCACCCGCACACACACAACAACACACACACCCACACCACACTCACACACTCGCACACACACAACACACACCCACACACCGCTCACGTTCACACTCACACACATAGCCAGACACACACACACCACCACACACACTCACACACACACCACCCACACACAGACACACACACACATACACACACAACACACTCACACACGCGCACACACACACACAACCACCACAGTCCCACACGACACAGACCACCAAACACACACACCTCACACTCGCACACACAGTCACACACAACACTAACACACACAAACCACACACTCACACACACACACTCACACTCGCACACACCAGGTCACACACACCTCTAAACACACACACAAACCCACACTCACACCACAGCACACACACCACACACCGACACAGGTTTCACAAAGACCAGCCGAGTTCGCAGATGGCTCATGCATCAGATTCCTCTACTGTGATCGACAGACAGCAGGGGAATGTCATGTGCCCTGTGATTCTGTCCTCCACTCATCATTGGGTTCAGTCTGACCTCTGTACAAACGAAGTAGCCCTGACCTAAAGGGGTGGTTGATTGCGATTTCAATTTTTTTTAACTTTAGTTAGTGTGTAATGTTTTTGTTTGAGCATAAACAATATCTGCAAAATTTACGAAGCTGAAAGTTCAATGCAAATGAAGATATCGTCTTTTAAAATTCTGGCAGTTTAATGCCTACAAAAACGGCTACAACAAGTTACTTCCTGGGTTTGTGTCATCACAAACCCAGATAAACCCCGCCATCTGGAAAAGGCAGCAAAGGGGGCGAGGCCATGCTGCGCTGCTTTAGAGAAGACTGAGGAATAGAAAACTAGAGGTGCATGTAAAAATCTATTTATATATGAATCGTGATTCTGTCTTTTAACTATTCTAATGGATTCACAAGATTCAAATTGTTCTAAAGCAGCGGTTCTTAATCCTGTACCTCGCGTCCCCTGCTCTGCATCTCTCTCTCTCGCTCTCCTCTCCTCTCTCTCATGCAGCTCAGCTCCTACCACTGACTTTCCAATTAGTACAAACTTATTTCACATACTATAGAAGCATTAAACATGGACGTGCTGCATTGCGTACTGTAATACAGCCTTTAATCATTCAAATAAAACTTTATATTAAAAGCTACATAACAGTACATTATAATTAATAGCGTATCAAAGTATGGACAACCACAACAAAAAAATAGGCCTACCCTTACACCGTGCTTGCACGGTTCTGCACGATCCTCCTCATATTACCTCGCTTCTCAAACCGGGCTCAAACATGATTGATCGATATTAACGACGCCGTTTTTACCCTCACCGTCACTGCTTGCTGAGATAGGGGCGGGACGCTATATGTGCACTAGAGCAGTTTGACCAATCAAAATAATTAAAACGAGTTCCGACAAATTTAAATATTATTAATGGTATATAACTAAATAATTCATATTACTAACTGCTTATTATTTTTCAAAATATGTTTAGATTTAATTTAAAAACTACCTTTTTTAAACATTTCCTTAAAAAGGTCACATCAAAAAAGTGCTTTAAGTTTTATCTTTAATGGTAGAAGCTTATATTCTTATATACATGTGTGCATGCTTTTTTTTCTCTTGCTATAATGGGAATATTTGCGAGCATGCAGAACTCCGTAAACTTGCGAAAACATGAAAATGTAATTCGAAACCAGAGTGTGCACACAAACATGCACATGCAAGTTTGAAAATGTTTGTGTGGGGAAAAGAAAACAATTGTGACCTCCTCCCAACACTTTCTCATCGGATCTACGCCAGTGTCACAGGTGACCTATTTTGATCTCATAAAGGTGAATTTTCAGCGAAAGGTGAAGAGTTTGCATCACATGAGAAACACTCAGAACAACTCAGTGAGTTGAACTGTCCGAATGATTCAGAAGGAATTCACCTGTGTGATTGATTCATTGATAAGAACTGACTCAAACTCTAATTTGTTTTCTAATCAGGCATCACTACCTTTGATTCTAAATATTACTGGAAAATAATAAAAACATCTGAAATACTGTAATATCACATGTGCGGCACAACACTGGGCTGCTCTATGAAAACACAATATACTGTATATTTGTCTTGTTAAAACTAGAACTACACCTAACCCACCAAAGAGAGATCAGAAGTCCAAGTGGAGATGTTAACGCAAACCGTGACCCCACAAAAACATTAGTCGAGCTGAACAATCTTGTGAAGAGGAAGAAGACAAGGACACTTGCTGAGCGAATCATCCTGTTCCTCTCGTCACCGCTGCAGCAGATCCGATCTGATTCTGAAAGAAAGAAAAATATTGAGACACATTAGAAATCTGAGGAATGACACGTAACACAACCGACTGAACTACTCAAGGAAAAACGCAAGTGTTTCTATTCTAACTACTCAGTGTTTGTGATTCATCAAATCAGATCGGCAGAACATTACAGTCCAACAGAAAGCAGTTCATCTGAAAGAGCAAAACTCAAATAAGAAAGTTTAAAAGCAGATCGTGTCTCTTCGGAAGACTTGGATTAAACCACTCCATTCATGCGGATTGCATTAACAATGACTTAATGAATTTTTTGAAGCATGAAATGGATAGACAAAAATTATGAGAGAATATTAATATTAATATCTTCATTTTGAATATGAACAAAAGCCACAGCAGGTTTAGAGTAAATGATGACAGAATGATCATTTTTGGATGAACGATCCCTTTAAGATCCGGATTCACTCAGAAGTGCACGAGTCTCCTCCAGACGCATCAGAGCTTGATAGCATGTAGACTAGCCAGGGCGACTCAAAGCGGTGTTTTGGGAAGCCCGTGTTATTCAGATTCCCATGAGCCTCTGCCGGTGGGAAACCCCAGCGGAACACGCCAACCTCAGAGACTCACATCTGCATTCGCATCTTGTTTGTCTCAAAGTCTCTGTGATGTTGGGTTAGCATTAGCCTGGAGCCCGCTAAGAGTGCTGATGAAACAAAGATCAGCTTTTGGCCTGTATTGTGGCTGGTGTGTTTCTGAACTGGAGGGTGTGTTTCGCTCTAACTCTCAACAGCAGTGGAACCAGCTCAGATTAGCGGTGAGAAAGTTCTGCCGCAGAAAAACTCAAACCAGCTGTAGGGTAATTAAGCTAAATGGAAGATTGCAAATGACTGCAAAACAATATTTCAGCTTGTGCGCTGAGAACTCCCTCTTCAGCAACAGCAGTAAACTAGAGGCCATTCAAGAGGACTTTGGAAATTAACACACTAGCAGGGCCCCATGAAGTTATATTGCACTTCATATACATATATACTGTATATACAGTGGGTACGGAAAGTATTCAGACCCCCCTAAATTTTTCACTCTTTGTTATATTGCAGCCATTTGCTAAAATCATTTAAGATAATTTTTTTTCCTAAATGTACACACAGCACCCCATATTGACAGAAAAACACAGAATTGTTGACATTTTGCAGATTTATTAAAAAAGAAAAACTGAAATATCACATGGTCCTAAGTATTCAGACCCTTTGCTCAGTATTTAGTAGAAGCACCCTTTTGATCTAATACAGCCATGAGTCTTTTTGGGAAAGATGCAACAAGTTTTTCACACCTGAATTTGGGGATCCTCTGCCATTCCTCCTTGCAGATCCTCTCCAGTTCTGTCAGGTTGGATGGTAAACGTTGGTGGACAGCCATTTTTAGGTCTCTCCAGAGATGCTCAATTGGTTTAAGTCAGGGCTCTGGCTGGGCCATTCAAGAAGTTGTTGTCACAGAGTTGTTGTGAAGCCACTCTTTTGTTATTTTAGCTGTGTGCTTAGGGTATTTGTCTTGTTGGAAGGTAAACCTTCGGCCCAGTCTGAGGTCCTGAGCACTCTGGAGAAGGTTTTCGTCCAGGATGGCTGTCCACCAACGTTTACCATCCAACCTGACAGAACTGGAGAGGATCTGCAAGGAGGAATGGCAGAGGATCCCCAAATTCAGGTGTGAAAAACTTGTTGCATCTTTCCCAAAAAGACTAATGGCTGTATTAGATCAAAAGGGTGCTTTTACTAAATACTGAGCAAAGGGTCTGAATACCGTACTTAGGACCATGTGATATTTCAGTTTTTCTTTTTTAATAAATCTGCAAAAATGTCAACAATTCTGTGTTTTTCTGTCAATATTGGGTGTTGTGTGTACATTAATGAGGAAAAAAAATTAACTTAAATGATTTTAGCAAATGGCTGCAATATAACAAAGAGTGAACAATTTAAGGGGGTCTGAATACTTTCCGTACCCACTGTATATATATATCCCAAAATCCATTTTTCATTTTCCAAAATTCTGTAATTTGTCCCTGTTTTAACATTTTCTGGTCTCTTGAAATCATAAAACTTACACAATTAAACAACATTTTATTAAACGCTTAAAAAAAATACAGGGCCATATGAAATCATATGAAAAACAATAACAATTTAATCAATCTTTTAAAAAGTAATCAAACAAAAATATAACAATTCAGTTTTTTTCACACAGACACATGCATGTTTCCCTCATTGTGTGGTTTACAGCAGTCAGCGCTCATAAACACTCACTGGAGACACTACAGCGGCTCGATCCTGACAGGAGGTCAAACACAGGGAATGTCAATATTTCCAATAGCAGAGACAAAGACATCGTGACTATTTGTTCTTGGTCTGGTTTCCCAGGCCTCCCTGCAGTCATCCTCCAAACACACAGTGACTCACTCCAGTAACTCTGAAACACCAGAAACTGAAGGAAACGCTCTGGAGGTTACAGCGAGAGTGTTTCAAACACAGCAAGGCTCTGACTGCAACGTGAGCGCTGTGACATCAGAGCCATCTGTCCGCTCTTACTGTTAGAGACACAGAGCGTCAGTCGTCTTTAATGACCACTCACACAGCCGTCATAATGGGGAAAGAGTCACAGACTTCACAGGTCCATTACAGCACATTCTGTCATGAGCACTGACTCGGTGTGTCTTGCATGATGAAGTTTGTGTTATCATGTGCAGGAGTGTTTCTAGCCTTTACTGGAGTGCAGGCTGCCATCAGAAATACTGGCTCGTTATTTTAAGGTTGATTTTTTGATACTGTTTTGAATGAATGTTCACAAGCTGAAGGCATACTGAAGAGCTGCTTTTCCAATAGAAGACATTAGCTATGTTTCCATCCAAAGATTAGAATTTAACTTTAGGCGCAAAACTGGGATATCGCATAAAACATTTGCGAATAAAGCACCGTTTCCATCCAACGAGTCAAAGAGAACAAAACCGTCACTTCCTGATAAACTGGCATGAAATATCTCTGAGGAAACTAGGAGAAGCCACTGAATATAATAATTTTCATGTATGATAAATTGACTTGCGCCTCGGCGCGAGCAGACGAAACACAATAAATGCGGTCATTGCTTTCGGAGGCAGATTTGCCTGTTATTTGGGAACACAGTCATGTAAGACAATTATACAGAAATACTTTGACGACACACTTTGCTCAGGCATTTCTGTGAACGAGATCAGTCCACTGGTTAGTCAAGTTATCTCAGCACAAAGTCACATGACTTTTTCGATGCGCATGGAGGAATGTATTCGGTAAATGTGTGTCCATCATAGTTTATGCACATTTTTTCTTATCGGATATAAAGTGTATCCTACTCAAATGTGATTTTTTAGAATTTATGCACATCTTGGCGTTTTCATCCAGCGTTTTTTTATGCGATATTCCAAAATGTGCATAAAAAACGGTGGATGGAAACATAGCTATTGGCAAGTTCTGATTTATACAATGGACTGCAGGTAAATATCACCTCATCCAGTGCTATATTTGTTTCTGTCTTATAAAGCATCCCAGTACAGTGCAAGAAACCACTGCAAACGATTCAGTGCACGAGAGAATTCTGTGTGAATGAATCAAACTGAACTTCAGAGCTTTTTGCAAACCTGTTTGAAGGATTAGATCAAAAGTGTGAGATGTTTGGATGCTGCAGGAGAGACGCTGACAAAACCACAGATTAAAGAGGAAACGGGGACGTGTTACAGGCTAATACAGCTGGATAATGTATGTACTGAAGGGACTTGTGTATGCAAGAACAGTTTAAACGTATTATCAGCGTGTGTCCTGCGGCAGTGTGGGACATTTTAATATGACTGCAATGAGACAGACTAACAGCAGTCTGGGTCTCTTTACATGCCAGTCCAACAGAAAGAAGAACAGAACAGCAGCACAGAGCTGATTCTAGACTTTAGACGTCGGAATCATGAAAATCCTATTAAGAACAATGCTATTTAGAAATGTGTTCTAGAAATGATTGGATTTGATTGTAGATTAGTTTATTTCTTCAGAAGAATCAAAGTCATCTGCCTCTTGGATGGCCTGAGGATGAACTCGTTTTCAGCAAACTTTAATTTTTGGGTCAATGATTCCTTTAAGAACAATGGTAAGAAAATAAAGCTAAGAACATTATTAAGAAATGTTTTTTGGGGGGGGGGGCGGAATTCATAATATTCGTAACTTTTTTTCTTAAGTAATATAATAAGAATTTTATTTCTAAGAATCTTTCTTGAATCCAGCCATAATTAAGAAGGCAATAATGCAATGATGTTTAAGCGGGTTTGACGCTCCTGATTCAAGTGCGTTCATCTTTACTGGATGACGGACAGAACTGGCTCGGCTGCAGACATTCATTCATTCGTTCTGGAGCGCCGACAGACCCGACATCCCAGTTGTTTGCACACTGTCTGTTCGAATCCTCTTCAGTACGGAAAGAAAGGACAATGTTAGAGCGTGGGACAGACAGAAAAGCTGGTGAGAACTCATAATGGATCAATAAGGAGTCAAGCTCATGGTTTGTATCTCTCTACCTCTTCCTTCCTCACTGGCGGTTACAGTGGCCTGGTTTCCACGTCTGACCACAGACCGGCCCTGGGGTTCCTGTTTACTTCTCCTGACAT
The DNA here is from genome assembly GCA_018155175.1 of Sinocyclocheilus anophthalmus. Classification (NCBI taxonomy): domain Eukaryota; kingdom Metazoa; phylum Chordata; class Actinopteri; order Cypriniformes; family Cyprinidae; genus Sinocyclocheilus; species Sinocyclocheilus anophthalmus. The sequence goes on from JADLZN010003324.1 coordinate 146,992, forward strand.
GAAAGACTGTAGCTAGCAGCCCAGACACTCACACACACACACACACTCCAACAGCCTGCGAGCTGAAGCTTTTGCTAAACAACTGTGTCATTTGAGTCAGACTCTGTCATGCATAAGAAAAAGCTCCAGATCAGCCGTTTCATATAAACATGAGATCGATCATCAGAGGAACATCCTGCACACTTCCCTGTTTCTAAACAAACAGACGGGTCACTGAAGGGCAAATCTGTCGTTTTCTTCTCTCTTTAGTTGTAATGCAATAGGAACTTCTCCATTTTTTTTTCAGATTTTGCACCTGGTTTTCCCAAAGCCAAATGGCTCAGCTCCCAACGCTGAATAGAAGCAGCCAATTCAAGCTTCACGTCTTGTTCCACACGACATTCCTTACAAAAAACTCGAGGCACATCTCAAGACTTTCCCCTCTGCTTGGCACACTGCTTGGCACACTGAAGGGGTGTGAAGGACACCCGCAGTTTTTCAAGGCAATGCGCCTCAAAATCTACCTAAATACGTTTTATGTCTGCACAAATCATTTCACTCCAGACTGCTTTGTGAATGTCATGTCGTTGTAGTGCTTAGTGTTTTAACTGTATTTGTGTGTGTACATTATCGAAGCATTTTAATTTATCATCGCCACGCTTTATTAGTTCGCGCCCAAGACCAATATTACATCTTGTAAAAAGGGGCATAATATGTGCCCTTCAAAAGGATTATAAGTTAACTTTAAATATCAATTCCTCAGTGGAGTTTTTATATCCCGGAATCCAACTGTTACACGTAGCAGTGTTTTCTAAGGCAAGAATATTATTGCTCCCACTTACCCTAGCAACTTCATAGCAACACACTAAAACGCCGCAGAGCACCTCAGTAGCAGTCTGTCTTTATGGAGTAGAGTTTTGCTCATCCAAACACATTTCATTCAGCTCCACTTTTAACTCACACATTCAAACACACTGATCAGTACTGTGGTGTCGCAGGACAGCGGTGTGTCCGAATGATGTGATGCTGAAGGAATGTGACCTCTGACCCAGATCTGCTGGTATAAAGGGCTGACGAGTGGACAGGAGAAGAAAGCCCAGTGTTTGAGTCCGGTCCGACCCGCTAACACCCCTCCGGCTGCTCTTTCTCTCCTTGGCCCCTGCAGCTGCAGCTTGCTTTACACACACTCACACACACTCACTCTCACCACACACACACACACCACACACACACACCCACCACACACACACTCTCTCTCTCTCTCATTCTCTCTCTCTCTCATTCTCTCTCTCACACTCACTCACACACACATACACAATCACTCACTCACACACAGACACACACACACCCACACACACACACACACACACACACACCTCCTCACTCCTGACTTCACCATCACGTGTCACTCACATCACGGAAATCACATCACACACACACACACACACTCACTCACACCACATCCCAATCACTCCACACATCACCACAAAAAACACACAACCCACCCCACATCACACCCCACACAAAGTACACACACACACTCACTCTCACTCTCACATGCCTCAACATCACACTCTGTCAACTACTCTCACACATCCACAATTACAAACACTGCACTCACTCACAACTTCAACTCACATCACACAACACACACAGCAAAAAACAACACACACACACCACCAACACACACCCACTCACTCACGTCACTCACGACATCAACTCACATCACGAATCACCAATCCTCACTACACCACAAAACACACACACACCACACACCACACACACACACACTCACCGGACTCTCGCTACATCACTCACTTATCACTCACTCATCACAAACAAACACAGCACCACACACACACTCCATCACACTCACTTCACATCACATCACTTCACATCCACACACACACAACCTCACATCACACAACCCACCATACCAATCACTTCACCGCACACACAGACACACACACACCCACACACCCACACAAACACAAACACACACAAGGCCGACACCACTAACCCTCACAACACACGAACAGCACACACACAACAACCACTCACTTCACGTCACATCACAAACACTCACAAAGAACCCATCACACACAACACAAACACTCACTTCACCTCCGCATCACCATCACAAACACCACACACCCACAACACCCCAAACACACTAAACACCACGAAACACTCACTCCCTCACCTATCAACAGGTCACCTCCCTCCCACACAAAACACACCCCACGTTTACTTAGCTATCTAATTGGTGACTCTCCATAGTGTAATGGTTTTTACTACCTGTACCGACCGTATATCTAGTTGCCCTACACCAACCCTACCCCTAACCCTACCCCTCACAGGAAACTTTCAGCATTTTTACAATTAAAAAGAAAAACTTTGTTTACTTTATTTTTATAAATACTTCAGTTTTACAAATGAGGATGTCCCCCAAAGGAAAAGGAAAAGTTAATTTGGAGATTTTGTTAGATTTAGCTCACGTTTGGGTACAAATTTGTTCCCAAAATATGGTTAAGTAGGTACACACACACACACTGGTATTCCTATCATTATGGGTTCATTCTATAAGTGTAATGGTTTTTCTACTGTACAGTCTGTATTTTCTATCCTCTTACCCTAACCCACCCCCGCCCTCACAAAGTACAAACTCAGGTATTTCAAATTCTCAAAAATAAACTAATATGTATTCTTTTGATACACTGTTTTCCTCATGGGGACAAAAAGATAATAATAATCCCCACAAGGGGACACACACACAAACCGGTCAGTGAGTTCAACCTGCAGATAAACCAGCAGAGTATCAGCAGTTTTCATGTTCAGTTAAAGCTCTTCTGCAGCACTAAAATACCATTGCTTGTTTCTCAGTTCAGGCCTCTTGAACACTCGCTACTCAGACATGTGATTATCAGCATTAAAGATGAAAACAGTCATTTTCCCTCATTTAAACAGCTGTGCACGTAATGAATAGCTCTTTTGATCAAATAAGCTTTAAATCATGCACTTACACATTTTCTGAAACATTTCAAGTCAAGAACATTTTTAAATCCAGTCACATCAGTAGCTCAATAAAAGCTGCTTATTTCACGGTGAAGAAGCAGCTCACCTCACAACAACCAACATGACCAGTTCATATTACTCACTCAGTAACACACAACTCACAGGATAAATCAGTCTACACTGGATCGTGAGCATCTGCATGACGGTATAACTGAAAGCTTGTGTGATTCTGCATCCACACCACTAGGTGGTCGTATAGCTGATGACACTGTCATATCACCCTTGCCATAACCAATCATTATATAATGCATTTTTAGTCGTACGATATCTTATCTTTCGCATACTGCAGTTTTGTCATTTGTCGCTTTAAATGCTCGAGCTCTTTAAAGTAGGATGGATTTTGATTGCCTGTCAATGTTTTGATCATTCGTCTGCTGGAAAGAAATATCGCTCTGAAAGTGTTTACAACCATATCGTTCCTCTGTTGTTATCATTGTGCTGTGGACTCATATCTTCATGACATCAGAATGATTTTAAAGCACTATAGTTATAAATATTGTTATAGTTATCATACTTGATGAGCTGACTAGTTTATTAACATTAGTTAGCAGTGTTGGGAAGGTTACTTTGGAATGTAATAGGTTACAGATTACAAGTTACCTATACTAAAGTGTAATAAGTCGTGTAACTCTTTCAATTACTTTATTAAAGTAATGTTACTGATTACATTTGATTACTTTTTGATTACTTTTCTAACTTTCTAATCAATGTTTTCAACTGTTAATCATTTTCAAACATGTAAAGCAGGCAGGGTTAACCTTACAGTAGTGCTCAACACTGATTACTGTCAGACTGTCAAAATCCTTCATCACTAGAATTAGATTATCATACTTTAATTGAAAAGCACAGTCACCACAAACTCGACTTAGCTCTACTTTGAGATCGGGGGGGTTTCAGGTTACATACTTGTTTAAAACAGAAGATCGTTCCAATAGAGTTTAAAATAGCTATGACAGTAAACATTGGTTATCTAACAATGCCTCGAGAAAATTCAGTTAATCAGAAAATTAAGAATCCATAACCTCCAGATAGGAAATTAAACAGTTATGGAATAGCGTGTGTCCTAACTCCTTGACTTGGTGTCTCATATTTTAAAGGGTCAGTCAGCCACTTTGGGAAAGAGTCAATCAAATCTATATGATGGGTGAAAATATTCACATGTAAGCCCTTTTTGTAATTTTTTCACATTTTTTCTAATTAACTGTAATTTAATTACACAATTTTTCTCAGTAACTGTAACTGAAACTGATTATTTTTATTTTGTAATTAAATTACGTAATGCCGTTACTTGTAACTAGTTACTCCCCAACACTGCATGTGAGTTGGCTGGGAAGCAGCTAAGGATGGATCTGATGAATTCTGCTCCAGACATCAAACAGCCCTCGACTGCATTTCCCAGAGTTCAGCGTGGTGTCATCTGTCACGCTGGTGCCTCAACTCCTCAGATTGCACTGTAATGTGGTCTTTGTGCTCTCATTAGCACACAGTGGCTGCAGTGTTCGCAGCGGTCTGAGGAAGAGGAGGAGAGGGATCTGTGAAGGCAGGCTTTGTCTGCAGAGAGATTACAGTCGACAGGAGAAACCCTTCATTTCACCAAATGTCACGCAGTACAGACTGAATGCTCATATGGACACAGAAACACTCTGAACACGGTAGCGGACCATGTTTACTGTCACCTGATTATGATTATACCTCAAACTCACACGTGAATTCCGTCATGTTTCAGTACTCAACTGCTGATTTAATGCATAACACTGGAGGAATGATTTCGAAAACAATAGATTTTTAGGATAGAATAGGTTATTTATTTTTGTTAGTGTTTAATTAATATTTATTTTTAGTATTTATTAATATAGTAGTATTAATTTTATGCATATAAATATATTGTATTTTATTTATTTATTTTTCATTATCAACTGTTGGACCATAGTTTGTGGCAGTGTGTTTTTTTACTGCCTTTTTGCAAATGTGATCCATCCGATCATACAATTTAGAGTGCTTAATCTAATTATGTTTTTAACATTGAATGTGTCACAATCCGCTGGCGCACGGGAACGAGGAAATGAGGAGGCGTGGAGATTTCACAAAAATGAGAGTCTTTAATAATCCAACAGGAGACATGGAACACAAGGAAGACGTTCAAGACCCGACAAAAACAAACTGAATTGACTGGGACTTTTAAACACAGGGCAATTAGGTGAACACAGGTGCATGGAATCAGTCAATTGACTGGGACACGGAACACGGAATACATGGGGAGGGAAAACACAACAAAACCTGTCCATAATCCTGACATATCGCACCCCTCCTGGAAGGCGCGTCCTCGCGCCATAGAACAACAGAGGGGGGGACACGGGTGGGAACTTGGGAGACAGCTCAGGAGGAGGACAGACACCCGGGAGGGGGCTGGCAGACAGAGTCCAGGGAGGTGACGATGTAGGGAGGAGCCAGGGAGGAGACAGGAGAGACCCGGAGCAGGAGGAGCTCAGCAGGACCCAGGCCACAACCATAACAACGGCCCAAGGTGGAGCCATGGAGGAGGAATGGCCGCCGACTCCAGGGGGCCGACCAACGGCGGTGGAGCAGGTGGTGGAGGAGCCCGAGGCAGAGACGGAGAGCCGACGATCCAGGGCGACGGGGAGGATCCAGAGGTCCTTGACGGAGCAGATGGCGCCGGCGACCCACGCGAAGGCGTGGATCTGGGAGGCCGCGACAGAGGACTGAGGAGGAGCCGAGGGGATGAAGGAGCCTGACGGAGCCAGAGGGACGAAGGGACGAGGCGAGGCCAGAGGAGTGGAGTCCTGAGGCGATGGCGGGTCGACGCCAGACCAAGGCGGAGCCGGAGGGACAAGGGAGCCCGGCGGAGCTAGTGGACTGCCGGGCCACGGCGGAGAGGAGGGATCTAGGAGCCATGGTGGAGCCACGGGCCGAGGCGGAGTCCGGGGCTTAGAAGTTGGAGGCGGAGTCAAGGGATACTCCAGCCACGGCGACGCTGGAGGATGGCAGACCCGTGGAGCTCGCACCGTAATGATGGTGGGCTGAGGGCGAGCAGAGGGGCTGCCAGATGACAGCGATGGAGGAGGCAGGAGCGGGTGTGAGGGCGGGCATTTGTGAGCCTCCGAGCTTTCAGGCCAGAACTTAGGAACGGGAGCCCTCTCCTCTTCGGTGTGGCACAGTCGGCGTGCCATATACAGCTCATCCTCAGCCGCGGTGCAGGGGGCGGAGCTCCTCTCTGTGCTCACACAGTCTGTGGCTTTCTCCCTCGTGGCAGGCGTTGTTGCCGGCTCACACATCTTTTTAGCTCCGGCTCTGCGGCGATCCTCAGCACTGTCGCTCTGTCGGCTTTGGCTCATCGGTCACGGCGGGCTCCGTCTCTCCGTCAGCGGTGGGCTCGGGCATGTGCTCCACGCATTGGGGAGATGGTGGGCTGGGCTCTGGGTCGGGGGTGGAACTGGTGAGATTCTCCTGGGAACAGGCGGGGAACGGAGATCCATTTTTCGCAAGTGTCCACTCCACAAAGGTGGCGAAATCCTCTCGAGGACCATCTTCGGACATCTTATCTTCGTAGAACGCACAGAGCGCGTCGTCCGGGTAGCTGGTTAGAGCAGCGATGACCAGGAACAGTCTGGTATGGCCCTCGAGCGATCTCTCCCCCTGCTCCAGCAGGAGGAGGAGGTATTCCGGACGGGAGAGGAGATCCATAGAAACGACGGAAAAACGGAAACAAAAACGGAGGGAACACACGGAGGAAATTGTATTCGGTCGGGTCTTCTGTCACAATCCGCTGGAGCACGGGAATGAGGAAATGAGGAGACGTGGATATTTCACAAAACGAGAGTCTTTAATAATCCAACAGGGAGATACAGAGCACAAGGAAGACGTTCAAGACCCGACAAAAACAAACTGAACAGACTGGGACTTTTAAACACAGGGCAATCAGGGGAACACAGGTGCATGGAATCAGTCAATTAACTGGGACACGGAACACATGGGGAGGGAAAACACAACAAAACCAGTCCATAATCATGACAGAATGTAATATAATTAATGCTTTTTTTTCATGCCAAATGTAAATAAATGATTTGTGTTTAGTGCATCAGAGCAGTGTTGTGATAAAACAAGTCATATTCACACATTCAGCGTTTAGTGTTCATCTATGGCCTTAACAAGCTAATAAAAACCAACAATCCTATTCAGAAAAGTGAATGTTTCAAACAAAAATCTGTCGAGCTCAGCTCTCAGGGCCTTAACTATTTGTAATCAGTCATAAAAGAGGTGCAGTGAATCCAGTGACATGTTAAAGCTGTAAATTGGGACATCTTCCATGAGCGTCTAATTGCACGCCTGCTGTTGTCAGGGAATGGGAAGGTGACAGCAGGTGAAAGCCAGGCGTGTTTTTAGGGGTCTGGAATTTAAATGTGCCCTCCTCAGACACTCACTCACACACCCACAGATCACAACACGCACTCACTCACACACCGCATCAACACACACACACACACACCCACACACACACGCACAAACACACACAAACACACGGCGTCCTAGCGTCTGTCACGTCACTCCTGTTTGTTTGCTGCCGTGTTGGTGATTTTGAGCTCAGCGTCACTTAATTCTTTGCGTCTATTTTTATCTTAAAATCACTTTTATACGACCATCCCTTGTTTCAGTTTTATAACGTGTGAATATATCCCCTATCGTATTCTACAACAAAAACAATCAGAGCGTTTTGTTATCACTAGTTCTATTTTGATTTCCCTTGTCCGCTATTAGCTTATAGCCCGTTAGCGTCGCCAGTGTGGTTGCCGCTAATCTCGCTTACACTAATTCTCTATTCACACACATTTCCATTGTTTTACTCACCGTTACTTGCTTTAATGGCGGATGTGTGTCTCCTTTTGAGTGCAGGTGAGGACACGTTCGCGATGCATTCGGTGCAGGTCGAGCTGGAGCCGGGGAGAAGCAGATTCGCGACCTGGTGGAGAAGCAGATTCGCGACCTGGTGGAGAGGCAGACCCAGCTGACGCTCACAAGTCCGAGGTAAGTATACAGCGCGCTGCTAGCTCTCCCACCACCTCTACTCCGTGTGATTCTCTGCACAGGCCCGGTGCACCCAAAACGCGATCTTCCGTCAGATTTCCTTCACGTCGAGGGGGGGGGGGGGCGGCGCCGTACACCATGGACCCTGGGTGCAGCCGCAGTGGAAGACGTGAGCCAGGTCCCGGGCGACGACCTCTTCCCCTCCGCCGCCTCCAGTCTTCGAGACCTCCACCCGGAACCGCTCGCTCCCCTCCGCGAGACGGAACGCAACGCTCTGATCATCGGAGACTCCATCGTCCGGCAAGTCCGTGCTACATTAGCTGAAGGTAAGGTGCACACTCACTGTTTTCCCGGTGCTCCCGTGTTCTCGTGTTTCTTCTTCCTTCTGTGCAGATACCCGTGATCCTGAAGGGCGATGAGAGCCCCGGAGCGGTTGTGCTTCACGCGGTTGCTAACGACACCAAGCTGCGGCAGACGGAGACGCTGAAGGGGGACTTCAGGAGCCTGATCGAGACGGTGCTCCGCACATCGCCCGCGATGACGATCATAGTGTCAGGACCGCTTCCCACGTATCAAAGAGGACTTGAAAAGTTCAGTAGGCTTTTTGCTTTTAATGAATGGTTATTGTCATGGTGTAAGGAACAGAAATTGCTCTTTGTTAATAACTGGAATCTTTTCTGGGAGCGTCCTAGGCTGTTTCGCGCTGATGGTCTGCATCCCAGCAGAGTTGGCGCGGAGCTCATGTCGTACAACATCTCCAGGACGCTGCGCTCCATGTGACTAGTAAGTCAAATCTCAAATAACTGCCCCGATGACTTGTGTTCTACCCGCTTAAATGATATAAGTACTTGCGCTGTACAATCTATAAATACTGTGTCTGTTCCCCGAATAGTGAGGTCAAAATATAAATTTAATGCAGGATCTAGAAAAAAATCTGATCGTGATTAAACCAGAACAATTTAAAATAAATGAACAAAAACCATTTTAAAGTTTGGGCTCCTAAACATTAGATCACTCTCACCCAAAGCAGTTATTGTAAATGAAATGATCACAGATAATCGTTTTGATGTACTCTGCTTGACTGAAACCTGGCTAAACCTAATGATTATATTGGTCTAAATGAGTCTACTCTACCAAGCTACTGTTATAAGCATGAGCTCCGTCAGACTGGTCTTGGCGGCGGTGTTGCAACAATATATAGCAATATTGTCAATTTTACTCAGAAGACAGGATACAGGTTTATCTCATTCGAAATACTAATGCTTTATGTTACACTGTCAGATATGCAAAAGAAATCTATCGTATCTCTTGCTCTGGCTACTGTGTATAGACCACCAGGGCCGTATACAGATTTCCTAAAAGAATTTGCAGATTTCCTCTCAGACCTACTGGTTACTGTTGATAAAGCACTAATTATCGGAGATTTCAACGTTCACGTTGATAATACAAATGATGCAATAGGACTTGCGTTTACTGACCTAATAAAACTCTTTTGGAGTCAAGCAAAATGTCACCGTGCCCACTCATCGTTTTAATCATATGCTATATTTAATTATATCACATGGAATTGATCTTAATGATCTATATATAGTACCTCAAAGTGATGATGTTAGTGACCATTTCTTTGTATCGTGCATGCTGCGTATTACTGAAATTAACTATATGGCTCCGCGTTATCGTCCGGGCAGAACTATTGTTCCAACCACCAAAGATAGATTCACAGATTACCTGCCTGATTTATCTCAACTGCTCTGTGTACCAATAAGTACACATGAACTAGACGAAATAACTAGCAACATGGGCACTATCTTCTCTAATACATTAGAAGCTGTTGCCCCCATCAAATTGAAAAGGTTAGAGAAAAACGTACTGCGCCATGGTACAACTGTAATACCCATTCTCTCAAGAAAAAACTCGTAGTCTTGAGCGCAAATGGAGAAAAACTAACTTGGAAGTTTTTAGAATTGCGTGGAAAAACAGTATGTCCAGCTATAGACAGGCTCTAAAAGCTGCCAGGGCCGAGCATATCCACAAACTCATAGAAATTAACCAAAACAATCCTAGGTTTTTATTTAGCACAGTAGCTAGATTAACAAATAACCAGACGCCACCCGATCTAAATATTCCCTCACAGTTTAATAGTAATGACTTTATGAATTTCTTCACTGATAAAATAGATAACATCAGAATTACAATAGTAAATGTAGATTCTACAGCGTATAATATTTTAGCTTCATTCATCGCACCAAAAGATATACTGCAGTGCTTTACAGCTATAGGACGGGAAGAGCTAAATAAACTTATCACTTCCAACAACATGCCTGTTAGATCCTGTTACCCACTAAATTATTGAAAGAGTTGCTACCTGTAGCAGAAGAACTGTTTCTCAATATTATTAACTCGTCGTTGTATTTAGGTCACATCCCAAAAACATTCAAGCTGGCGGTCATTAAGCCTCTTATTAAGAAACCACAACTAGATCCTATTGAACTGGCAAATTACAGACGCATTTGAAAAATATTCCGTTTATGTCTATAATTTTAGAAAAGTTGTGTCTGCTCAATTGTGCTCCTTCTTGCAAAAAATGATCTCTATGACGAATTTCAGTCAGGTTTCAGGCCCCACCATAGCACAGAAACTGCACATTGTTAAAATTACAAATGACTTGCTACTTGCGTCAGACCAAGGCTGCATCTCAATCTCATTGCTAGTTTTACTTGATTTTAGTGCTGCATTCGACACTATAGATCATTACATAATCATAGATCGATTACAAAACTATACAAGTATTCAAGAGCAGGCTTTAAGATGGTTTAAATCCTACCTATCCGATCGCTAAACACAAACTTTCAAATTCCTTTAAATGGGGAGTCATCTCATTATCCACTCAGTAAAACATGGAGTGCCACAAGTATCTGTCCTAGGTCCTCTGCTATTTTCGATTTACATGTTTCCCCTTGGTAATATTATTGGAAAATATGGTATTAGTTTCCACTGTTATGCTGATAATACTCAATTATGTATCTCAACAAGACCAGATGAAATTTCTAAATTTTCTAAGCTAACAGAGTGTGTTAATTTTAAAGATTGGATGACCAATAATTTTCTGCTATTAAAATCGGATAAGACAGAGATATTACTTATTGGACCAAAAGACAGTACCCCGAATCTCGTGGATTACAATTTCAACTAGACAGATGTACTGTTACTTCCTCTACAGTTAAAAATCTGGGTGTTATGTTAGATAGCAAATTGTCTTTTGAAAATAATTTTTCCCATGTTACAAAAACAGCATTCTTCATCTTAGAAACATTGCCAAGTTACGAAACATGTTACCTGTTTCTGATGCAGAAAGGCTAGTTCATGCTTTCATGACCTCTAGACTGGACTATTGTACTGCACTTCTATGTGGTTGTCCTGCATCTTCAATAAACAATACAGGTAGTCCAAAATGCAGCGGCTAGAGTCCTTACCAGGTCAAGAAAATATCATAATTTTTACAGTCTCTGCACTGGCTACCTATTCAGTTCTGTATCATTTACAAAATATTATTACTTGCCTATAGGCCCTTAATGGGTTAGCTCCTGCGTACCTGACTAGTCTTCTTCCACGCTACAATCCATCACGCTCCCTAGGTTCGCAAAATTCTGGACTTTTTGTAGTACCTAGGATATCAAAGTCCACAAAAGGAGGTAAAGCTTTTTCGCATTTTGCTCCCAAACTCTGGAATAGACTTCCTGATACCGTTCGGGGTTCAGACACACTCTCTCTGTTTAAATCTAGATTAAAGACACATCTCTTTGGCCAAGCATTCAAATAATGCATCTCATAATCTTTTACTGCAGTCATAATCTTTTACTGCAGTTATATCTAATCAAATGCACATTATTATTCATTAGTTTGGGTTAAATCATTTTTGCTTGGTTGGAACAGAAGCTACGCTATTATGTTTGTATTTGTTTCTCTGTTTTTTGCCACGGGATTAAATTCCCGTGGTAACTAGGATTTACACAATCTTCAGTCTGGATCCAGAACACCTGTGAAGAGATGATGCAAGCCCTCAGAGGTCCTCAGATGATGCCAACCCTGAAACACATACAGAACTACCACATTTTGCTATAAGTTTGATTGCATCATATAATAATTGCTGTTAATATTATTCATCGTCTGTTTTATTACGTCTTATATTGATTTTTCTGTACTGCTGGTTCGTCTGGTCAGAGGAGAACTGTCCCCCGACTGAGCCTGGTTTCTCCCAAGGTTTTTTCTCCATTCTGTCACTGATGGAGTTTTGGTTCCTTGCCGCTGTCGCCTCTGGCTTGCTTAGTTGGGGACACTTCATTTCCAGCTTTATCGTTGACATAATTGCAAAGATATTATTTAAACTGAACTAAGCTGGATGTTGACATCACTGAACTCAATGATGAACTGCATTTAACTGAAAATTTAGTGTTTACTATTATCCTTTTGCATTATTGACACTATTTTCCTAATTAATGCTGTTCAGTTGCTTTGTCACAATCTGTATTGTTAAAAGCGCTATATAAATAAAGGTGACTTGACTTGACTTGACACACACACACACAGTGAGCGTGGCAATCAGGCGTCTCTCGACATGAGCGCGGCTCTGCACTCACGCATTCTCTCTGTCCCTGTCAATCGCTGTCAGAGTGTCAGGTAGTTATTGTGCCAGGAGCGCTACGCCTGATTATTTATTTAAAAACTCATCCTCTCCTCAACCCATCAAGGTCATTGTTTCACCAAACCAGTTCAAGTGCTCCAAAGGGCATGTTAATAGAGCTCTGAGTGAAGACGTCTCATTCTGAAACTGAACATTCGGATCGGACGGACTGTGCATGTGCCTCATCATAGGGATCTTGTTTGCAATGCTAATATGAAGTATTTGAACTACAAACAGCATCTCCTGTCTACCTCCAGCTTCTTCAGCTCGCTGGTGACTATAAAAAGCAAAGTAATTCCACTCCATCTCAAGAAAAAAACGTTCACCACTCGTGCCAGCTCTTTCTTCAGAATAATTGAAAGCGGAAAGTGCATATGGAATAGTGCAATAATAATAAACATTTATATTGCTCATTTATATGGAAAAATCTATACGCTGGTTCCTACGATCACACGGCAATAGAAATATATAACGTGGCCACGCATGGCGGCTCTGCTCTCGCTGGAAATGGAAGTGTGTTTTCATCCCTTGGCTGTAACATTAAAAGCGAGCAATAGTGGAGATTGTTGCAAACGGAAAAACCTTTTATTTTAATCTACACAGGTGATGTGAGCGCATACAGTGACGTCTTCCTCCTTCTCAAGCATGGATGTTTCATAGAATAAAACAAATATCTGTTGATGCAGGCACATGTATTTATGTCTCTCTCTAGAGCAGCTAAAACAATGCACACACTTTTGATTCAAGCTGGTAAGTCTGCAGATCAATGCAGAGACGTGGCCTCTCTCGAGCAGCGCTGAAGGCCTGTCAATCCCTAATTCAATTCAAAATCTATCTTCGATTCTTCTAGATCAATCCGCCTCAATCCAATCCTCCGCTCAATAACTGCGTGTTCTGGAAATCTCTGTACCTCACATCTCTGTCAGACAAAGAAGTCAATCAATCCAGTGAAGACTTTCAAAGAATTTCACCAGGATGTGAACTAAGCATCAAGAAACATCTGCAGCAGATGCGACTGAACACTTAAACTGGACCCTTACTCTGGATTGACACGTTCAGTCTACACTTTTCAGCAGGTACACTCTTAAAAAAAGGTTCCAGAGGAGGTGTTTACAACAAAGCCATAGAAGAACCATTTCTGGTTCCACAAAGAATCCTTAAGTGATATTTCTTACACCATTTTCAAACGTGGTTCTTTGTTTCAAAACTTTACGCACAAATCCAGAATTGCCACACAAAATAACTGCCTTCATTTTACATCTCACAAAATCATATACGCACAGTTATTCAAAACCTGAAGCTCTTCTTTCATGAGCTCCTATGTACTTTTCTGTACAAGACTGTGCAGTTGTGAATACAGTATTGCACAATACAAAAGAAAAGAAATACATCAAGCATGTGTAGTTGTGTAGATGTGTATAGGCCTATTCTAAAGCCATGATTGCTTGGTGTTAAGTAAAGCAATGAGTGTTTGCACATGTGAGAATTTAGTGTGAGGCATTTTGATTGGTTGTATTTGAAAAAGGAAATCAGGATACTTCCTCTTAGATTTTTGTGTGTTTTGCAAAAAGTGTTTTATGAAATTGGAAACCGAGTCAAAGGCTGAGAATTAGTGTGTGGTTTTGCAGATTCGGTGTGCTTCTGCTGTTTGAGTGTCAGCTTTCAGAAATTGTACGAGTAGAGATTTTGTTTGTAAGCAGTTGAAAAAAAACTGTAAAATAACTTTTTTATTTTCTTTGTGTGAAGAAAACTTTAATAATCTAAAGAAACTTTTTCCACAATAAAGAACCTTTTGTGCAATGTAAAGGTTTAAAAAAAACAATGTATGTTAAAGGTTCTTCATGGAACCATCTATGGTAAGAGACCTTTATTCTTAAGCATGTATTGACATTAACGGATTAATTTCTGTCAGTAAATAAGACGGCTCTGCAATGCAATAACATTGGAGGGGCTGCAGGACTGCAGAGGAAGGCAGAAGCCCGCCACAGCGCTGAGAGGGGAACCACTCCCCGTCTCCAAATGGAAATTAATCCCCCAAAAAACAGGCTCATCAGTATTCTGCTCACACAGCCTCCAAACATACAGGAGGAGAGCCCTGACTGACTCAACCCCAAAATCTGCCTGCTCTTTCTTCCTCCAACTTCATTGCTCGCTATTTGTGTTTAGCAGCCGTTTAGAAACGACTCCTTCTTTTAGCAGGTTTCTTTTGAGTTTGAGAGTGAAACGGGAATGACGGGCGTCCTTGTGTCTGTCAGTCAGACGGCTTTAAAGAAGAGCCGATCCTCAGGAATAAATTATGTGGATATTATCATAACACAAAAAAAGATCCATCCAATCCAGGATAAATTGCTTCATGCTTTCAGGCAGACACCTCAAATTGCCCATCTGACTTGTTTTTTCCCTTCTCTCTATGGACGTGAATATATTACTTCTGTCTTACACCTACATTTAAATAGGGGGAAGTGAAGCAACATGGCTGTGCGCTGCTGATACTGTACATGGCAAGCAAACACGCTTCGTACACATGAGACTTACTGCCTCTCTTTATATACATAGCACTGGATTGTGGCGCTTGAACACTTGAGGGAGTTGGGGGAGGTTTATTGTGATTGGATGACAGTTGCTTGTTTTCTTTCTTTCATGAACATACAGGGACTATTTGATTTTGAAATTAGTTATATACAAATCAAAATAATTTCTGCATCGCTGCCGAAACCAAAGCTTAATTCTCCTCGCGTCTGATTGGTCACATCACCCACAAAAGACTTGGCCACAGTCATCATTAATCGAGCCACAGTTCCAATAGGTCGCTCTCCGTTTTCTAACGTTTTGCTTCAAGATGCAGGACTGAGACGTTTGACAGGAAAGTGTGTCACAAATACACAAGAACAGACAGTGTGTCAAAATGTGCACTTACTTCTAATGCATGCAATTCAAGCCCCAAGATGACTTTAAGAGACGTTTGATCAAGAAAGCATCACTTAATACTGTTCATACTTGATGTGTGTCGTCCTGCAGTGTGTTTGTGATTCCTGTGTGTTGTGGAGGAGAGGTGTGTTGGTACTTTACTAAGTGAGCAGATGCACCAGTTTCACCTGCTGGACCATACAAACAGGTTAAAAATAATCCCACAGATGCACATTAACCAATATTTGACTAATCTTTAAATCTGTTAATTGCTTTGAACTCTCAGTTGAGTGCTTGAGTCACTGCAGCTGTGCTAGACAACACTATAAATACAATACAGCAAGACTAAAATTCAAAGGTTCACTCGGATCATCGTTTTTTTTTTTTTTATTATTATTACATTGGCAAGCACTAAAACTCACTCTATGGTGCTTCAAAATTATGCATATTCTGAAAAAAGCGCTACACAAATATGTTTGATTTTCACATCGAAGGATGACCAGACTGAGAATCAGAACACCATAGAAACTAAAAAGCAATACCCTAGCAATGGCTCAGAACACCTTAGCAACCACATAGAAACACCCTAGCAACCACCCACTAAAACCTATCGCTGTGGCGCAGACTCTGATGAGATCAGACGCAGACACTCCCTGCTCTGGAAGAGAGACGGAGGGAGTTTCGGCTCGATGGGTGGAGAACACAACCACAGTCTCTCCTACTGCCTGCTTTATTTATTGTGTGCCTTTTCAGATCTACACTGGTTTGGATTGGAAATAAAACCACAGATGCAGCAGAGATAAACAACAAGTGACATAACTGAGTCCAAGAGCACCAGCCTGCTCTCTTATTCAAATACCAGATTCTTTCTCTCTGTGTGATGAATCATTTACATCGCTCATGTAAGTAACATTGTGACACATCATCTACACAAACCGTCTCTTACATCACCCTTAACTCCTTTACCATCATATTTCAGCAATCCCACAATTCCCGGCTGTCAAAGTGCTGCTGTAGGAGTAAGTGCGCGTCCGCATGCATACAGCTAATGATTCCTCCTCAGGAGAAAGAGCGATGAGCGCCGCAGATCAAGCGCTAAGAAAGAGGGAGAGAAATGTAAACAGAAATGTGCTGTTAGTGCCACTTTGGCATCATTGTGTCCCGTTCGAATGCTTAGCCAAGAATAACAATCCATAATTCATGAGCTGCCGTCTAGTGCACAGACACAAGTCAACGAAGCATTTATTATTCATCGGCACACACCTCACGTGACCAGCTCTCCGACAAATGGCTTTCAGGCAAAAACCTGCTTTTTCTGTAAATCATTTATTTTAGTTTTAGTTTTGTTGTTGCTTTTTATTCCCTGTTGCTTTTTGAGATTTTTAATAAATTAAAAGGGAATTAAATCATCAACTGGCAGCAATTAGCAGTGATTAACTAGCATTAGCATAAATAAAGAGCGGATGAGCGTTAGAAAAAAAAGCCCTTTTCAAATTCACCCGCTAAAGGCCTATTAAATCAAACTAGCACATTAACATCCACGATTCGCAGCGTACGATCGTGAACCACACCTTACACTGTTTTGTATGAGCGTCAGAGGTCAGAGGTCACAGGGAGTCACTTAATTTCCAGCGATATCATCGAACTGAACTGAGCTGGATGATGATAATCACTGAATGCAATGACAAACTGCCTTAAAACTGAAAATTGAGTGTTTACTATTGTCATTATGCATTATTGACGTACTATTTTAATGCTGTTCAGTTGCTTTGACACAACCTGTATTGTTAAAAGCACTATATAAATAAAGGTGACTTGACTTGACAGGAACATCTCTGCAGCTGTTTATGAAACTGCAAAATCACTCGGCCAGACCTCTGCCATGTTAACGTGCTGTGAGAACGACCTGATTTGATCAGTTTCGTTGTGCAGGGGATTCTGGGGCACATGTTTCCGCCGCTTTAATCACATTTGAACCAAAACGGCATCAGATATAGCTGTTTATTTCTCCAGCGCTCCTGATGATATGCGTGTGTCGGTGCCCTACTTTTGCTCGAGCTGATTCAGCAAGAGGCAGGCGGCGGTGCAGGATCCAGGGTCCCTGGTGTCGATCTGTCTATTGTGTTTCACTGTGTGTGCGTAGGAGTTTACATGCATATACGGCTGAGAGTGTGTTGGTAATATCAGACAAACAGTTAACAGGAAACAGTGCTCATAACCCTCTGTAACAAGTGGAGCCAGCGATTTCACTTCAATGCTGATTACAAAAACATGCTTTTTTTTTTTTTTTGTAAGGTCACTGATGAATCATTCATAATAAGACCGGGAACATGCATTAAAACAGTAAATGGAGTTTGATTTCGAACATCTGCAAATGTGGGTTTCTGGCGCTGAGGTGAAGGAAAAACGTGTCTCCAACACATGAGATCTGAAGAGGACAACACAAGCACCGGAGAAAGCCGGTTCCCAGAGGAGCGGTTGATAAAGTGCAGCCTGTAACACGGTCACTCAGGGACGCTGCGGTCTGCACTCGCTCAGTCGCTGAACGCCCGCTGAGGTGTCCTTATATGACACCCTATGCAGATGTAACCGGTTACGTCGCGTTATATTCCAGCAATTGTGTCATTGAGGCTGATGAAAAACTGGCATGCATGTCAGCACTACAAAATGTGTGTAACAAAATGCTATTAAAATTAACCTCTGATTTTCCTTTACAAGCTTTAAAAATATTAATCTGACTGAGTAGACAGACATTAATGAAGCTTTCACCACCATAAGCAATTGCATTTATTCATATTTCAGGGACTGTTCACACCAAGACAGCTATTCGGTGTAAACATTTTGTGCGATGAACATTTAAATTTGAATGAACAGCTGTTCATACGTCTGTTCAGACCAATGCAAACATTCACATGCCATCAATGCGACACATTTTTACAGAGAGGTGTTTTAATCGCATTCCATGCACTATGAAGAAAACTGACCAACCAATAAGATTTTGCACTTTTGGTCACATGCCTGTAGCTGAAAAGACCATTTTCATGCTAAACTTAGTTTGATGAAGTGTTTGATATGTTAAGTGTGTTAATAATCAGTACGGTATTAACATACTGATCTACAACTTTTTTAAAGATATTAAAAGGAACTTTGGGTCACTCAAATCTGAAACAAAACAAGAGGGTTAAATCAGCTCTAAAGATGCTGAATGTTTTATTCTGCCAGTGACAGAAGCATTGCTTTCTACATCACTTTCATGAAGCGTCTGAGAATATGAAGGTCTGCTTGTGAAGAAACAGCAAAACATCAGAACATGCATCCATTAGAGCAAAGACACAAGTCACAACTCGAACTCTCTACCAATACAAGCACACTCGATCTATGTTTGTGTCTCTCTCTCTGTGTGTGTGTGTTTGTGGTGCCGTCGTCTTATCACGTCTCGTGTTTTTCCTGACAGAGCGAAGCATGTTGGTCCAGACAAGAGTCGATTTCATCAGGTTATTTCCAGTCCTCTCAGCAGTGCATCTATGATGATTATCTAATTAAAAGCACATTACATAGAGCACGGTAATTGCACAGACTTCATTCGTGTTAACGGGCAGAGATGATGAACTTGTGTTCCAGAAATCATACTCTGCACACCTATAAACATGGCGTGCATGTCGAGACATGAGCGGAGCAAGCTGTCACGGTTGATGAAAGAGCCGGGATGAGCGACAAACACTAACTGAATGACGACAGCTCAACCGCTAGCACACTTAGCCCCGCTCCGGATTCAATTAGCGAGATACAGGCCCTCTATAGACCACTATATACAGTGTCCACCGTGTCCTTTCCCGCTGGCTACGGTAATGGATTAAGCACCTCTTGACCCCCTCGGCTGCAAACCGTTTGGTCCCTGAAGAGTGAGGTCAGAGGTCGT
Source organism: Sinocyclocheilus anophthalmus (assembly GCA_018155175.1). Taxonomy (NCBI): domain Eukaryota; kingdom Metazoa; phylum Chordata; class Actinopteri; order Cypriniformes; family Cyprinidae; genus Sinocyclocheilus; species Sinocyclocheilus anophthalmus. The sequence goes on from JADLZN010003324.1 coordinate 166,593, forward strand.
CACCTAGGCCCAGGCCATTGTCGATCCCAATGCTATTATGCTAAATAGCCAATCGTTTAACTCTTTGGCTGAATCTCCCCTGTGGTCACCCTGCAGGAGTGCTTCTTCAACGGCAATAACCTTGTTATTCTGAGAGCGGCCGTGCAAACAATAGCGGTGTGGAGACGCGGTCTCTGAGGGTTAAAGAACGGCTCAGTAACATGAATCTGAGTGACCAAAACATGCACGGCCCTGGCCCTGCTGGAATCGGGCCATTATGCACACAATGTGCGTGATCTGTAATAATAAGAGCATCTTCTAGAACACAAGCGGGTCAGAATCTGCATGTCAGAGCTTGAGGAAACAGGAGTGTGTTTACCCACAGGACATGATACAGAGCTCAATGAATCCTGAGTCATCAGCGGTAAACAGGTTCACAGTTTTGAAAGCAGGTCAAACAGACGCAGAGAGAGAAAGAGAGAGAGGTCGTTTTTCACTTGTCCTCAGAGTGAACCATGAAATAAATAGCTCTAGTCCTCAATAACGGAGACGTGACGTAAAGCTCTCGGACTGACCTTCTTACTGTACGAACACAACTACTCTGTGTATTGTTCTTCAAAGGTGAAACATGAAAATTAATCATGTTGTATAATCATGAGTCAGTCCAAAAGAGAGTTGAGAGATACTGTATCTTCTCAATCTTCAGCGACTCATAATAGGCACTGGAGCTTGTGATATACTGGAAAAATAGTCATGGCTGAAAGAATGCATTATATTGCAGACCCTCTCATGCATTATTGATTAAATATGTAACATGGAAAAACAGCATTTAAAAAACAGACGGGTGACCAATTAAAAGACATTCAGGTGGATCTGCTGACTCTGTTATGCTTTCATGGTTTAGGTCCACTTGTCTCATTTTAAGGGAAGGATCACTGCAAACCTTTATCCTATGATGAATCATTTCTCTCCTGATCCATAGGACACTAGGGTCGATGGTTGATGAGAATGAAAATGTCGTAATTCATGATATGCTCTTGCAGTCACCAGATCTGAACCCAACTGAACACCCATGGGAGATGTTGCAGTGTGTCAGACAGACCTTTGCACTATTATCTTTCGGAAGAATGGTGGTCCATCCCTATGCAGAGACACAGAGGATTTATGCTGTTCTGGTAGCATATGGTGGCCCAACCCCTTACTAAGACACTTTATTTTGGTCTTTATGTTCCTTTCATTTGTGTATTCTCTGTTTTTACAAATCAACAATTATGACACAATAATGTGGTGTTCACAATCACAGTGATTTGTAGCATAAATGCATCCAGAAGACATTTATTTTCAGATGGCATTAATAACAGAGACCGCTAGTAATGCAATGATATTAAGTAGAAGAGTTTGACCTCTCTCAATGGTTCTTTGCCATCTGTTCATCTCACTAAAGTTTGCAGGGCATTCTGGGAAAAGAATGCTGTACTAGTTTAAAGTAAGACAGGGTGTCATTCTTGCACAAAAATAAGACCAAGACAGCAATAGCCAAACACAAATAGCAATGTCTGCATCACAAGGCTTGTTCATGTTTCTCTTTCTATAGATTACCACCTCTCCTCTCTGCTATCTTTTCCCTTATACTTTTCTGCACTTTCACTTCTGCTGTAGCTTCTGTACGGC